>CM042382.1:213747-538747 GCA_023634145.1 Thymallus thymallus
CAGTAGTAACAGCAGTAGTAGCAGCAGCAGTAGTAACAGCAGTAGTAGTAGTAGTAACAGCAGTAGTAGTAGTAGTAACAGCAGTAGTAGTAGTAGTAACAGCAGTAGTAGTAGTAGTAGTAGTAGTAGTAGTAGTAACAGCAGCAGCAGTAGTAACAGCAGCAGCAGTAGTAGTAGTAGTAGTAACAGCAGCAGTAGTAGTAGCAGCAGTAGTAGTAGTAGTAGTAGTAACAGCAGCAGTAGTAGTAGTAACAGCAGCAGTAGTAGTAACAGCAGCAGTAGTAGTAACAGCAGCAGTAGTAGTAACAGCAGCAGTAGTAGTAGTAATAGCAGCAGTAGTAGTAATAGCAGTAGTAATATCAGTAGTAGTAGTAGTAGTAGTAATAGCAGTAGTAGTAGTAGTAGTAGTAGTAGTAGTAATAGCAGTAGTAGTAGTAGTAGTAGTAACAGCAGTAGTAGTAACAGCAGCAGTAGTAGTAACAGCAGCAGTAGTAGTAGTAGTAGTAGTAGTAGCAGCAGTAGCAGTAGCAGCAGCATTAGTAGTAGTAGTAGCAGTAGCAGTAGCAGTACCAGTAGTAGTAGTACCAGTAGTAGTAGTACCAGTAGTAGTAGCAGCAGCATTAGTAGTAGTAGTAGTAGTAGTACCAGTAGTAGTAGTACCAGTAGTAGTAGCAGCATTAGTAGTAGTAGTACCAGTAGTAGTAGTAGCATCAGTAGCATCAGTAGTAGTAGTAGTAGTAGTAGCAGCAGCATTAGTAGTAGCAGTAGTAGTAGCAGTAGCAGTAGCAGTAGCAGTAGTACCAGTAGTACAGTCGTATGTAAAAGTTTGGTCACCCCTTTGAGGCTGCATAATAATTTACTCCGTCGTCACAGAAAATTATCACAGTGGCATGCCATTCATTTTCTAATAAAAGCTGAGTACTGGGGTATTGTCCAGACAAAGATTTTTAGTGTAGCAAAATAGGCTATGCAAAAATGTTGGCACCCTTGTCATTCTGTTGATTTGAATACCTGTAACTACTTAGCACTGATTAATTGGAACACACAATTGGTTTGGTGAGCTCATTAAGCCTTGAACTTCATAGACAAGTGCATCCAATCATGAGAAAAGGTATTTAAGGTGGTCAATTGCAAATTGTTGTTCTCTTTGACTCTCCTCTGAAGAGTGGCAACATTGGGGCCTCAAAACAACTCTCAAATGACCTGAAAATAAAGATTGTTCAACATTATGGTTTAGGGGAAGGCTACAAAAAGCTATCGCAGAGATGTAAGCTGTCAGTGTCCACTGTGAGGAACATAGTGAGGAAATGGAAGACCACAGGCACAGTTCTTGTTAAGGCCAGAAGTGGCAGGCCGAGTAAAATATTGGAGAGGCAAAAGGATGGTGAGAACGGTCAAAAACAGCCCCCCTCCAAAGACCTACAACATCATCTTGCTGCAGATGGTGTCACTGTGCATCGTTCAACATGTTGTTGCTACCGTCTCTTATGACCGAAAAGAGCTTCTGGACATCAGAACAGTATCAGATATACTGCTTCTCAGAGACCAGGCCCAAATCCCAGCTAATTTCATGAAGAAAATACAGAAATACAGGGGACGGAGATCGGGATCCATTTTGAGAATTCGTTGGCGAGTGGGTAACCTGCCCCTACCATCCGTTCTATTGGCCAATGTGCAATCCCTGGAGAATAAACTGCATGATCTCCGTTTGAGACTATCCTTCCAAAAGGGACATAAAAAACGGTAATATCTTATATTTTTTCTGTAAATCTGGTAAGACGAGGGTTGGAGGTGTGTCTCTATTTGTCAATAACAGCTGGTGCGCAATGTCTAATATATATAAGGAAGTCTCAAGGTATTGTACATCATGATAAGCTGTAGACCACACCATCTATCAAGAGTTCTCATCTATATTTTCCATAGCCGTCTATTTACCACCACAAAACGATGCTGGCACTAAGACCACACTCAACGAGCTGTATAAGGCCATAAGCAAACAAGAAAATGCTCATCCCTAGTGGCCGGGGACTTTAATGCAGGCAAACTTAAATCCGTTTTACCAAATTTCTACCAGCATGTTAAATGTGCAACCAGAGGAAAACAAACTCCAGACCAACTTTACTCCACACAGAGACGCATACAAAGCTCTCCTTCCATTTGGAAAATCTGACCATAATTCTATCCTCCTGATTCCTACTTACAAGCAAAAACTAAAGCAGGAAGTACCAGTGACTCGGTCAATACGGAAGTAGTCAGATGACACGGATGCTATAGGACTGTTTTGATAAAACAGACTGGAATATGTTCCCGGATTCATCCAATGGCATTGAGGAGTAAAACACATCAGTCACTGGCTTCATCAATAAGTGCATTGACGACGTCGTCCCCACAGTGACCGTACGTACATATCCCAACCAGAAGCCATGCATTACAGGCAACAATACTTTTCTCAACCTTCAGTAGGTCCAGTGTAGTCTGGCCCAAGGGTGCAAACGTTAACACCAAGGCACTGGAGCGATCATCCACCATTGCTGTCTCTGCCTGGTCAGCTCCCATCTCTCCACTGGGATTATCTGCCTCTATTACAGGGGCCGAGTCACTGGCTTACTAGTGCTCTTCCATGCTGTCCCTAGGAGGGGTGCGTCACTTGAGTGGGTTGAGTCACGGACGTGATCTTCCTGTACGGTTCGTAGCCCCCTCGGGCTCGTGCAGTGGAGGAGATCTTTGTGGGCTATACTCAGCCTTGTCTCAGGGTAGTAAGTTGGTGGTCTGTGTATATCCCACTGGTGGTGTCGGGGCTGTGCTTTGGAAAAGTGGGTGGGGTTATATCCTGCCTGGTTGGCCCTGTCTGGGGGTATCGTCGGACGGGGCCACAGTGTCTCCCACCCCCCCGTCTCAGCCTCCAGTATCTATGCTGCAATAGTCTATGTGACGGAGGACCAGGGTAAGCCTGTTATATCTGGTGTTATTCTCCTGTCTTATCCGGTGTCCTGTGTGAATATAAGTATGCTCCCTCTAATTCTCTCTCCCTCTCCCACCCCTCCCGGAGGAACTGAGCCATTGGCCCATGCCTCAGGACTACCTGTCCCCAGTCCACCTGGTGGTGCTGCTGCACCAGCTTAAACTCTTCTGCCTGCGGCTATGGAACCCTGGCCTGTTCACCGGACGTGTCACCTTGTCCCAGACAGCAACTGCTGTCTCGACCTCTGATTGATCTTGCTGGTCATCGAAGAACGTTTGAACATCTTGAAGAACAATCTGGCCTTAAGGGCTATGTACTATCTCCACCCGGCACAGCCAGAAGAGGACTGGCCACCCCCCCAGAGCCTGGTTCCTCTCTAGGTTTCTTCACAGCCAGAAGAGGACTGGCCACCCCCCCAGAGCCTGGTTCCTCTCTAGGTTTCTGCCTTTCTAGGGAGTTGTTCCTAGCCACCGTGCTTCTACATCTGCATTGCTAGCTGTTTGGGGTTTTAGATTGGGTTTCTGTATAACACTTTGTGACATCTGCTGATGTAAAAATGGCTTTATAAATACATTTGATTGAAAATGTAAATAGAACGGGTATCCCAATTCAAGTCAATGATGGCATAATGGGTAAATGGTGGCCATTGCGAGTGTCCATAGGAGCAAAGCTGGAAGTAAATGCATTAAGTTAACAATGGAAGTAAATATGTGCTGTGATTTATTGATTCAATTCAACTGACATCACTAAAAATGCATTTTGTTGCATGAGCAACAGTTATGAGTTATTTTATCCACTTGGTTATATGGCAATTATGCCATCCCTACGTTACAGGTGTTATTTATTAGACTGTGTGAATGTAGATATACTGATGTCTCAGTAAAATCCTCCATCCTCCTCACCACCTTCAACCCCTACAGAGAACTACTCCAACAGTATTATGTCAGAACAGAGAACTACTCCAACAGTATTATGTCAGAACAGAGAACTACTCCAACAGTATTATGTCAGAACAGAGAACTACTCCAACAGTATTATGTCAGAACAGAGAACTACTCCAACAGTATTATGTCAGAACAGATCAGTGAGATAAGAGAAGTAGCTGTAGTGCAGAACAGACACACCCCCTACAGAGACACACCCCCTACAGAGACACAGCGACAGAGCGAGACAGACAGAGCGAGACAGACAGACACAGAGCGAGAGAGAGAGAGAGAGAACGAGACAAAGCAAGAACAGAGACAGAAGAAAATGTCCAGCGAAGGTCAGCCCACAGAAAGCCAGGGTGCTGGTCAGCCAGTCAGCCCACAGAAAGCCAGGGTGCTGGTCAGCCCACAAAAAAGCCAGGGTGCCGGTCAGCCCACAAAAAAGCCAGGGTGCCGGTCAGCCCACAAAAAAGCCAGGGAGCCGGTCAGCCCACAGAAAGCCGGTCAGCCCACAGAAAGCCAGGGTGCCGGTCAGCCCACAAAAAGCCAGGGTGCCGGTCAGCCCACAAAAAGCCAGGGTGCCGGTCAGCCCACAAAAAGCCAGGGTGCCGGTCAGCCCACAAAAAGCCAGGGTGCAGGTCAGCCCACAAAAAGCCAGGGTGCAGGTCAGCCCACAAAAAGCCAGGGTGCAGGTCAGCCCACAACAAAGCCAGGGTGCAGGTCAGCCCACAGAAAGCCAGGGTGACGGTCAGCCCACAAAAAGCCAGGGTGCAGGTCAGCCCACAACAAAGCCAGGGTGACTGTCAGCCCACAGAAAGCCAGGGTGACGGTCAGCCCACAGAAAGCCAGGGTGACGGTCAGCCCACAGAAAGCCAGGGTGACGGTCAGCCCACAGAAAGCCAGGGTGACGGTCAGCCCACAGAAAGCCAGGGTGACGGTCAGCCCACAAAAAAGCCAGGGTGACGGTCAGCCCACAAAAAAGCCAGGGTGACGGTCAGCCTACAAAAAAGCCAGGGTGACGGTCAGCCTACAAAAAAGCCAGGGTGCAACAAACCAAAGTGCCTTTTCGCAGTACCAGGCCGACCAGCCATGTTGATTAGAGTGTGTTAGGATGCATCATCTTGTCATACTCACGTCACTGGGGGATATAGTGGCATGTCCTGTAGAGTCTGGACCTGTACCATGAAGCTTCTAATGGAGGAGAAATAAAGGAATGAAACAGTAGAATGATGCTTCAATGACAAAAAGGTTCATCTCGCTCTCGTGGGCTAAAGCAGAAACCTCCTAAAACATCTCTTCCAGTACTGGAGTAGGTCTAAGAAGCACCATACTTATCTTTACGGAGGGGAAAAAATTGTCAAACCAGTTCACAGAATGAGCACGGTTACATGATTATTGTGGATAGTCAGGTTTATATAATACTTTGTTTAAAATATTTACATGCTTTGCAAGAATAAACATTTCCCAAATTATCCTGTTTACATAGACACATCTGAAATTTCTGCAATCAAAATAAGCGTTCTACCACAGTGACCATGTTGTTCTGAGTTCAGACAAAGTTTGTATGTGAAAACCATTTATAAGCTGCATACTTTCAGTTTTTCCGGACATAATTTCACTGGCGCATAAGAGGGAAGCTTGTGCTATCCGGTCCTAGCACCAGCGCAGATCAAATACACCACTGGAACACCGATTAAGATGTTAATTCTAAAGATTGCTCAGAAAAAACAGGTATTTTAAATCAGCGTATGCTTACTTGGTATGCTTTACGCCAATTAAGATAAGCAGAGTAAGGTGTTTACATGACTAGTGCCATAATCACGTTAAAATCGAATTATTAGTGTGCATGAAAACATATTCATTGTTCTTAAATGAATTATTGACTTTGTCATGAAAAAATGCTGTAGATAAAACACGTTGAATAATATAACTTGTAGTTGCCTCATGGCCTTTAGTTCAACTGTGATCCATCAGAAACCACAATATAACTTATTTTACTCCTGTATTTGAAAACAGCCTTCACCATGCTGTATTGACTGGAACTAACCGAGTGGTAGACGGCCTTCCCCATGCTGTATTGACTGGAACTAACCGAGTGGTAGACGGCCTTCCCCATGCTGTATTGACTGGAACTAACCGAGTGGTAGACGGCCTTCCCCATGCTGTATTGACTGGAACTAACCGAGTGGTAGACGGCCTTCCCCATGCTGTATTGACTGGAACTAACCGAGTGGTAGACGGCCTTCCCCATGCTGTATTGACTGGAACTAACCGAGTGGTAGACGGCCTTCCCCATGCTGTATTGACTGGAACTAACCGAGTGGTAGACGGCCTTCCCCATGCTGTATTGACTGGAACTAACCGAGTGGTAGACGGCCTTCCCCATGCTGTATTGACTGGAACTAACCGAGTGGTAGACGGCCTTCCCCATGCTGTATTGACTGGAACTAACCGAGTGGTAGACGATCTGCCCCATGCTGTATTGACTGGAACTAACCGAGTGGTAGACGATCTTCACCATGCTGTATTGACTGGAACTAACCGAGTGGTAGACGGCCTTCCCCATGCTGTATTGACTGGAACTAACCGAGTGGTAGACGGCCTTCCCCATGCTGTATTGACTGGAACTAACCGAGTGGTAGACGGCCTTCCCCATGCTGTATTGACTGGAACTAACCGAGTGGTAGACGGCCTTCCCCATGCTGTATTGACTGGAACTAACCGAGTGGTAAACGGCCTTCCCCATGCTGTATTGACTGGAACTAACCGAGTGGTAGACGGCCTTCCCCATGCTGTATTGACTGGAACTAACCGAGTGGTAGACGGCCTTCCCCATGCTGTATTGACTGGAACTAACCGAGTGGTAGACGGCCTTCCCCATGCTGTATTGACTGGAACTAACCGAGTGGTAGACGGCCTTCACCATGCTGTATTGACTGGACCTAACCGAGTGGTAGACGGCCTTCCCCATGCTGTATTGACTGGAACTAACCGAGTGGTAGACGGCCTTCACCATGCTGTATTGACTGGAACTAACCGAGTGGTAGACGGCCTTCACCATGCTGTATTGACTGGAACTAACCGAGTGGTAGACGGCCTTCCCCATACTGTATTGACTGGAACTAACCGAGTGGTAGACGGCCTTCCCCATGCTGTATTGACTGGAACTAACCGAGTGGTAGACGGCCTTCCCCATGCTGTATTGACTGGAACTAACCGAGTGGTAGACGGCCTTCCCCATGCTGTATTGACTGGAACTAACCGAGTGGTAGACGGCCTTCCCCATGCTGTATTGACTGGAACTAACCAAGTGGTAGACGGCCTTCCCCATGCTGTATTGACTGGAACTAACCGAGTGGTAGACGGCCTTCCCCATGCTGTATTGACTGGAACTAACCGAGTGGTAGACGGCCTTCCCCATGCTGTATTGACTGGAACTAACCGAGTGGTAGACGGCCTTCCCCATGCTGTATTGACTGGAACTAACCGAGTGGTAGACGGCCTTCCCCATGCTGTATTGACTGGAACTAACCGAGTGGTAGACGGCCTTCCCCATGCTGTATTGACTGGAACTAACCGAGTGGTAGACGGCCTTCCCCATGCTGTATTGACTGGAACTAACCGAGTGGTAGACGGCCTTCACCATGCTGTATTGACTGGAACTAACCGAGTGGTAGACGGCCTTCCCCATGCTGTATTGACTGGAACTAACCGAGTGGTAGACGGCCTTCACCATGCTGTATTGACTGGAACTAACCGAGTGGTAGACGGCCTTCCCCATGCTGTATTGACTGGAACTAACCGAGTGGTAGACGGCCTTCCCCATGCTGTATTGACTGGAACTAACCGAGTGGTAGACGGCCTTCACCATGCTGTATTGACTGGAACTAACCGAGTGGTAGACGGCCTTCACCATGCTGTATTGACTAGAACTGACTCTGTAGCTCAGTTGGTAGAGCATGGCGCTTGCAACCCCAGGATAGTGGATTTGATTCCCTGGGCCACAATGTGTTGCAACGAATGTGTCGCAATTAAAGCTAAATTAGGTTGGAGTCCCTGTTCCAGAGCATCTAGCTAGATAACCACTGATACAGACTGAAAACATCTAGCTAGATAACCACTGATACAGACTGAAAACATCTAGCTAGATAACCACTGATACAGACTGAAAACATCTAGCTAGATAACCACTGATACAGACTGAAAACATCTAGCTAGATAACCACTGATACAGACTGAAAACATCCAGCTAGATACAGACTGAAAACATCTAGCTAGATAACCACTGATACAGACTGAAAACATCTAGCTAGATAACCACTGATAGACTGAAAACATCTAGCTAGATAACCACTGATAGACTGAAAACATCTAGCTAGATAACCACTGATACAGACTGAAAACATCTAGCTAGATAACCACTGATACAGACTGAAAACATCTAGCTAGATAACCACTGATACAGACTGAAAACATCTAGCTAGATACAGACTGAAAACATCTAGCTAGATACAGACTGAAAACATCTAGCTAGATAACCACTGATACAGACTGAAAACATCTAGCTAGATAACCACTGATACAGACTGAAAACATCTAGCTAGATACAGACTGAAAACATCTAGCTAGATAACCACTGATAGACTGAAAACATCTAGCTAGATAACCACTGATACAGACTGAAAACATCTAGCTAGATAACCACTGATACAGACTGAAAACATCTAGCTAGATACAGACTGAAAACATCTAGCTAGATAACCACTGAAAACATCTAGCTAGATAACCACTGATACAGACTGAAAACATCTAGCTAGATACAGACTGAAAACATCTAGCTAGATAACCACTGATACAGACTGAAAACATCTAGCTAGATGCAGACTGAAAACATCTAGCTAGATACAGACTGAAAACATCTAGCTAGATAACCACTGATACAGACTGAAAACATCTAGCTAGATACAGACTGAAAACATCTAGCTAGATAACCACTGATACAGACTGAAAACATCTAGCTAGATAACCACTGATACAGACTGAAAACATCTAGCTAGATAACCACTGATACAGACTGAAAACATCTAGCTAGATACAGACTGAAAACATCTAGCTAGATACAGACTGAAAACATCTAGCTAGATACAGACTGAAAACATCTAGCTAGATACAGACTGAAAACATCTAGCTAGATAACCACTGATACAGACTGAAAACATCTAGCTAGATACAGACTGAAAACATCTAGCTAGATAACCACTGATACAGACTGAAAACATCTAGCTAGATACAGACTGAAAACAACTAGCTAGATAACCACTGATACAGACTGAAAACATCTAGCTAGATAACCACTGATACAGACTGTAAACATCTAGCTAGATAGACTGAAAACAACTAGCTAGATAACCACTGATACAGACTGAAAACATCTAGCTAGATAACCACTGATACAGACTGAAAACATCTAGCTAGATACAGACTGAAAACATCTAGCTAGATACAGACTGAAAACATCTAGCTAGATACAGACTGAAAACATCTAGCTAGATAACCACTGATACAGACTGAAAACATCTAGCTAGATACAGACTGAAAACATCTAGCTAGATACAGACTGAAAACATCTAGCTAGATAACCACTGATACAGACTGAAAACATCTAGCTAGATACAGACTGAAAACAACTAGCTAGATAACCACTGATACAGACTGAAAACATCTAGCTAGATAACCACTGATACAGACTGAAAACATCTAGCTAGATACAGACTGAAAAGATCTAGCTAGATAACCACTGATACAGACTGAAAACATCAGCTAGATACAGACTGAAAACATCTAGCTAGATAACCACTGATACAGACTGAAAACATCTAGCTAGATACAGACTGAAAACATCTAGCTAGATAACCACTGATACAGACTGAAAACATCTAGCTAGATACAGACTGAAAACATCTAGCTAGATAACCACTGATACAGACTGAAAACATCTAGCTAGATACAGACTGAAAGCATCTAGCTAGATAACCACTGATAGACTGAAAACATCTAGCTAGATACAGACTGAAAACATCTAGCTAGATAACCACTGATAGACTGAAAACATCTAGCTAGATACAGACTGAAAACATCTAGCTAGATACAGACTGAAAACATCTAGCTAGATAACCACTGATACAGACTGAAAACAACTAGCTAGATAACCACTGATACAGACTGAAAACATCTAGCTAGATACAGACTGAAAACATCTAGCTAGATAACCACTGATACAGACTGAAAACATCTAGCTAGATACAGACTGAAAACATCTAGCTAGATAACCACTGATACAGACTGAAAACATCTAGCTAGATACAGACTGAAAACATCTAGCTAGATAACCACTGATACAGACTGAAAACATCTAGCTAGATACAGACTGAAAACATCTAGCTAGATAACCACTGATACAGACTGAAAACATCTAGCTAGATACAGACTGAAAACATCTAGCTAGATAACCACTGATACAGACTGAAAACATCTAGCTAGATAACCACTGATACAGACTGAAAACATCTAGCTAATACAGACTGAAAACATCTAGCTAGATAACCACTGATACAGACTGAAAACATCTAGCTAGATACAGACTGAAAACAACTAGCTAGATAGACTGAAAACATCTAGCTAGATAACCACTGATACAGACTGAAAACATCTAGCTAGATACAGACTGAAAACATCTAGCTAGATAACCACTGATAGACTGAAAACATCTAGCTAGATACAGACTGAAAACATCTAGCTAGATAACCACTGATACAGACTGAAAACAACTAGCTAGATACAGACTGAAAACATCTAGCTAGATAACCACTGATACAGACTGAAAACATCTAGCTAGATAACGAGACAATCACTGTAATGGTTAACACAGGTGAGAGTGTTGACGTCGACAAGGCTGGAGATCACTCTGTCATGCTGATTGAGTCAGAATAACAGACTGGAAGCTTTAAAAGGAGGGTGGTGCTTGAAATCATTGTTCGTCCTCTGTCAACCATGGTTACCTGCAAGGAAACACATGCTGTCATCGTTGCTTTGCACAAAAAGGGCTTCACAGGCAAGGATATTGCTGCTGGTAAGATCGCACCTAAATCAACCATTTATCGGATCATCAAGAACTTCAAGGAGAGGTTCAATTGTTGTGAAGAAGGCGTCAGGGCGGTCTCCTAAAGTTGATTCAGCTGCAGGATCGGGGCACCACCGCTCAGGAATGGCAGCAGGCAGGTGTGAGTGCATCTGCACGCACAGTGAGGCGAAGACTTTTGGAGGATGGCCTGGTGTCAAGAAGGACAGCAAAGAAGCCACTTCTCTCCAGGAAAAACATCAGGGATAGACTGATATTCTGCAAAAGGTACAGGGATTGGACTGCTGAGGACTGGTGTAGAGTCATTTTCTCTGATGAATCCCCTTTCTGATTGTTTGGGCCATCCGGAAAACACCTTGTCTGGAGAAGACAAGGTGAGCACTACCATCAGTCCTGTGTCATGCCAACAGTAAAGCATCCTGAGACCATTCATGTGTGGGATTGCTTCTCAGCCAAGGGAGTGGGCTCACTCACAATTTTGCCTAAGAACACAGCCATGAATAAAGAATGGTACCAACACATCCTCCGAGATCAACTTCTCCCAACCATCCAAGAACAGTTTGGTGAGGACCAATGCCTTTTCCAGCATGATGGAGCACCTTGCCATAAGGCAAAAGTGATAACTAAGTGGCTCGGGGAACAAAACAACATTTTGGGTCCATGGCCAGGAAACTCCCCAGACCTTAATCCCATTGAGAACTTGTGGTCGATCCTCAAGAGGCGGGTGGACAAACAAAAACCCACAACTTCTGACAAACTCCAAGCATTGATTATGCAAGAATGGCCTGCCATCAGTCAGGATGTGGCCCAGAAGTTAGTTGACAGCATGCCAGGGCGGATTGCAGAGGTCTTGAAAAAGAAGGGTCAACACTGCAAATATTGACTCTTTGCATAAACTGAATGTCATTGTCAATGAAAGCCTTTCACACTTATGGAATACTTGTTATTATACTTTAGTGTAACATAGTAACTACTGACATAAAGAACTAATAACACTGAAGCAGTAAACTTTGTGGAGATCAATACTTGTAATTCCCAAAACTTTGCCACGACGGTAGATAACCTCTGAAAACAACTAGCTAGAATCACTGAATACATTAAATGTACCATGAAGAGAAGAGGCACTGTGTGTGTGTGTGTGTGTGTGTGCAGGGGCGCCGTATGGGGGGGAAAAGTTAGGATGATTCTAAGGGCCTGTGACTGACAGGGGCCCTAAAATATTATTCCAGCATTAGGTAAAAACATTTTGGAGCCCAATGTTATATATTTAAAAGTTAGGATGATTCTAAGGGCCTGTGACTGACAGGGGCCCTAAAATATTATTCCAGCATTAGGTAAAAACATTTTGGAGCCCAATGTTATATATTTTCATGGGGCCCAAAATCCCTGGAGGCTCCCCTGTGTGTGTGTCTGTAAGGAACAGAGAGGGGCACACAGTGATCAGGTCAGAAAAATGTCATGAGGAGTGTGTGTGTGTGTGTGTGTGAGGGGTTCCCAAAACATTTTAAATAAATAAAAACACTGATGAATAAAATTGGCACCAGCCAATGCTTTTTAGCCTATTCATTGATGGAAATACCAGTTGATGTAAAAACATTTAACTGGACATGCTTATCGGTCTATAGGTTATTTTGCATCATATACTAGAATGACATTGCCACATGTATATTCCTTATCTTATCTATCAGTCTGTCCCACAGTCTACAAATCTGTCACAGCATTTACAATCATTCAGCTAAAATTAGAAATGTAAATAGTGTAAAAAAAAAAATTTGGGGCCATAATAAAAAATAAACATACTATTTTTATTTCTCAACTGGTAATTGAAGCGTGTAAATGTATAGGCAACAGAAGGCTTCATCAGCGTGTCAACACACCACTTTGTAATGTAAACGTATAGGCAACGGAAGGCTTCATCAGCGTGTCAACACACCACTTTGTAATGTAAACGTATAGGCAACGGAAGGCTTCATCAGCGTGTCAACACACCACTTTGTAATGTAAACGTATAGGCAACGGAAGGCTTCATCAGCGTGTCAACACACCACTTTGTAATGTAAACGTATAGGCAACGGAAGGCTTCATCAGCGTGTCAACACACCAATTTGTAATGAGCTGGAGGCCGTATGCATTTTTAAAACATACAGTCATGTGAAAAAGTAAGTACACCCCCTGGAAAGGTTTTTTTATTTGGACAGATGGATATATAATCTTCACTTCAACACTATTGACAGATAAAGGTTACCCAATTTAACAAACCACATTTAAAAATAAAAAAACTTTTCCTTATGGTGAAAAAGTTAGTACACCCCTACCTTTACCATCACATAAAGTTAGTACACCCCTACCTTTACCATCACATAAAGTTAGTACACCCCTACCTTTACCATCACATAAAGTTAGTACAGCCCTACCTTTACCATCACATAAAGTTAGTACAGCCCTACCTTTACCATCACATAAAGTTAGTACAGCCCTACCTTTACCATCACATAAAGTTAGTACAGCCCTACCTTTACCATCACATAAAGTTAGTACACCCCTACCTTTACCATCACATAAAATGGCTACAATTAGAATTAGGTACCGAAACAAGTACAAATGATTAGAAAACATTAGAGAGAAACTTAGGAGGGTCCAGCCTTCCATAAAGATAAGAACATTGGTCTGGTTTGGTCTTAACCATATGGGTGTGTGGTAACACATCATTCAAAGATCAAAAGACCTACGAGGCCCTCAGAAGAAAGATGATTGATGCCCATGAGTCTGGGAGGGGTTACAAACCCATTTACAACCAATTCAAACTACATCATTCCACTGTCTGACGAAAAGTTCAGACCACTGGCAAACTACCTAAAACTGGTCGTCCCACCAAAGTCAGCCCAAGAGCTGACCGAAAGATGCTCATAGAAGTCTCTAAGAACCCCAGGGTAACATCAAGGGACCTACAGGCCTCTCTTGCCACAATCAGTGTCGAATTGCATGGGTACACTGTCAGAAAGAGACTGCACAAACTTGGCCTACATGGGATGTCAGGAAGAAGCCTCTGCTAACAAAAACTAATATCAAGACACAACAAGCATTTTGCTACACACGCAATAACATCTGCTAACTACATGTATATGTGACCAATAAAATTGTATTTTATTTGACAGGAAACACCTCAGTCATCGGATTCATCAATAAATGCATCGACAACGTTGTCGTCCCCAGTGACCGTACGTACATATCCCAACCAGAAGCCATAGATAAAACGCAACATTCGCATTGAGCTAAAAGTTATAGCTGACGCTTTCAAGGAGCGGGACACTAATCCGGACGCTTATAAGAAATCCCAATACACCCTCAGACGAACCATCAACCTGGCAAAGCGTCATTACAGGATTAAGATTGGGTCCTACTACACCGGCTCTGACTCTCGTTGGATGTGGCAGGGCTTGAAAACTATTACGGACTACAAACTGAAACCCAGCCGCGAGCTGCTCAGTGACGCAAGCCTACCAGACGAGCTAAATGCCTTTTATGCTCGCTTCGAGGCAAGCAACACTGAAGCATGCATGACAGCACCAGCTGTTCCAGACAACTGTGTGATAATGCTCTCAGTAGCCGATGTGATCAAGATCTTTAAGCAGATCAACAATAACAAAGCTGCAAGGCCAGACAGACTACCAGGACGTGTACTAAAAGAAAGAACGGACCAACTGGCAAGTGTCTTCACTGACATTTTTTACCTTTTCCATGACCGAGTTTTGAAATGCCTACGTTTCAAGCAGACCACCATAGTTTTTCACTACTCCTGACATTTAATTCTAGTAAAGATTCCCTGTCTTAGGTCAGTTAGGATAACCACTTTATTTTAAGAATGTGAAATGTCAGAATAATAGTAGAGAGAATGATTTATTTCAGCTTTTATTCTTTCATCACATTCCCAGTGGGTCAGAAGTTTACATACACTCAATTAGTATTTGGTAGCATTGCCTTTAAATTGTTTAACTTGGGTCAAACGTTTCAGGTAGCCTTCCACAAGCTTCCCACAATAGGTTGGGTGAATTTTGGCCCATTCCTCCTGACAGAACTGGTGTAACTGAGTCAGGTTTGTAGGCCTCCTTGCTCGCACACGCTTTTTCAGTTCTGCCCACACATTTACTATAGGATTGAGGTCAGGGCTTTGTGATGGCCACTCCAATACCTTGACTTTGTTGTCCTTAAGCCATTTTGCCACAACTTTGGAAGTATGCTTGGGGTCATTGTCCATTTGGAAGAACCATTTGCGACCAAGCTTTAACTTCCTGACTGATGCCTTGAGATGTTGCTTCAATATATCCACTATTTTGTGAAGTGCACCAGTCCCTCCTGTAGCAAAGCACCCCCACAACATGCTGCCGCCACCCCCGTGCTTCACGGTTGGGATGGTGTTCTTTGGCTTGCAAGCCTCACACTTTTTCATTCAAACATAAATGGAAGTTATGGCCAAACAGTTATATTTTTGTTACATCAGACCAGAGGACATTTCTCCAAAAAGTATGATCTTTGTCCCCATGTGCAGTTGCAAACCGTAGAAGCAGTGGCTTCTTCCTTGCTGAGCAGCCTTTCAGGTTGTCTCGATATAGTCTATCACAGTGCCATCTGTTTTGTTACCAAAGCCCCATAAGATAGATAGGTACTTTATTGATCCCTGAGGGGGAAATTCCTTTGTCAAGCAGCTACAACAAAACACAGGTCAGGTGCAAAATGCCACAACGAAAGTACACAAAAGACAGATACACGATACATGATACATAGAGCGGCAGTATGAAAAAGTATAGAAATACAAGATATCTGGAGTGCAAAAAAAGCTATAAAAAGACATTAAATAGTGTGTATATAAAGACATTGCATAGTATGGGTGGTTGGCTGAATATGTACATTGGTGGATGTTGGATGGTTAACTATACGGTCGATGGCAGAGAAATACTTCAGTAGCTAAAAATGCATATGATATGAGCGAGGGTAATAATAGTTTACTTAATAGACAGACTGGGTAAATTAACAGGTAAGTGAAAATTTTGCATGGTTAAATTAGCTGTACAGGTAAATATACAGTTATATTTACAGATAAGTGAATACTTGCATGGTTACATAAACTGTACAGGTAAATGACAGGAAGAGAAACTTTAATAGCTAAATGTGTGTATGATATCATTTGGGGTAATAATAGTAATTCCCTTAAAATACAGTCCTTAGTGCGCAGGGTTTAATTACAGATAAATGCACGTATTGCACATTCGATATACTAAAAGCAATGAGAAAAGGTGCAACTGACAGGATACTAATATGCATTCCTGAGTGAATGACTACGTCAGTTAGGTCCAAGAATTAATTGCAATATTGCACGTGATATGATATAATAACTGTACATGAGTATGTATATACAGACCTGCATGAATAAATAGGTCCTGAGTGAATGAGTGCTGACGGACCAGAGTTACTCACGGATGGATGCATAATTGTTAAACTAGGGCCTAGCACCCCAACAGTTCCAGATCTATGTTGCCGACGGCACGGCACCCCGGTGAGGCATTATATAATCTAATAGCCGCCGGCAGGAAGGCCTCCCTGTAGCGTTCTCTGGCACACCGTGGTGGGATCAGTCTGTGACTGAAGGTGCTCCTCTGCGTCATAACCATGGTATGCAGAGGGTGTGTGAAGTTGTCCATGATGGCCAGCAGTTTGGCCAGGATCAGTCTCACCACCACCACCTCTAGAGTGTCAAGGCTCATCCCCAGGACAGAGATAGCCTTCCTGACCAGCTTATTTACCCGAGAAGCATCACCGGCTTTAATGTTGGCTCCCCAGCACACCACTGCAAAAAAGATGGCACTGGCCACCACAGACTGGTAGAAGGTATGCAGTAGTTTGCTGCACACGTTGAAGGACCTGAGCCTCCTCAGAAAGTAGAGTCGGCTCTGGCCCTTTTTGTACAGAGCCCCGGTGTTACCAGCCCATTCCAGCCTGTTGTCCAAATGGACTCCAGTCTGAGGTGTAGAGGGTGAACAGGAAGGGGGACAGCACCGTTCCCTGGGGGGCCCCTGTGTTGCTCACTGCCAGTTCTGACACACAGCTCTGTAGTCGCACAAATTGTGGCCTACCGGTCAGGTAGTCCGTGACCCAGGAGACTAAGGGTGCTTCCACTTCCATCCTCCTCATCTTCTCACCCAGTAGCAGGGGCTGAATGGTATTGAAGGCACTGGAGAAGTCAAAAAACATGACCCTCACAGTGCAACCTGCGTTGTCCAGGTGAGAGTAGGCCCTCTGCAGAAGGTAGAAGATTGCATCATCCACCCCGATGTTGCGCTGGTATGCAAACTGCAGAGGGTCCAGTGATTTACACACCAGGGGTCTGAGGTGAGCGAGGACTAACCTTTCCAGGGTCTTCATGATGTGGGATGTTAGCATGACAGGTCTGAAGTCATTCAGGACAGATGGGTGTGCCTTCTTGGGCACTGGGACGAGGCAGGATGTTTTCCACAGCACAGGGACCCTTTCTAGGATCAGGCTAAGGTTAAAGAGACGCTGGAGTATTCCACACAGTTGGTCAGCACAGACCCTAAGCACCCTTGGGCTGATGCCATCAGGGCCCGCCGCATTCCACTGATGTAGTCTCTCCAGCTCTCTCTTCACTTGGTTGGTGGTGAAAGTCAGCCCCAGTGGAGAGGTGGCGGGAAGGGGGGTGTTGAGGGGGAGGAGGGGTCACTGATTGTCTCAGCAGAGGTGTTGTGGGCAAAGTGGGGGTGGGACAGCCATGAGGGTGTGTGGCCTGGGGAGCTGGAAGGGAGGAGGACAGGGCCAGTATCAAACCTGTTAAAAAATTGGTTCAGCTCATTGGTTCTGTCCTGGGTCCCCTCCGTCTGCCCACTGTTTGACTTTTTGAAGCCAGTGATATTTCTCATACCCTTCCACACCTCTCTCACCTGGCTCTGCCTCAGCTTGTCCTCCATCTTCTCCTTATACCCTCTCTTCCCCTCAGCTATCCGCAACTTCAGCTCCATCTGGACGCATTTCAATTTGTCCCTTGTCCCACTCCTTGAAGGCCCTCTTCTCATTCAGCAGGGCCTTCAGGTCGCTGGTGACACAGGGTTTATTGTTTGGAAAACAGCGTACCTTCCTGGTGGGTACAGTGTTGTCTACACAAAAATGTATATAGTCCGTTATGTAGTCAGTAAGTCCATCAATGTCCTCCCCATGAGCTTCACAGAGCACATCCCAGTCTGTTGTTTCAAAGCAGTCCTGTAGGGCCTCATTCGCCTCCGGGGACCATCTCCTAATGGTCCTGGTGGTCGCAGGCTGCTGTTGGACCAAAGGCTTGTAGTGTGGAATGAGGTGGACAAGGTTGTGATCCGATCTACCGAGGGGAGGGAGTGCAGTGGAGTTGTATGCGTCCTTCACATTAGCATATAACAAGTCCAGAGTTTTATTATTCCTGGTTGGGCACTTCAAACTGTTTGAACGTGGGCAGCGTTGAAGAGAGAGATGCATGGTTAAAATCCCCCGAAATGGCAAAGAAAGCACTGGGATGCGCTGTCTGTAACCTCGCGATAGCAGAGTGGATGACGTCACACCCTGTGTTTGCGTCCGCGGAAGGTGGGATGTAAACAATAACAGCAATGGCCGACGTGAATTCCCTCGGCAAATAGTAGGGTCTCAGGCTAACGGCTAATAGTTCAATGTCTGGGCTACAAAACTCTTCCTTTAGAGTAATATGTCTTGGATTACACCATCTATTGTTAACTAATAAAGCCAGCCCACCACCCTTGCTCTTACCGGAAGAGATGCGATCCCTGTCCGCTCTGATGCTCTGGAAACCGTTGATAGTGACGTTCTCTATGGGGATTTTATTGTTCAGCCAAGTCTCCGTGAAAAACATTAGGCTCGTTTCCCTATAATCCTTTTGTCCACGTACAAGAGCCTCAAGCTCATCCATCTTGTCATGCAGCGATCTCACGTTGCCCATAATAATAGACAGTATAGCCGGCTTGTACTTCCTCCGCTTTGCCTTACATTTCAATCCTGCCCTGCGTCCACGGCGTCGCCTTTTCAACTCGTCCGGAATATCAAACTTTTTCCTGGGGTGCAGCAGCGCTGCGTGTGCTAAATCCAGGAGCTGGGCTCTGTTGTAAGTAATAATAGTTGACGACTCCTGTCGACGTTCAGCTGCGAGAAAATCCATGATCCTGAACTATTATACTATTATAGTTAAACTGTAACAAACAAACAAAACTAAGAAAAGAGACGAAGAAAAAAAAAACGAACTACTGACCTGTATGCTCTCGTTGGCCCTCACTACATATTTGTCGCCAAACCCAGTGCCTCCAGGTCATCTATAAGTCTTTGCTAGATAAATCCCTGCCTCATCTCAGCTCGCTGGTAACCATAGCAACACCTACCCGTAGCCTGCGCTCCAGCAGGTATATTTCACTGGTCATCCAAAGCCAACACCTCCTTTGGGGGCCATTCCTTCCAGTTCTCTGCTGCCAATGACTGGAACGAATTGCAAAAATCATTGAAGCTAGAGGTTCCCATCTCCCTCAATAACTTTAAGCACCAGCTGTCAGAGCATCTTATCGATCACTGCACCTGTATATAGCCCTTCTGTAAATAGCCCACTCTACTACCTCATCCCCATATTTATTATTTTTGCTCATTTGCACTCCAGTATCTCTATTTGCACATCATTATTCCAGTGTTAATGCTAATTTGTAATTATTTCACCACTATGGTCTATTTATTGTCCTACCTTCCTAATCTTACTACATTTACACACGCTATACATAGATTCTCTATTGTGTTATAGATTGTATGTTTGTTTTATTCTCATGTGTAACTGTGTTGCTGTTTTTGTCGCACTGCTTTGCTTGATCTTGGCCAGGTAGCAGTTGTAAATGAGAACTTGTTCTCAACTGGCCTACCTGGTTAAATAAAATTTAAAAAAATACAGGACTCGTTTTACTATGGATATAGATACTTTTGTACCAGTTTCCTCCAGCATCTTTACAGGGTCCTTTGTTGTTCTGGGATTGATTTGCACTTTTTGCACCAAAGTATGTTCATCTCTTCAGGTGTTTGGAAATTGCTCCAAAAGATGAACCAGACATGTGGAGGTTGATTTCTTTTGATTTTCCCATGATGTCGAGCAAAGAGGCACTGAGTTTAAAGGTAGGCCTTGAAATACATCCACAGGTACACATCCAATTGACTCAAATGATGTCAATTAGCTTTTAAAGCCATGACAATTTTCCAAGCTGTTTAAAAGGCACAGTCAACTTAGTGTATGTAAACTTCTGACCCACTGGAATTGTGATTTAGTGAATTATAAGTGAAATAATCTGTCTGTAAACAATTGTTGGAAGAATTACTTGTGTCATGCATAAAGTAGATGTCCTAACCGACTTGCCAAAACTATAGTTTGTTAACATGAAATCTGTGGAGTGGTTGAAAAATGAGTTTTAATGACTTCAACCTAAGTGTATGTAAACTTCAGACTTAAACTGTATCATGGTTCAAACACACCAAAACAGTCGTGAAGAGTGCGCAACAACACCTCTTCCCCCTCAGGAGACTGAAACATTTGGCATGGGTCCCCAGATCCTCAAAAAGTTCTACAACTGATCCATCGAGAGCATCCTGACTGGTTGCATCCCCGTCTGGTATGGCAACTGCTCGGCATCTGACCGTAAGGCACTAAGAGGCAACTCCGGGTTGCTGGTCTTCTAGACGAGTTGCAAAGAGAAAGTCAGATCTCAGACTGGCCAATAAAAAGATTAAGATGGGCAAAAGAACAGACACTTGAAAGAGGAAGATATGGCTTTTTCTTTGCAACTCTGCCTAGAAGGCCAGCATCCCGGAGTCGCCTATTCACTGGTGTTTTGCGGGTACTATTTAATGAACTTTAATAAGTTTGGGCTCACTTAGAAATGTCCTTGTTTTTTAACGGTAGTATACTACACACATACAACATACGCCACACACACATAGACACTCTCTCCCTGTCTGCACATAGTACTACTCGGTTTATTATCTATCCTGATTGTCTAGTCACTTTTACCCCTACCCATGTACATATTACCTAACCCTAGTCACTTTTACCCCTACCCATGTACATATTACCTAACCCTAGTCACTTTTACCCCTACCCATGTACATATTACCTAACCCTAACCCTAGTCACCTTTACCCCTACCCATGTACATATTACCTAACCCTAGTCACTTTTACCCCTACCCATGTACATATTACCTAACCCTAGTCACTTTTACCCCTACCCATGTACATATTACCTAACCCTAGTCACTTTTACCCCTACCCATGTACATATTACCTAACCCTAACCCTAGTCACTTTTACCCCTACCCATGTACATATTACCTAACCCTAACCCTAGTCACTTTTACCCCTACCCATGTACATATTACCTAACCCTAGTCACTTTTACCCCTACCCATGTACATATTACCTCAACTAACCTGTACCACCTGTATATAGCCTCGTTACTAACCTGTACCCCTGCACATTGACTCAGTACCGGTACCCCCTGTATATAGCCTCGTTACTAACCTGTACCCCTGCACAATGACTCGGTACAAGGTAACCCCAGTATATAACCTAGTTACTAACCTGTACCCCTGCACATTGACTCAGTACTGGTACCCCTGTATATAGCCTCCTCACATTGTACTGGTACCCCTGTATATAGCCTCCTCACATTGTACTGGTACCCCTGTATATAGCCTCCTCACATTGACTCTGTACTGGTACTTCCTGTATATAGCCTCCTCACATTGACTCTGTACTGGTACTTCCTGTATATAGCCTCCTCACATTGACTCTGTACTGGTACTTCCTGTATATAGCCTCCTCACATTGACTCTGTACTGGTACTTCCTGTATATAGCCTCCTCACATTGACTCTGTACTGGTACCACCTGTATATAGCCTCCTCACATTGACTCTGTACTGGTACTTCCTGTATATAGCCTCCTCACATTGACTCTGTACTGGTACCACCTGTATATAGCCTCCCCACATTGACTCTGTACTGGTACCACCTGTATATAGCCTCATTATTGTTATTTTAATATTACATTTTTTTACTCTTTCTTGAACTGCATTGTTGGTTAAGACCATACTGTTGGTTAAGTATGGTCTGCATGTTGTATTCGGCGCATGTGACAAATAAAATTTGAGTTGTAACGGGGTTTTTATTTTTAGGTAGCCTAGGTCTACTGGTTGAATGATTTTGGAATATATCGTCCCACAACTGTTCCAGAGTTTGTTTGGGCCATTTATTTCACCAGCTGACCAACAGAATAGGTGAACTTTTCTACTATGGAGGATTTTATGGTCTGATATACATGTGGTTTTAGTTCAGAGGGTTGTGGGGTTCTATACCTGGGAGCTGAGCTGGGTCTTTATCCAGTTGAAGTAGTAGTTGAGGTCACTTCCCTCCATCAGGTCACGACCCCAGGCTGCTAGCTTAGCGATGATCCTGGCTGCCTGGGATAGAGGAGACTACAAGTCAGACCCTAAAGCCCAGCTTGAGCCGGCTCAATATTAGAGTGGAACTGACAGTGTTTAATCAGATTCAAATATTGTAAAAATGTCATATACACATAATATTACAGCTGTATTTATATTGTTTGACTAGAGAGCACTTAGATATGGTCATAAAAAATGTTTAGGAATGACGTAGTGTAAGGCAATATAGAGCGAGAGAGAGAGCGAGAGAGAGAGAAATGCCACAACGAAAGTACACAAAAGACAGATACACAATACATGATACATAGAGCGGCAGTATGAAAAAGTATAGACATAGAAAAAATCTATATAGATAAAAGCTATTAACCTCTCTTTCACATGACCATGCATTTAGACAAGTGTATCTGGATAAGCATCATCATCATCTAATAATAATAAAACATTTATATCTGCACACTTTATATATTTTAATATTAACTGCCTTCCCACTCTCCACTGTCTTTCCAGAGCAGGCTGATGCTGTAACTGTATTACTGTCTTTCCACTCTCCACTGTCTTTCCAGAGCGGGCTGATGCTGTAACTGTATTACTGTCTTTCCACTCTCCACTGTCTTTCCAGAGCGGGCTGATGCTGTAACTGTATTACTGTCTTTCCACTCTCCACTGTCTTTCCAGAGCAGGCTGATGCTGTAACTGTATTAGCGTCTTTCCACTCTCCACTGTCTTTCCAGAGCGGGCTGATGCTGTAACTGATGCTGTAACTGTATAACTGCCTTTCCACTCTCCACTGTCTTTCCAGAGCGGGCTGATGCTGTAACTGATGCTGTAACTGTAGAACTGCCTTTCCACTCTCCACTGTCTTTCCAGAGCGGACTGATGCTGTAACTGATGCTGTAACTGTAGAACTGCCTTTCCACTCTCCACTGTCTTTCCAGAGCGGACTGATGCTGTAACTGTATTACTGCCTTTCCACTCTCCACTGTCTTTCCAGAGCGGACTGATGCTGTAACTGATGCTGTAACTGTAGAACTGCCTTTCCACTCTCCACTGTCTTTCCAGAGCAGGCTGATGCTGTAACTGATGCTGTAACTGTAGAACTGTCTTTCCACTCTCCACTGTCTTTCCAGAGCGGGCTGATGCTGTAACTGATGCTGTAACTGTATAACTGCCTTTCCACTCTCCACTGTCTTTCCAGAGCGGGCTGATGCTGTAACTGATGCTGTAACTGTATAACTGCCTTTCCACTCTCCACTGTCTTTCCAGAGCGGACTGATGCTGTAACTGTAGAACTGCCTTTCCACTCTCCACTGTCTTTCCAGAGCGGACTGATGCTGTAACTGATGCTGTAACTGTAGAACTGCCTTTCCACTCTCCACTGTCTTTCCAGAGCGGACTGATGCTGTAACTGATGCTGTAACTGTAGAACTGCCTTTCCACTGCCAGAGCGGACTGACGCTGTACCTCACAAGTGGGTGTCTCTTCTCTCCAGTCGTCGCGTGCTGCATTCTGTTATGTGAACGAATGGCTGAGCCCAGGCTCGAGCCTTGGATATGTCCAGTGTTGCTCCAAATGCGCTCGTTCACCCCCCAAAAAAACTTAGGTGACCTATATTCAATTAAAAACGGCAAATATCGCTGAAAGGTGAATAGTTTGCATCCCAGCAAGGTGCATGCACCTGTGTAATGATCCTGCTGTTTAATCAGCTTCTTGATATGCCACCCGTCAGGGGGATGGATTATATTGGCAAAGGAGAAATGCTCACGAACAGGGACGTAAAGAAGGTCTGCACAAAATTTGAGAGAAATACGCTTTTTTTAAGTATGGAACATTTCTAGGTTATTTTATTTCCGCTCGTTCAGTATATTTTATAAGAAAGGCCACAAAAATATGGGAATGTATTCTACATGCAAATCATTCTGAAAACATAAGAAATCTGCCTTTGAATAGTCCATCTCTTCTTCCTCTTCAACATCTCTCCCTAAGGACATCACTGACTTCCACCCTCTCCTCCTATATCCCATCTCTCCCTCTCCCCCAGCTCTCCCACCCTCGCGCCCCTCCCTCTCTCTCTCCCACCCCCGCGCCCCTCCAGCTCTCCCACCCTCGCGCCCCTCCAGCTCTCCCACCCTCGCGCCCCTCCAGCTCTCCCACCCTCGCGCCCCTCCAGCTCTCCCACCCTCGCGCCCCTCCAGCTCTCCCACCCTCGCGCCCCTCCAGCTCTCCCACCCTCCTTCGATGATAGCTGTAGGCTAGTGTATGGCGTAGTGATACTAACCATGTGGACGGTGAACAGGTCCTGGCGGTTGAGCATGGGCAGAAAGTAAGACCAGGCAGTGTTCTTGGTCTTTTTGGAGTAGTCGAAGAATATGTTCACCCTCTGGTGGTTCTCCTACAGAAACACAACAGAACCCTGTTTTAACCTCTGGTGGTTCTCCTACAGAAACACAACAGAACCCTGTTTTAACCTCTAGTGCAGGGGTATTCAACTCTTACACTGCGAGGTCCAGAGCCTGTTGGTTCTGTTCTACCTGACAATTAATGGCAGACCTGGTGTCCCACATCTAAATCAGTCCCTGATTTGAGGAACAGAGATAAGAGGTTTCAAGTGGTTTTGAAGGAACAGAACCATGTTTTAATTTCTAGTGGTTCTCCCACAGAAACCTGTTTTAACCTCTAGTGGTTCTAAAGGAACAGAACATAACCATATTTTAACCTCGTGGTTCTCCTACAGAAACATTAGAACCCTGTTTTAGCCTCTAGTGGTTCTCTTAAAGGAACAACATAAATCTGGTTCTCCTACATTGAAATCCCCAGACAAAAGTCAATAATTGAACTTTTAATTTTTTTTAACCAGGCAAGTCAGGCGCTGGCCCAATTGTGTGCCGCCCTTTGGGACTCCCAATCACGGCCGGTTGTGATAAACTGGTTCCAATCCAGACTGTCTGTAGTGACGCCTCTAGCACTGAGATGCAGTGTCTTAGACCCAACAAAACTAGCAGTAATATGTCCAGAGAGACTCAGGGAGGAAGAACAGTAAAAGTCAAACTTATAGAAGGTTATAGAAGCATGTATATTTGCATCTCTTTTGTCCATGTGCGTGTGTGTATAAGTGTATAAGTGTATGAGTGTGTGTGTGTGTATATATATAAATAAGTGTGTCTGTTTGTGTGTATAAGTGTGTGTGTATATGTATATATATATATATATATATATATATATATATATATATAAATAAGTGTGTCTGTTTGTGTGTATAAGTGTCTGTTTGTGTGTATATATATAAGTGTGTCTGTTTGTGTGTATAAGTGTGTGAGTGTGTGTATATAATAAATAAGTGTGTGTGTATAAGTGTGTATAAGTGTATGTGTATATATATATATAAATAAGTGTGTCTGTTTGTGTGTGTGTGTGTGTGTGTGTGTGTGTGTGTGTGTGTGTGTGTGTGTGATATATATATATATAAATAAGTGTGTCTGTTTGTGTGTATAAGTGTGTGTATATATATATATAAATAAGTGTATACATGTCTTACTATATACCAAAACCAAGGAACATTCAGAGAAGTGAGGACATTTTGCAGGTCCTCACTTGTAAAACAGCTATTTTAGGCTTAGCGGTTAGGGTTAGGGAAAATAGGATATAAAAAGATATAAATAAAAGTGTGTGCGTGTGTAAGCAGGTGTTACCTGCAGGGTATCATCTACTAGGGTGAGGATGTACTGGACAGTCTGCTCCTTAGAGATGTGAGCCATCAGGTTCAGGAACGTCTTGGCACACTGGATAAGGAAGATCAAATACCCATTACTATGACATCCTGAAGACAAGCTCATCTGAAGCTCATCTTGGAGGATACAGTGAGACATGTTTTGTTGTTTTGGCTCTGTACTCCAGCACTTTGGATACCCCCAAGACATACTAACCTCTGTCATGACTCCCTCTCCTGGGTGAAAATCAAAAGGTGCCAGATCAGTTTGGCAAATGGCTGACATAGCCAGACCCCCCTTCTCTCTCCCACAGGAGATGGAGAGTTTAATGACTTAACAGCCCGTTGTAAATAGTCTCTCTGCCCTGCAGTACGGGACAGACTGAAGTCCTTTATGTAGGGAGATACTCTTGTCTAAACACTTTAACATCAAAGGATTGGGCATTGAACATTATTCTGTGAAATACAAAATATTTTGTGGGGATCTAAACTATAATAATACAGTTTATTATTCTGTCATTAAGGATGGTATAACAAGATAACTAATTATGAAAGTGTACACGTTCTAATTGTCAGGTTTACATCTAAATGTTGTATAAAATATATGATAACTTTGTGAAGATAATGTGATTTTACCTTCTAAATTAGATAATGGTTTTCCATATAAACGTTTACTCAGTCTGTGCAACGCCCAAGTGAGCACAGACATTGTGGAACGACCCCTTTACAACAAAGTATAAAAGTCTTCGTAATGAAATTGACATTAGACCAAGCACAGACACTAAGCTGGACGTCACAAATGGTTGAATCTCTATTAGACCAGTAGACGTGACGCGAGAGCTGAATACGTTACAAAATGGTTTAAAAACTCTACAGACCAGAAAACATGACAGTAGTCCACATGTTTGAAAAGGTGAAACTCTCAATCTCTACGCAAGAAACTCACTAGACCGTAGCATTAACCAGTCTGCAGCTGGCATGTGAAGAAGTCTAATACATTTTTTTTTTTTTTTTTTATACCTTTATTTTACTAGGCAAGTCAGTTAAGAACAAATTCTTATTTTCAATGACGGCCTAGGAACAGTGGGTTAACTGCCTTGTTCAGGGGCAGAACGATAGATTTGTCAGCTCGGGGATTTGATCCAGCAACCTTTCGGTTACGGGCCCAACACTCTAACCACTGGGCTACCTGCCGCCCAAATTGACATTGACTAAAGACACAAGGAAGATCTCATCTAACAACCATTAGAACACATCTGAAGTATCTAACAACCATTAGAACACATCTGAAGTATCTAACAACCATTAGAACACATCTGAAGTATCTAACAACCATTAGAACACATCTGAAGTATCTAACAACCATTAGAACACATCTGAAGTATCTAACAACCATTAGAACACATCTGAAGTATCTAACAACCATTAGAACACATCTGAAGTATCTAACAACAATTAGAACACATCTGAAGTATCTAACAACCACTGTCAGAGAACAAAAAGGACAGCTAAGAGTAAATATACAGTTGAAGTCAGAAGTTTACATACACCTCAGCCAAATACATTTAAAAACTCAGTTTCACAATTCCTAACATTTAATCCTAGTAAAAATTCCCTGTCTTAGGTCAGTTAGGATAACCATTTCATTTTAAGAATGTGAAATATCAGAACAAGAGAGATTTATCTATTTCAGCTTTTATTTCTTTCATCACATTCCCAGTGGGTCAGAAGTTTACATACACTCAATTAGTATTTGGTAGCATTTCCTTTAAATTGTTTAACTTGGGTCAAACGTTTCTTGTAGCCTTCCACAAGCTTCCCACAATAGGTTGGGTGAATTTTGGCCCATTCCTCCTGACAGAACTGGTGTAACTGAGTCAGGTTTGTAGGCCTCCTTGCTCGCACACGCTTTTTCAGTTCAGCCCACATATTTTCTATGGGATTGAGGTCAGGGCTTTGTGATGGCTACTCCAATACCTTGACGTTGTTGTCCTTAAGCCATTTTGCCACAACTTTGGAAGTATGCTTGGGGTCATTGTCCATTTTGAAAGACCCATTTGCGACCAAGCTTTAACTTCCTGACTGATGTCTTGAGATGCTGCTTCAATATATCCACATCATTTTCCTTCCTCATGATGCCATCTATTTTGTGAAGTGCACCAGTTCCTCCTGCAGCAAAGCACCCCCACAACATGATGCTGCCACCCCCGTGCTTCACGTTGGGATGGTGTTCTTCGGCTTGCAAGCCTCCCCCTTTCTCCTCCAAACATAACGATGGCCATTATGGCCAAACAGTTCTATTTTTGTTTCATCAGACCAGAGTACATTTCTCCAAAAAGTACCATCTTTGTCCCCATGTGCAGTTGCAAACCGTAGTCTGGCTTTTTTTATGCCGGTTTTGGAGCAGTGGCTTCTTCCTTGCTGAGCGGACTTTCAGGTTATGTCAATATAGGACTCGTTTTACTGTGGATATAGATACTTTTGTACTGATTTCCTCCAGCATCTTCAGAAGGTCATTTACTGTTGTTCTGGGATTGATTTTGTACTTTTCACACCAAAGTACGTTCATCTCTTGGAGACATAACGCGCCTCCTTCCTGAGTGGTATGACGGCTGCGTGGTCCCATGGTGTTTATACTTGCGTACTATTGTTTGTACAGATGAACGTGGTATCTTCAGGCCTTTGGAAATTGCTCCCAAGGATGAACCAGGTCTTGGCTGATTTCTTTTGATTTTCCCATGATGTCGAGCAAAGAGGCACTGAGTTTGAAGGTAGGCCTTGAAATACATCCACAGGTACACCTCCAATTGACTCAAATTATGTCAATTAGCTTATCAGAAGCTTCTAAAGCAATGACATTTTCTGGAATTCTTGCATAATCAATGCTTGGAGTTTGTGTTTGTCCACCTGCATCTTGAGGATCGACCACAAGTTCAATGGGATTAAGGTCTGGGGAGTTTCCTGGCCATGAACCCAAAATGTTGATGTTTTGTTCCCCGAGCCACTTAGTTATCACTTTTGCCTTATGGCAAGGTGCTCCATCATGCTGAAAAAGGCATTGGTCGTCACCAAACTCTTCTTGGATGCTTGGGAGAAGTTCTCGGAGGATGTGTTGGTACTATTCTTTATTCATGGCTGTGTTCTTAGGCAAAATTGTGAGTGAGCCCACTCCCTTGGCTGAGAAGCAACCCCACACATGAATGGTCTGAGGATGCTTTACTATTGGCATGACACAGGACTGATGGTAGCGCTCACCTTGTCTTCTCCGGACAAGGTGTTTTCCGGATGGCCCAAACAATCGGAAAGGGGATTCAGAGAAAATGACTCCACCCCAGTCCTCAGCAGTCCAATCCCTGTACCTTTTGCAGAATATCAGTCTGTCCCTGATGTTTTTCCTGGAGAGAAGTGGCTTCTTTGCTGCCCTTCTTGACACCAGGCCATCCTCCAAAAATCTTTGCCTCACTGTGCGTGCAGATGCACTCACACCTGCCTGCTGCCATTCCTGAGCAAGCTCTGCACTGGTGGTGCCCCGATCCCGCAGCTGAATCAACTTTAGGAGACGGTCCTGGCGCTTGCTGGACTTTCTTGGGCGCCCTGACGCCTTCTTCACAACAATTGAACCTCTCTCCTTGAAGTTCTTGATGATCCGATAAATGGTTGATTTAGGTGCAATCTTACCAGCAGCAATATCCTTGCCTGTGAAGCCCTTTTTGTGCAAAGCAATGATGACGGCACGTGTTTCCTTGCAGGTAACCATGGTTGACAGAGGAAGAACAATGATTTCAAGCACCACCCTCCTTTTAATGCTTCCAGTCTGTTATTCTGACTCAATCAGCATGACAGAGTGATCTCCAGCCTTGTCCTCGTCAACACTCTCACCTGTGTTAACGACATGATGGCAGCTGGTAATCTGTTTGAGGCAGGGCTGAAATGCAGTGGAAATGTTTTTTGGGGATTAAGTTCATTTTCATGGCAAAGAGGGACTTAGCAATTAATTGCAATTCATCTGATCACTCATGACATTCTGGAGTATATGCAAATTGCCATAATCAACACTGAGGCAGCAAACTTTGGGGAGACCAATACTTTGACCAACTTTTGGCCACGACTGTACATTAGGGTGCATCATAAAACACAATTGTTGAATTTTGATATGGCTGGGTGCTAAAAGTGTTCCAATATATGTAGAAACAACACATGCAAAATATTTTTCCAGTACATGACGATTTAGGGGTGCCACCGCACATCTGTTTTTGTTGGATAAAGTGGTTAACAGTGCTCAATGGTCACCATGGAGATCTGAGGTAAACAATACTACAGCTCAAGAAAACTGAGGTGATCTTTCTGTGTTGGGTATGTATTATTACATATTACTATCATATCTGTAGTTGTGTCTTTGTATACTTATTTATCATAAGTCATATTTATAGGTATTTGGTGCTCATTACAGTTTGCTAACCAGTTAGCTATCTATGTTAGCTAAGCTATTAAGCTTAACATCAACAGTATTCTAGAGTGGACAATGTCATATTCAGAGTATAGATTCAGGCGGTGAATGTACACATCTCTCTGCATCTTACGCAACAGTTGACCGAGCAAGACGCCAAGTGCTGGAGACAATCAGTGAGGAACAGCACAAGCAGCGGACACCACCTCCATTGTGCTCCCTACACTGGGTCGGCAAGGTAACACCGATGCTCAGCAATGTGCGCCAGTTGGAGGAGCGTCTTAGTGGTGGTTGGAGATGCAGAGCTGCTGAAACTGCTTGGTGTCCCGGCGTATAAGAAGCAGACCAATGAGGCATGTGGACTGATCATTGCCCGGTTGACATGCAAGTTGCTGCAGGACTGGTGCTGCGCTGACCAGGTTGTCAACATGGCATTTGACACCACTGCGTCAAACACCGGCCATCTCACAGCAGCCTGCATTGCCATACAACCGGTTTGGCGCCGCCCTGCTGGTCGCCTGTTAAGCAGCTCCCGTTGTTCGTGCATTAAATTGTTGTTTTAGTTCGTTTTCTTTCGTCTGTTTCGTCTATTTTCTTTAGTTTTATTTTGCTACAGTCGAACTATAACAGTTTTTTATTATGAAATGTCCTGTTACCACAAGAATCCAGCAGCCAATGGTCCCGCTACATTCCTGGCAACACCGAGCAACCACTCCTGGGCAATTTACGTGCTGAATTTGTCAGGTGCGCAAAAGAAGTCACTGACCACAAGCGAGGTGACTACCATGAGCTGTGTCTTGTGTTTCTGGATGCAGATGGTGAAGAGCAGACTGCAGCGACCTTCCAATGACCGGGAGCGCTCCACAAGACACGATGGATGGCCAAGCTGCTCTATACTCTCAAGCTGGCTTTGATGGAGCAGCACATCGCGTTGCTTCCCCAGGGCACAATCACCACACGGCAGCAGGTGCCGAAGATTCGGGCATTTGCCATTTTCATTACACACATCTATGCAAAGTGGTGGTTGACCTGCGAGAAAGCTGTAGATGCTGCCTGGAGACACTACCACCACCTACAGGCATACAAGGCTATAGATGAGGGCATTGCAGCATCAGCGATCAAGGCGCTGGAGAGGCATCGCTGGTACCTGACAGGTGAGATGCTACCCCTGGCTCTCTTCAGCAGCAAGGTGCCAATGATGACAAGCGTGCACTTGCCAGAGCGATCTTGGAGCACAAGCCCGCTGATCTCCCAATGCACATCCCTGAGCAGCGCTTTGGCACTGGCAAGCCAAAGTTCCCCACCCTCTTGCCAACCACCAGCTTGGCTGACCTCGCCAATAAGGATTGCTGGTTTGGGATGCACCAGCTACACATTGATCCAGAATGTATGTCTCTTGATGTGAAGGAATGGGCGACCAATGCTGCGTTCAGAAAAAGTGAGGTCAATGTACGTGCAATGAACGTGGTCAATGACTGTGCCGAGCGTGGCGTCAAGCTCACAGCGTGGCGTCAAGCTCACAGCGTGGCGTGGCGTCAAGCTCACAGCGTGGCGTCAAGCTCACATCCGACTTCGTCGCAGTGGCAAGGAAGGAGCAGCACCTGCAGAATGTGCTGCAGGCAGTTGAACCTGACCGCAACCAACAGCCAAACCTTCGCCGCTGCAAACGCAAGCTAATCCCTGAATAGGACGGTTACTCTTGGGTGGCGGGTGGGGAGACATATCTGGGGGGAGACGCACTGGCTAGGTTCAGAGTTCAGGTTCCATTTCCTCTCTCTTTCTCCCTGGAGAGTCTGCTCCATAGTGGAGCAGACTCTGGCACAGACTGAGCAATTAAGTTGGAAGTTTAGTTAGTGTCAGCTCTTACCATTAGGCCCTGTTAGTTGCCAGTGAGTTAGCCACTAGAGAGGGTTTGTTCTTTTAAGTGTGTCAGTATCACCCCTTGTGTTTAACAATAAAGTCAATTAAACTTTATATGTGTGTCCGACATCCATCACTGCTGCACAAAATTCAGGGTAAGGCCACGTGAACATGTCCCATTGACCTCCATTCATTTTGTCTATAGGACAAATGAATGGAGAATCTTGAAAGTTGAATTCTGAGAAATGCCCAAGTTGCCCAAAGGGCAAACAAACAACTTTTACTTTGATAACCCTATAGAACATGTTACTGTATAAAAGTTCACTGTACTCAACATTTCCAGGTCAACCTTTTGGCAATTAGACTAAAACATTTTCATTTTTCGAAATTTCGCCAAAGTTCATGTGTTATGTGGCACCCCTAAATCTCAATGGAATTCCTCAAAACTTTGCAAAAGTCATTTTTATGTTAATTGGAACAAAATGCAATGCCAGCAAATTGATATTTTCAAATTAATTTCCCATTCAAATTTGATGCACCCTACTGTACATATTCAGCCATTCACCCATACTATGCAATGTCTTTTTATAGCTTTTTGCACTCCAGACTTCTTTTTATACTTTTTCATACTGCCGCTCTATGTATCATGTATCTGTCTTTTGTATATTTTCGATCTGGCATTATGTACCTGCCCTGTGTTTTTGTTGTAGCTGCTTGACAAAGAAAGTTCCCCACGGGATCAATAAAGTATCTAACAGAAATCTGTGGACTGTTTGAAAAATGAGTTAATGACTTCAACCTAAGTGTATGTAAACTTAGACTGTATACCACCTACCCACTACTGATATTAACCTTAAACTATTTATAAACCAAGCAACATTTCTCCAATTATTTAACTGGCATATCGGTTGCTGACTGGTCGAGTAACCTCTTCTGTTAAGAAGTCCTTCATAAGGATTATGACTGGGTGTAATACAGCCACCATCCAGACATACAGGAACCTCTGACTGGGTGTAATACAGCCACCATCCAGACATACAGGAACCTCTGACTGGGTGTAATACAGCCACCATCCAGACATACAGGAACCTCTGACTGGGTGTAATACAGCCACCATCCAGACATACAGGAACCTCTGACTGGGTGTAATACAGCCACCATCCAGACATACAGGAACCTCTGACTGGGTGTAATACAGCCACCATCCAGACATACAGGAACCTCTGACTGGGTGTAATACAGCCACCATCCAGACATACAGGAACCTCTGACTGGATGTAATACACACAAAATCCCAGCGGATGGTGGCTGTATCTCCACCATCTCTCTACAACACACACACTCATACTCTAGCCATTATCTGGCAGCTTCCCCACTCACACCAGTTAGTGTTTGGCTACGCCGACACTTTAGCTGAGGGGTTTCAGGCGGCACGTCTGTGTTGTTGCTGCTACGAGAACAAACTATTTGATCTGGGGCAACGATCGGCTCAAACACGAACGGCTTCAGCAGGTTTATTGGCTCCCTAACTAACATTATTTCATTCTCTGTAATAAACTAATTCCCAGACTTCTCTCCTGCCAGTGACACAACGCCAATTTACAGTTACAGTCGTTCTAAATCATAGTGTTTCCATTCCCTTTTAACTAGTTAACATTTCACACAGATTGCCAGGGTCCAGTAAGCAACTAACGCGTTAACTTGAGGAACGGCAAGGGGTTGTATAACGTTACCAGTTAATACTATAGCAAAATGGTTAAGTTACTAATGTTAGCTAGCTAACATTACTTCTTGTATTCCTAAACCTTTTTAATACTGCCACTCTATGTATCGTGTATCTGTCTTTTTTGTATTTTCGTTCTGGCATTTTGCACCTGCCCTGTGTTTTTGTTGTAGCTGCTTGACAAAGAAATGTCCCCCTCTGTGATCAATAAAGTACCTACCTATCTATCTACAACATCAGATGAGCTAACGTTAGCTGTCTGACTCCGTTAAGTTGGCTAATGTTGCTCAACATTTCTCTGGCTAGCTAACGGAGAATTTGATCCAGCAAGATAGTCAACATTGCTAATAATTCTTGTTCCACCACACTTTCTCCCTCACCTCAAATGCCAGTTGTTTTTCAATTACAGCTCGTTAAGTAGCTTCATCACCTTCTCACCCCCATCTCCGTGGTCAGGCTTCTGGCCTCCCTCTGCTTTATCGTTCATGGGACGCGCTGCTGTAACAGTCAAACTGCCTTTTTACTCTGCTGTCCAGAGCGCGCACTCTTTCCAGAGAGAAAGCTTTAACTAGCAAATTTGTTGTAACTTCTCTCTTCAGTCGCGTGCTGCATTCGGTTGTTATGTGAACGATTGTCTTGAGCTTTGGATATAGCCAGTATAGGGCGTGTCCTGTAGTAACTAACAGCTAAGATCCCCAAAAATGGCACCCTTTTACCTATATAGTGCACTACTTCTGACCAGAACCCTAAGGGTGCAATTTGGGATGCACCCTGAATTGGTTTCCTGTGTGTTAAAAAGGTGGTGGGCTTGGCAAGTGGTGGTCGGCCCGTCGGTGCAGCTGAATTTTAGAGAAAGGTTTAGAGGCCCCCCATCTTGGCAGTGTAGAGAAACGTTTGCATTCAAGACAAGTTCCTGCAATTCTACACATTGCAGCTGACAGAAATTGTTGCAGTTTTAAAGCTCATTTCCTAAAATATAATAGCAAAATCTATACTGCTAATTTAATTGTTTTACAATTATCCCTGAATGTCTAGCTTTTATTTTGGTGATTATTAGCTCGCAAAGATTATATTATTTAAAAAATATATTTTTTAAAAAGGTCCATTATCTGTTCTACATACTTTATATATGTTTTAGTCATTTAAGTTTACACTGAAAGCACTTTTTCATCCCGAAAATGTATAAAAAATATGTTTTACACTGTTTGGACACGAAGAAAAACACTTAGGCTGCCCACCCAAGTAAGAAGAATCCCTGTGTGCGCTGTACCTGATGTCCTTCATTTGTGAGGATGGTCTGTTTCTCCTCAGAATGAGCCACTTCAAACTTCTTAATGAACTCACAGTCCTCGGCAGAGATCATCTGACCCCTTAGAGACAAGACACACACAGCATGATTATTACAATACTACTTCAGATAGAGGTCAGGAGAGGACTGAAGGAATGAGGAAAGACACACACAGCATGATTATTACAATACTACTTCAGATAGAGGTCAGGAGAGGACTGAAGGAATGAGGCAAGACACACACAGCATGATTATTACAATACTACTTCAGATAGAGGTCAGGAGAGGACTGAAGGAATGAGGCAAGACACACACAGCATGATTATTACAATACTACTTCAGATAGAGGTCAGGAGAGGACTGAAGGAATGAGGCAAGACACACACAGCATGATTATTACAATACTACTTCAGATAGAGGTCAGGAGAGGACTGAAGGAATGAGGCAAGACACACAACACAGGAAACATAGCAACACATAACATGTGCATGCTCCTCTGATCACCTGTAACAGAGATGATTACATTCATATTGCTCCATTGACATCGTTTTATTTAACTAGGCATGTCGGTTAAGAACACATTCTTATTTACAATGACGGCCTACTCTGGCCAAACTCTACCCTAAACCAGACGACGCTGGGCCAATTGTGCGCCGCCCTATGGAACTCCCGATCACGGCCGGTTGTGATACAGCCCGGGATCAAACCTGGGTCTGTAGTGGCACCTCTAGCACTTAGATGCAGTGCATTAGACTGCTGCGCTACTCAAGGAGCCAAGGTACACAGAATGATTTTTGCATGGGCTGCGTCTCAATCCACCACATCCGCCAATGTTGGCCTTCCACATCTGCAGTGGAAGGTGGTTTGGCCTACAAACCACACTATGGAAAGATGACTCATGAACACGTCTTGGATTTGCTCTACGACCGCCACAAGCATCACGGGACTCGTTTGAAGTCAGCACAGTACCAGGAAAAAATCAAATAAAATGAATACAAGTATACGGAAGTAGTGCAGTGCCAAAAAAAGGTTACATGGGTAAAAAAAAAAAGTAATAGTTTCCTGCTCTTTCTTATCTCTCTCAGACATAGGACAGACACTTCAAAACATACTGTTGTTTCAGGTATGAGTATCTTACTCAATGGTTTTTCCTCCAAACATAATGATGGTCATTATGGACAAACAGTTCTATTTTTGTTTCATCAGACCAGAGGACATTTCTCCAAAAAGTATGATCTTTGTCCCCATGGGCAGTTACACAAACTGTAGTCTGGCTTTTTTATGGCGGTTTTGGAGCAGTGACTTCTTCCTTGCTGAGCGGCCTTTCAGGTTATGTCGATATAGGACTCGTTTTACTGTGGATATAGATACTTTTGTACCAGTTTCCTCCAGCATCTTCACAAGGTCCTTTGCTGTTGTTTTGGGATTGATTTGCACTTTTTGCACCAAAGTACGTTCATCTCTAGGAGACAGAACGCCTCTCCTTACTGAGCGGTAAGACGGCTGCGTGGTCCCATGGTGTTTATACCTGCGTACTATTGTTTGTACAGATAAACATGGTACCTTCAGGCGTTTAGAAATTGCTCCCAAAGATGAACCAGACTTGTGGAGGTCTATAATTGTTTTCCCCTGAGGTCTTGGCTGATTTCTTTTGATTTTCCCATGATGTCGAGCAAAGAGGCACTGAATTTGAAGGTAGGCCTTGAAATACATCCAAAGGTACACCTCCAATTGACTCAAATGATGTCAATTAGCCTATCAGAAGCTTCTAAAGCCATGACATCTTTTTCTGGAATTTTTTGACGCTGTTTAAAAGGCACAGTCAACTTAGTGTATGTAAACATCTGACTCACTGGAATTGTGATAGATACTTTATTGATCCCCGAGGGGAAATTTCTTCGTCAAGCAGCTACGAAAAAAAACACAGGGCAGGTGCAAAATGCCAGAACAAAAATACACAAAAGACAGATACGATACATAGAGCGGCAGTATGAAAAAGTATAAAAAGTCTGGAGTGCAAAAAAGCTATAAAAGACATGGTATGCATAGCATAGTATGGGTGGATGGCTGAATATGTACACTATACATTGTTACAGAGTTAGGTGAAAAAAAGAAAAATATTGCAAGTTGATATAGATAAATAAGGAATATTTGCATGGTTAACTATACAGGTCGATGACAGAGAAATACTTAAATAGCTAAAAGTGCGTATGATATAAGTGAGGGTAATAATAGTTTACTTAATAGACATACTGGTTAAATGAACAGGTAAGTTAATATTTTGCCAGGTTAAATTAGCTGTACAGGTAAATATACAGTTATATTAACAGATAAGTGAATACTTGCATGGTTACATTAACTGTACAGGTAAATGACAGGAAGAGATACTTAAATAGCTAAATGTGTGTATGATATAATTTAGGGTAATAATAATAATTCCCTTAAAATACAGTCCTTAGTGCGCAGGGTTTAATTACAGATAAATGCACGTATTGCACATTCGATATACTAAAAGCAATGAAAAAAGATACAGGGTACTAATATGCATTCCTGAGTGAATGACTACGTAAATTCAGTCCAAGAATTACTTAAAATATTGCACGTGATATGATATAACAACTGTACATGAGTATGTATATACAGACCTGAATGAATAAATAGGTCCTGAGTGAATGAGTGATTACAGACCAGAGTTACTCACGGATGGATGCATTATTGTTAAACTAGGTCCTAACACCCCAACAGTTCAAGGTCTATGTTGCCGAAGGCACAGTGAATTATAAGTGAAATAATCTGTCTAAACTATTGTTGGAAGAATGACTTGTGTCATGCACAAAGTACATGTCAGATTTGCCAAACTATAGTTTGATGGTTAAAAAATACATTTTAATGACTATGTGTATGTAAACTTCCGACAACTGTAGGGCCTAAAGCCCAGAATTCAAAGACAGAAAAGCATAGGCCTGGAGTCTTCTGTTACAGACAACTGATGAGGAGAAAGATAAATTGTGACAGGAGGAGGAGGATGATAATAATATTAATGACGAAGGTGAACTTACTGCAGGTATGACTGCCAGTTGACTTTATTGGCTCTGACCTCCGCAGCCTTGGCAGCGATGATGTTAGTGGGCACTGCAGCATCCACCGCCCCACGGATATCCATCCTGATACACCTGTTGGATACCTCTCTGGACTACAATAAATAATTCACTGGAGGGAGAGAGAAGTATTGATCAATGAATAATAACCAATCAATCACAAATAAACAAGTTCTTACTAAAATACATATTAGGACATACATTGATTTGGCATTATGTTAAATTACTCATAATAGCACAACAGAGCAGTTCGTTAAAGCATAGGATATTAATTATGGTGCCAGTCAGGAATTCATGACCAACTCTGCAGACAGATTCAAATTTTTGGGGATGCTCTGGATCGATGTGTACAACAGCATGTTCCAGTTCCTACAATATCCAGCAACTTCCCACAGCCATTGAAGAGGAGTGGGACAACATTCCACAGGCCACAGTCAACGGCCTGATGAGCTCTATGTGAAGGAGATGTGTCGAGCTGCATGAGGCAGATGGTGCTCACACCAGATACTGACTGGTTTTCTGATCCACACCCCTACCTTTTTTTAAAGGTATCGGTATTCCCAGTCATGCAAAATCCATAGATCAGGGCCTAATTATTATTTTTGGGAGCTGATTTCCTGATATGAACAGTAACTCAGAAAAATCATTGAAATTGTTGCATGTTTCATTTATATTTTTGTTCAGTATAGTTGATACATTTTTTTAGGACAGCCTGAACATGTGAAAGTTGGTTTGGTGTCTTTTTTTTTTTTCACCTTTATTTAACCAGGTAGGTCAGTTGAGAACAGGTTCTCATTTACAACTGCGACCTGGCCAAGACAAAGCAAAGCCACAAAAACAACACAGAGTTACACAGTAAACAAACGGTCTTAACAGTTCAAGAGTTACAATTATTGTTGGTGGGTATTATATGCTAATTTATGCACATTTAAGTAGTTATAATTTAGTGCAAACCAGAGCTAACTAGCTACACCCAGGACCAGAGCTAACTAGCTACGCCCAGGACCAGAGCTAGTACACACCAGAGCAGTGGTCAGCAGTTGTGTGGTTATGGTCAGTAATTTAGTTAAGTTGTGTGGTTCAGTAGTTGGTCAGTAGAGGGTGATTTCATTTAGAACAATAGCGTAATGGGCTCCCCAGTGGCACAGTGGTCTAAGACACTGCATCTCAGTGCTAGAGGCGTCACTACAGACACCCTGGTTCAAATTCAGGCTGTATCACAACTGGCCGTGATTGGGAGTCCCATAGGGCGGTGTACAATTGGCCCAGCGCCGCCAGGTTGGGCCGGTGTAGGACGTCATTGTAAACAAGAATTTGTTCTTAACTGACTTGCCTGGTTAATAAAAGGTAAAAAAATAATACATTTAAGAATTGCTCTTCCGCTGTCTCGTGCACACACACACACAATACCTTTTTCTACTTTGTAAGAAGAAGCTACACATAGACTATATACAGGAAGTACCAGTACAGAGTCAATGTGAGGAGGCTATATACAGGGGGTACCAGTACAGAGTCAATGTGAGGAGGCTATATACAGGGGGTACCAGTACAGAGTCAATGTGAGGAGGCTATATACAGGGGGTACCAGTACAGAGTCAATGTGAGGAGGCTATATACAGGAAGTACCAGTACAGAGTCAATGTGAGGAGGCTATATACAGGGGTACCAGTACAGAGTCAATGTGAGGAGGCTATATACAGGGGGTACCAGTACAGAGTCAATGTGAGGAGGCTATATACAGGAAGTACCAGTACAGAGTCAATGTGAGGAGGCTATATACAGGGGTACCAGTACAGAGTCAATGTGAGGAGGCTATATACAGGGGGTACCAGTACAGAGTCAATGTGAGGAGGCTATATACAGGTGGTAAAATTCCCTGTCGTAGGTCAGTTAGGATCACCACTTTATTTTAAGAAATGTGAAATGTCAGAATAATAGAGAATTATTTCTTTCAGCTTTTATTTCTTTCATCACATTCCCAGTGGGTCAGAAGGTTACATACACTCAATTAGTATTTGGAAGCGAGGTCAGGGCTTCGTGATGGCCACTCCAATACCTTGACTTTGTTGTCCTTAAGCTATTTTGCCACAACTTTGGAAGTATGCTTGGGGTCATTGTCCATTTGGAAGACCCATTTGCGACCAAGCTTTAACTTCCTGACTGATGTCTTGAGACTATATCCATATAATGTTCCTGATGTTGAGCGATTAGGCATGGCTCGCAGTAGTTGTTCAAATTCATCCCAAAGGTGTTAGATGGAGTTGAGGTCAGGGCTCTGTGCAGGACAGTCAAGTTATTCCACACCAATCTCGACAAACCATTTTTGTATGGACCTTGCTTTGTGCATGGGGGTATTTTCATGCTGAAACAGGAAAGGGACTTCCCCAAACCGTTGCCACAAGGTTGGAATCACAGAATCGTCTAGAATGTAATTGTATGCTGTAGCGTTAAGAGCCCCAGACCATTATTCGTCCTCCACCAAACTTTACAGTTGGCCCTATGTATTGGGGTAGGTCGCGTTCTCCTGGCATCCGCCAAACTCAGATTTGTCCGTTGGACTGCCAGATGAAGTGTGATTCATCACTCCAGAGAACATGTTTCCACTGCTTCAGAGTCCAATGGCCGCGAGCTTTACACCACTTCAGCCGACACTTGGCATTGCGCATGGTGATCTTAGGCTTGTGTGCGGCTGCTTGGCCATAGAAACCTATTTCAATAAGCTCCTAACAAAACAATTATTGTGCTGATGTTGCTTCCAGAGGCAGTTTGGAACTCTGCAGTGAATATTGCAACCGAGGACAAGCAATTTTTATGCGCAGTTCAGCACTCGGTGGTCCCGTTCTGTGAAGTTGTGTGGCTTACTACTTTGCGGAAGAGAAGTTGTTGCTCCTAGAGTTTCCACTTCACAATAACAGCACTTACAGTTGACTGGGGCAGCTCTAGAAGGGCAGACATTTTACAAACTGACTTGTTGGAAAGGTGTCATCCTATGACGGTGCCACGTTGAAAGTCACTGAGCTCTTCAGTAAGGCCATACTACTGCCAATGTTTGTCTATGGAGATTGCATGGCTGTGTGCTCGATTTTATACACCAGTTAGCAAAGGGTGTGGCTGAAACAGCCGAATCCACTAATTTGAAAGGGTGTCCACATACTTTTGTGTGTGTGTGTGTGTGTGTGTGTATATATATATATAAAATACTGTATACTAGTTAGTGTAGCTGAAAGGTTAATGACCATTCTAGTGTTCTAATTCATAATTCTATGTCAGGTACAATGTAGCGTTCTATAACATTAATGTAAATTAACGATTTATTGGATGATGCGCATTTTGCGACGGAGTAACTGTTTACATTTAAACTGTTTCCAATGTTGGCAAATATTCCACTTCTAAGTTTCCATGTTCCGAGTTCTCATGAACACGGCATGAGCTAACGTTTGCCAGTAACTAGCTAGCCAACTTAGGCCAAACCATACTGTAACGTTAGCTAGCCAACTTAGGCCAAACCATACGGTAACGTTAGCTAGCCAACTTAGGCCAAACCATACTGTAACGTTAGCTAGATAACTTAGGCCAAACCATACAGTAACGTTAGCTAGCCAACTTAGGCCAAACCATACGGTAACGTTAGCTAGATAACTTAGGCCAAACCATACAGTAACGTTAGCTAGCCAACTTAGGCCAAACCATACGGTAACGTTAGCTAGCCAACTTAGGCCAACACATACGGTAACATTAGCTAGCCAACTTAGGCCAAACCATACTGTAACGTTAGCTAGATAACTTAGGCCAAACCATACGGTAACGTTAGCTAGATAACTTAGGCCAAACCATACGGTAACGTTAGCTAGCCAACTTAGGCCAAACCATACGGTAACGTTAGCTAGCCAACTTAGGCCAAACCATACGGTAACGTTAGCTAGCCAACTTAGGCCAAACCATACGGTAACGTTAGCTAGCCAACTTAGGCCAAACCATACGGTAACGTTAGCTAGATAACTTAGGCCAAACCATACGGTAACGTTAGCTAGCCAACTTAGGCCAAACCATACGGTAACGTTAGCTAGCCAACTTAGGCCAAACCATACGGTAACGTTAGCTAGCCAACTTAGGCCAAACCATACGGTAACGTTAGCTAGATAACTTAGGCCAAACCATACGGTAACGTTAGCTAGATAACTTAGGCCAAACCATACTGTAACGTTAGCTAGATAACTTAGGCCAAACCATACGGTAACGTTAGCTAGATAACTTAGGCCAAACCATACGGTAACGTTAGCTAGATAACTTAGGCCAAACCATACTGTAACGTTAGCTAGCCAACTTAGGCCAAACCATACGGTAACGTTAGCTAGCCAACTTAGGCCAAACCATACGGTAACGTTAGCTAGATAACTTAGGCCAAACCATACTGTAACGTTAGCTAGATAACTTAGGCCAAACCATACTGTAACGTTAGCTAGATAACTTAGGCCAAACCATACGGTAACGTTAGCTAGATAACTTAGGCCAAACCATACGGTAACGTTAGCTAGATAACTTAGGCCAAACCATACGGTAACGTTAGCTAGATAACTTAGGCCAAACCATACGGTAACGTTAGCTAGATAACTTAGGCCAAACCATACTGTAACGTTAGCTAGATAACTTAGGCCAAACCATACTGTAACGTTAGCTAGATAACTTAGGCCAAACCATACTGTAACGTTAGCTAGATAACTTAGGCCAAACCATACGGTAACGTTAGCTAGCCAACTTAGGCCAAACCATACGGTAACGTTAGCTAGCCAACTTAGGCCAAACCATACGGTAACGTTAGCTAGATAACTTAGGCCAAACCATACGGTAACGTTAGCTAGATAACTTAGGCCAAACCATACGGTAACGTTAGCTAGATAACTTAGGCCAAACCATACGGTAACGTTAGCTAGATAACTTAGGCCAAACCATACGGTAACGTTAGCTAGATAACTTAGGCCAAACCATACTGTAACGTTAGCTAGATAACTTAGGCCAAACCATACTGTAACGTTAGCTAGATAACTTAGGCCAAACCATACAGTAACGTTAGCTAGCCAACTTAGGCCAAACCATACGGTAACGTTAGCTAGCCAACTTAGGCCAAACCATACGGTAACGTTAGCTAGCCAACTTAGGCCAAACCATACGGTAACGTTAGCTAGCCAACTTAGGCCAAACCATACTGTAACGTTAGCTAGATAACTTAGGCCAAACCATACGGTAACGTTAGCTAGATAACTTAGGCCAAACCATACGGTAACGTTAGCTAGATAACTTAGGCCAAACCATACTGTAACGTTAGCTAGCCAACTTAGGCCAAACCATACGGTAACGTTAGCTAGCCAACTTAGGCCAAACCATACGGTAACGTTAGCTAGATAACTTAGGCCAAACCATACTGTAACGTTAGCTAGATAACTTAGGCCAAACCATACTGTAACGTTAGCTAGCCAACTTAGGCCAAACCATACTGTAACGTTAGCTAGATAACTTAGGCCAAACCATACGGTAACGTTAGCTAGCCAACTTAGGCCAAACCATACGGTAACGTTAGCTAGCCAACTTAGGCCAAACCATACGGTAACGTTAGCTAGCCAACTTAGGCCAAACCATACTGTAACGTTAGCTAGATAACTTAGGCCAAACCATACGGTAACGTTAGCTAGATAACTTAGGCCAAACCATACTGTAACGTTAGCTAGATAACTTAGGCCAAACCATACGGTAACGTTAGCTAGATAACTTAGGCCAAACCATACGGTAACGTTAGCTAGCCAACTTAGGCCAACACATACGGTAACATTAGCTAGCCAACTTAGGCCAAACCATACGGTAACGTTAGCTAGCCAACTTAGGCCAAACCATACTGTAACGTTAGCTAGATAACTTAGGCCAAACCATACGGTAACGTTAGCTAGATAACTTAGCCAATGCAATATGACTCATGTTCGTCCTGTCACGTCGACTAGCCGACTAATCTCAACCGTTGAGTTTAGTCGGTTAGTCATTGACAAAACATAAGCATTATATTTGTCTAAATCGACAAATTGTCAACATAAGTACAGTAAGCGTTGTTACTGAATTGGTTTGAGTCGTTTCTCGACAGTTCAGTTAGCTAACTGTCTGGTGCGAGCCAGAGCCATACATACAGTCTAACTCTATGATTCTGGAGCTAGCTTAGTCATATAACACACAGTACAGAACCTCGCATCTCAGACACATTGAAATACAGTCTTCCCACCACTGACACAACCAAAATACAGCATTAACTTCTACTGTCGTTTAAAATCAAAGTACCGTTAATATCACCTACCTCTCAGCTGACAAACTAAAACACGATGACGTCACCTATCATGTGATGCTGTCATGCACGTCACGAGCCACCTATCATGTGATGCTGTCATGCACGTCACGAGCCAATAGGAAGCAGTCTTCAACTCAACTCAATTCAATTCAAAGGGCTATTTTTTTATTTGACCTTTATTTAACTAAGCAAGTTAGTTAAGAACAAACAAACAATGACGGCGTACCAAAATACCCTGCAGTTTTGGGGGCGGGGATTAAAAATATAAATACATTAAATTAAAATATAGGACAAAACACATCATGACTAGAGAGACAACACTACATAGAGACCTAAGACAACAACACAGCATGGTAGCAACACAACATGACAACACAGCATGGTAGCAACACAACATGACAACACAGCATGGTAGCAACACAACATGACAACACAGCATGGTAGCATCACAACATGACAACACAGCATGGTAGCAACACAACATGACAACACAGCATGGTAGCAACACAACATGACAACACAGCATGGTAGCATCACAACATGACAACACAGCATGGTAGCATCACAACATGACAACACAGCATGGTAGCAACACAGCATGGTAGCAACACAACATGACAACACAGCATGGTAGCAACACAACATGACAACACAGCATGGTAGCATCACAACATGACAACACAGCATGGTAGCATCACAACATGACAACACAGCATGGTAGCATCACAACATGACAACACAGCATGGTAGCAACACAACATGACAACACAGCATGGTAGAATCACAACATGACAACACAGCATGGTAGCATCACAACATGACAACACAGCATGGTAGCATCACGACAACAACATGGTAGCAACACAACCGGGGTATTTCAGAAAGCAGGGTTAACATACTCTGAGTTGAAACCACAACTCTGGGTTGACTGATTCTGAGCTGTCAAACTCAGACTTGATGGATTCAGAACAGGTGGTAACAATTAGTTCAGTCAACTTTATAAATACATTTGATTGATTAATACTCCACAAATGTTTCATAATGGATTTGAGTAGAACACAATTGTTTAATTTTCATTACAGGATGATGAAGATACCTTGTCAGCTGCCACAGAGGGAACATACAGAGGCCTACTGAGGTTCACTCCTTAAATCACATCTAGCAGTTGATAATAGTGTTGTACCAGAATAATACTTGCACCTTTTTCCCTAACAGAGCAATGCTGGAAATTACAATGAAGAGGGTCCGTCCACCTCTACAGCACAACTTGCCTCCGTAAGATGTTTAGGGTTTGCCCCGTGACTTACAATGAAACTAAGTAGATCTTGCACTGAAATGTAATGTCACTTTTTGTGATCCTACAGCTCCCTGTGATCCTACAGCTGTACAAGGTGGACTTACAAAAACATAGAAAAATGTGATTTGGAAATGGACCACATATGACTTCAAAGACAAAAATAGAAATACAACTGCTGGAACATCAGTAGAAGGTGGGTGAGGTGCCCACAGGTGCTGGAACATCAGTAGAAGGTGGGTGAGGTGCCCTCAGGTGCTGGAACATCAGTAGAAGGTGGGTGAGGTGCCCTCAGCTGCTGGAACATCAGTAGAAGGTGGGTGAGGTGCCCTCAGCTGCTGGAACATCAGTAGAAGGTGGGTGAGGTGCCCTCAGCTGCTGGAACATCAGTAGAAGGTGGGTGAGGTGCCCTCAGGTGCTGGAACATCAGTAGAAGGTGGGTGAGGTGCCCTCAGGTGCTGGAACATCAGTAGAAGGTGGGTGAGGTGCCCACAGCTGCTGGAACATCAGTAGAAGCTGGGTGAGGTGCCCACAGCTGCTGGAACATCAGTAGAAGCTGGGTGAGGTGTCCTCAGGTGCTGGAACATCAGTAGAAGGTGGGTGAGGTGCCCTCAGGTGCTGGAACATCAGTAGAAGGTGGGTGAGGTGCCCACAGCTGCTGGAACATCAGTAGAAGGTGGGTGAGGTGCCCTCAGCTGCTGGAACATCAGTAGAAGGTGGGTGAGGTGCCCTCAGCTGCTGGAACATCAGTAGAAGGTGGCTGAGGTGCCCACAGCTGCTGGAACATCAGTAGAAGCTGGGTGAGGTGCCCACAGCTGCTGTAACATCAGTAGAAGGTGGCTGAGGTGCCACCACAAAGCTGCATAGTAACCTTTTCAGTGCAAGAGTCACATTTCTGACAGCCCGACAGACGGTTGCCTTGGAAATATTCTCAGCGTCACCGAGTGCAACACACAGAATTGTTCTAAACTGAGAGCATGTCCACGTTGTCATGAGGGCTGAGAATATTGATCAGATAAATGATTGTGCAGAAATGTATATTCAGATAGATAGGTACTTTATTGATCCCCGGGGGGGAAATTTCATTGTCAAGCAGCTACAACAAAACACAGGGCAGGTGCAAAATGCCACAACGAAAGTACACAAAAGACAGATACACGGTACATGATACATAGAGCGGCAGTATGAAAAAGTATAGAAATACAAGATATCTGGAGTGCAAAAAAAAGCTATAAGAGGACATAGCAAAGTATGAGTGGTTGGCTGAATATGTACACTATACATTGGTGGATGTTGGATGGTTAACTATACTATACAGGTCGATGGCAGAGAAATACTTCAGTAGCTAAAAATGCATATGATATGAGCGAGGGTAATAATAGTTTACTTAATAGACAGACTGGGTAAATTAACAGGTAAGTGAAAATTTTGCATGGTTAAATTAGCTGTACAGTTAGGTATACAGTTATATTTACAGATAAGTGAATACTTGCATGTTTACACAAACTGTACAGGTAAATGACAGGAAGAGATACTTTAATAGCTAAATGTGTGTATGATATCATTTGGGGTAATAATAGTAATTCCCTTAAAATACAGTCCTTAGTGTGCAGGGTTTAATTACAGACAACTGCACTTATTGCACATTCGATATACTAAAAGCAATGAGAAAAGGTACAACTGGCAGGATACTAATATGCATTCCTGAGTGAATGACTACGTCCAATAATTACTTACAATATTGCACGTGATATAATATAACAACTGTACATGAGTATGTATATACAGACCTGTATGAATAAATAGGTCCTGAGTGGATGAGTGCTGACGGACCAGAGTTACTCACGGATGGATGCATAATTGTTAAAGTGAATGATAAAACGTCTGATCACCTCCGACAGATTTCTGCTGAGTATTTGTGCTTCAAATTCAACTGGCTCTTTGAGAAAAGGACCCGCCATGTCTGACACATTCAGAGGGCAGGTTTCAGTTGGACAAACTCAGGGTTAGTTGAATAAAACCTGCTAGCGAGCAGGTGAGCTTCACAAAGTATGTTGCCGTAGTAACTGACTCAAACGCTGAACTGAATTCTTGAAACCGTAAACCCACTTACTGAGTTTTTCACTAAACCCGCTTTCTGAAATACCCCCAACATGGAAGCAACACATGGCAGCACCACAAAACAGGGTACAAACATTATTGGACCCAGACAACAGCACAAAGGGCAAGAAGGTAGAGATGACAATACATCACACAAAGCAGCCACAACTGTCAGTAAGAGTGTCCATGATTGAGTCTTTGAATGAAGAGCATACAGTATGTATTCACCCTTTACTATGAAGCATACAGTATGTATTCACCTCCTTTACTATGTAGCATACAGTATGTATTCACCCTTTACTATGAAGCATACAGTATGTATTCACCTCCTTTACTATATAGCATACAGTATGTATTCACCTCCTTTACTATGTAGCATACAGTATACATTCACCTCCTTTACTATGTAGCATACAGTATGTATTCACCTCCTTTACTATGTAGCATACAGTATGTATTCACCTCCTTTACTATGAAGCATACAGTATGTATTCACCTCCTTTACTATGAAGCATACAGTATGTATTCACCTCCTTTACTATGTAGCATACAGTATGTATTCACCTCCTTTACTATGAAGCATACAGTATGTATTCACCTCCTTTACTATGAAGCATACAGTATGTATTCACCTCCTTTACTATGTAGCATACAGTATGTATTCACCTCCTTTACTATGTAGCATACAGTATGTATTCACCTCCTTTACTATGAAGCATACAGTATGTATTCACCTCCTTTACTATGTAGCATACAGTATGTATTCACCTCCTTTACTATGAAGCATACAGTATGTATTCACCTCCTTTACTATGTAGCATACAGTATGTATTCACCTCCTTTACTATGAAGCATACAGTATGTATTCACCTCCTTTACTATGAAGCATACAGTATGTATTCACCTCCTTTACTATGAAGCATACAGTATGTATTCACCTCCTTTACTATGAAGCATACAGTATGTATTCACCTCCTTTACTATGAAGCATACAGTATGTATTCACCTCCTTTACTATGAAGCATACAGTATGTATTCACACCCTTTACTATGAAGCATACAGTATGTATTCACCTCCTTTACTATGTAGCATACAGTATGTATTCACCTCCTTTACTATGTAGCATACAGTATGTATTCACCTCCTTCACTATGTAGCATACAGTATGTATTCACCCTTTACTATGAAGCATACAGTATGTATTCACCTCCTTTACTATGAAGCATACAGTATGTATTCACCTCCTTTACTATGTAGCATACAGTATGTATTCACCTCCTTTACTATGTAGCATACAGTATGTATTCACCTCCTTTACTATGTAGCATACAGTATGTATTCACCTCCTTTACTATGAAGCATACAGTATGTATTCACCTCCTTTACTATGTAGCATACAGTATGTATTCACCTCCTTTACTATGTAGCATACAGTATGTATTCACCTCCTTTACTATGTAGCATACAGTATGTATTCACCTCCTTTACTATGTAGCATACAGTATGTATTCACCTCCTTTACTATGAAGCATACAGTATGTATTCACCTCCTTTACTATGAAGCATACAGTATGTATTCACCTCCTTTACTATGTAGCATACAGTATGTATTCACCTCCTTTACTATGAAGCATACAGTATGTATTCACCTCCTTTACTATGAAGCATACTGTATGTATTCACCTCCTTTACTATGAAGCATACAGTATGTATTCACCTCCTTTACTATGTAGCATACAGTATGTATTCACCTCCTTTACTATGAAGCATACAGTATGTATTCACCTCCTTTACTATGAAGCATACAGTATGTATTCACCTCCTTTACTATGTAGCATACAGTATGTATTCACCTCCTTTACTATGAAGCATACAGTATGTATTCACCTCCTTTACTATGACGCATACAGTATGTATTCACCTCCTTTACTATGAAGCATACAGTATGTATTCACCTCCTTTACTATGAAGCATACAGTATGTATTCACCTCCTTTACTATGAAGCATACAGTATGTATTCACCTCCTTTACTATGTAGCATACAGTATGTATTCACCTCCTTTACTATGTAGCATACTGTATGTATTCACCTCCTTTACTATGAAGCATACAGTATGTATTCACCTCCTTTACTATGTAGCATACAGTATGTATTCACCTCCTTTACTATGTAGCATACAGTATGTATTCACCTCCTTTACTATGTAGCATACTGTATGTATTCACCTCCTTTACTATGTAGCATACAGTATGTTTTCACCTCCTTTACTGTGTAGCATACAGTATGTATTCACCTCCTTTACTATGTAGCATACAGTATGTATTCACCTCCTTTACTGTGTAGCATACAGTATGTATTCACCTCCTTTACTATGAAGCATACAGTATGTATTCACCTCCTTTACTATGTAGCATACAGTATGTATTCACCTCCTTTACTATGAAGCATACAGTATGTATTCACCTCCTTTACTATGTAGCATACAGTATGTATTCACCTCCTTTACTATGAAGCATACAGTATGTATTCACCTCTTTTACTATGAAGCATACAGTATGTATTCACCACCTTTACTATGAAGCATACAGTATGTATTCACCTCCTTTACTATGTAGCATACAGTATGTATTCACCTCCTTTACTATGAAGCATACAGTATGTATTCACCTCCTTTACTATGTAGCATACAGTATGTATTCACCTCCTTTACTATGAAGCATACAGTATGTATTCACCTCCTTTACTATGAAGCATACAGTATGTATTCACCTCCTTTACTATGAAGCATACAGTATGTATTCACCTCCTTTACTATGAAGCATACAGTATTCACCTCCTTTACTATGTAGCATACAGTATTCACCTCCTTTACTATGTAGCATACAGTATGTATTCACCTCCTTTACTATGTAGCATACAGTATGTATTCACCCCCTTTACTATGTAGCATACAGTATTCACCTCCTTTACTATGTAGCATACAGTATGTATTCACCTCCTTTACTATGTAGCATACAGTATGTATTCACCTCCTTTACTATGTAGCATACAGTATGTATTCACCTCATTTACTATGAAGCATACAGTATGTATTCACCTCCTTTACTATGAAGCATACAGTATATATTCACCTCCTTTACTATGAAGCATACAGTATGTATTCACCTCCTTTACTATGAAGCATACAATATGTGTTCACCTCCTTTACTATGAAGCATACAATATGTATTCACCTCCTTTACTATGATGCATACAGTATGTATTCACCTCCTTTACTATGTAGCATACAGTATGTATTCACCTCCTTTACTATGTAGCATACTGTATGTTTTCACCTCCTTTACTATGAAGCATACAGTATGTATTCACCTCCTTTACTATGAAGCATACAGTATGTATTCACCTCCTTTACTATGTAGCATACTGTATGTATTCACCTCCTTTACTATGTAGCATACAGTATGTATTCACCTCCTTTACTGTGTAGCATACAGTATGTATTCACCTCCTTTACTATGAAGCATACAGTATGTATTCACCTCCTTTACTATGTAGCATACAGTATGTATTCACCTCCTTTACTATGAAGCATACAGTATGTATTCACCTCCTTTACTATGTAGCATACAGTATGTATTCACCTCCTTTACTATGAAGCATACAGTATGTATTCACCTCCTTTACTATGAAGCATACAGTATGTATTCACCTCCTTTACTATGAAGCATACAGTATGTATTCACCTCCTTTACTATGTAGCATACAGTATGTATTCACCTCCTTTACTATGAAGCATACAGTATGTATTCACCTCCTTTACTATGAAGCATACAGTATGTATTCACCTCCTTTACTATGAAGCATACAGTATGTATTCACCTCCTTTACTATGTAGCATACAGTATGTATTCACCTCCTTTACTATGTAGCATACAGTATGTATTCACCTCCTTTACTATGTAGCATACAGTATGTATTCACCTCCTTTACTATGAAGCATACAGTATGTATTCACCTCCTTTACTATGAAGCATACAGTATGTATTCACCTCCTTTACTATGAAGCATACAGTATGTATTCACCTCCTTTACTATGTAGCATACAGTATGTATTCACCTCCTTTACTATGAAGCATACAGTATGTATTCACCTCCTTTACTATGAAGCATACAGTATGTATTCACCTCCTTTACTATGTAGCATACAGTATTCACCTCCTTTACTATGTAGCATACAGTATGTATTCACCTCCTTTACTATGTAGCATACAGTATGTATTCACCTCCTTTACTATGTAGCATACAGTATGTATTCACCTCCTTTACTATGAAGCATACAGTATGTATTCACCTCCTTTACTATGAAGCATACAGTATGTATTCACCTCCTTTACTATGAAGCATACAGTATGTATTCACCTCCTTTACTATGAAGCATACAGTATGTATTCACCTCCTTTACTATGAAGCATACAATATGTATTCACCTCCTTTACTATGAAGCCCCTAAATAAGATCTGGTGCAACCAATTACCTTCAGAAGTCACATAATTAGTTAAATAAAGTCCACCTGTGTCACGTGATCTGTCACATGATCTCAGTATATATACACATGTTCTGAAAATCCCCAGAGTCTGCAACACCACTAAGCAAGTGGCACCATGAAGACCAAGGAGCTCCAAACAGGTCAGGGACAAAGTTGTGGAGAAGTACAGATCAGGGTTGGGTTATAAAACAATATCAGAAACTTTGAACATCCCACGGAGCAACATTAAATCCATTATAAAAAAATTGGAAAGGATATGGCACCACAACAAACCTGCCAAGAGAGGGCCGCCCACCAAAACTCCCGGACCAGGCAAGGAGGGCATTAATCAGAGGCAACAAAGAGACCAAAGATAACCCTGAAGGAGCTGCAAAGCTCCACAGCGGAGATTGGAGTATCTGTCCATACACTCCACAGAAGCCGTACACTCCACAGAGCTGGGCTTTACGGAAGAGTGGCCAGAAAAAAGCCATTGCTTAAAGAAAAAAATAAGCAAACACGTTTGGTGTTCGCCAAAAGGCATGTGGGAGACTTTTGGCCATCAAGGAAAACGCTATGTCTGGCGCAAACCCAACACCTCTCATCACACCGAGAACACCATCCCCATAGTGAAGCATGGTGGTGGCAGCATCATGATGTGGGGATGTTTTTCCCATCGGCAGGGACTGGGAAACTGGTCAGAATTGAAGGAATGATGGATGGCGCTAAATACAGGGAAATTCTTGAGGGAAACCTGTTTCAGTCTTCCAGAGATTTGAGACTGGGACGGAGGTCACCTTCCAGCAGGACAATGACCCTAAGCAAACTGCTAAAGCAACACTTGGGTGGTTTAAGGGGAAACATTTAAATGTCTTGGAATGGCCTAGTCAAAGCCCAGACCTCAATCCAATTGAGAATCTGTGGTTTGACTTGAAGATTGCTGTACACCAGCAGAACCCATCCAACTTGAAGGACCTGGAGCAGTTCTGCCTTGAAGAATGGGCAAAAATCCCAGTGGCTAGATGTGCCAAGCTTAAAGAGACAGACCACAAGAGACTTGCAGCTGTAATTCCTACAAAGGGTGTCTACAAAGTATTGACTTTGGGGGGTGAATAGTTATGCATGCTCAAGTTCTGATTTATTGTCTAATTTCTTGTTTGTTTCACAATAAAAAATATTTAGCATCTTGAAAGTGGTCGGTATGTTGTGTAAATCAAATGATACAAAACCCCCAAATATCCATTTTAATTCCAGGTTGTAAGGCAACAAAATGGGAAAAATGCCAAGGTGGTGAAGACTTTCACAAGCCACTGAAAGATCAGGAAACATTTTGTTTGAGTTTTTTACATGTATTTAACCTGTTATTTTTGTAACTAAACATTCTCCATTCACACTCACATTAAGGGGAAGACAAGTCTTGTGAGGCCTGTCTGTGTCCAAGAGCAAAACAACCGACATGTACGTGTTCGTACCTAAACTGTTCGCTACAGACAGAAATTGGCAGATCCACTGTACCGACTTCAGACGAGTCCCAAGTTGCTTGTGGGTAGTCGTAGAGGGGTCAAAATAATAGCCCAAACCTTTAGGATGCTACAGACGATTTTGTGAGAAGAACAATTTTCGGGTGGATTGAGATGCATCCAATGCAAAAATACCGATATCTCTAGCTTAAACTGACAGATTTTCTATGCAGAATTTTTTTGGTAATAATTTTATTATGGGTAGGCCAATCCCCGGTTATCATCATGGCTTCCCATTTATCTGTATTAACTTTATATCCTGATACTACTCTATACTCGTTAAGACTATGTAGGAGGGCAGGGACAGAGGCAGTGGGGTTCTCCAAGAATAATAATATGTCGTCTGCAAAAAGTGATAATTTGTGTTGGTCCCTCCCTTCATCGGATATTCCTTGTATGAGTGGATTCGTTCTTATTATTTCGGCCAGTGGTTCAATGCTCAGTGCAAATAGAGATGGGGATAGGGAGTCTCCCTGGCGTGTGCCCCGTCCCAAAGGGAAGAATTCTGAGCAGTGTCCATTTACCCTAACTCTAGATCTAGGATTGTTGTAGCCCATGTAGCTGAGGGTCTGTTCCAGGAAAGTCCAGTCAACCCTGTCAAATGCTTTCTCAGCATCTAAGCTGAGAAGCATTGATGGAACATCTCTTTTGGCTGCAATTGTTTGCAGATTCAAAGCTCTTCTGACATTGTCAGCTCCCTGTCGGTTGTTAATAAAACCTGTCTGATATGGTTTCACAATCTTATTGATATGTTTTTGAATTCTGTTTTCTACTATGGAGGTCAGGATTTTAAGGTCTACACATAGGAGGCTGATTGGGCGATAAGACATGCAATGAGTTGGGTCTTTATTTTCTTTATGAATAACACTTATTACTGCTTCTGACCATGACCCACGTGGCTCACCCTCTGCCAAAGCATAGTTATACACTGTGCCTAAAATCAGGGTTCATTCATTCACAAACGTTTTATAATATTCTCCAGGGAAGCCATCTAGATGTATTATTTTTAAGTTTGAATATAGTTTCCTTAATTTCTTCTTCTTTGATAGGAGACGTCATCAAGGATGCCTCATTTACTGTTAATTCAATCTTTTCTCTTTTACATCTTCCTCTTTATAGAGGCTTTTGTAATAAGTAGCAAATGCCTCTGCAACTTCTTTTGGTTGGACTAGAATCTCACCAGTATCTGGGTTTTTTATCTTGTGTACTATTCTATCTGATTGTGCTTTGCGAAGCTGGAAAGCCAGCAGGCGACTTGCTCTGTTACCCATTTCATAGTACTTCCTGTTTATAAATCACATTGCTCCTTCTGTTTTGTAGGTTAACAAGTCATCACATTTTTGTCTGGTTTCTTTTAATAATCCCAGTATTTTCAGATTTTTTGATCGTTGATGTTCTGTTTCTAATCTCCCCTCTAATGCAACTTGTTGGGCTTTGCTTTTTCACTTTTGAGGAAATAGCAATAATATTACTACTTTGGCTCCGTCCCAGAGAGTTGAAGGGAAACCCATCCATTATCATCAGAAAGTAAATAGTCCATTAGGTTTTAACGCATTCCTTGTTGAATTTCCTCATTATTTAACAATGACACATTAAGTCTCCAGTATTTAACCTGTTTACTTGGTCCTACCTTTAACTTTAGGATAACTGGAGCATGGTCCGATATAGTAATCGGTTCTATATTACACTCAGTAGCCCTGTAAACATCCCTTCCCGATATCAAAACATATCCAATCTAGAGTAACTGCTATGCACCTGAGACATGAAGGTCAAATCTTTTCTCTGGGATGTAAGTGACGCCAAATATCCACCAAGCCCATCTCAACCATCATTGCCATAAGAGTAGCTGATTTTTTGGATCGAGGGCCTCCTTCTGCTGGAAGCCTATCCATATTTTGTCTCAATACACAATTAAAGTCCTTCTGCTTTGTCTGCTATTAAAGATGCTGTGTTGTTGAAGAAATCTGCACAGTCCTCGTTTGGGGCGTATAGGTTGAGTATTGTTAATTTAGAACCCCCAATAGTCCCTACTACCATCACGTATCTACCCTGCTTGTCCTTAAATGTTTTTTCATGGTTAAAGTAGACTGATTTGTGGAATAAGATGGCAACTCCCCTTTTTCTTCCATTCCTAAAAGAAGCACTATATACCTGGTCCACCCATTCTCTTTTCAGTTTTAAAAAGGTCTCCTGGATCATTGCTATAGAGCCGTATAGTATTTTTTTTTCTCTTAATTGGACTGCCCATACCCTTTACATTATAGCTAATACAGTTTAGACCATCCATGTACTAGTATGTCAAACCTATCTGAATAGTGCACACGAAGCCCAGTAGAGCAAGAGTACAATAACATGACCATGGCCTAATGTAAACGTCAAGGTGAAATGAACAGAACATATAACATAGAATAAAGTAAGTCAAGTAAATAAATACGAACCAATCCACCCAACTGGTTTCAAGTTATAGCCCACTTCTAAACCAAACCCAAACCAGTTCCCGTTGAGGATGACTATTCCTCTGTGGGAATCACACACAGTGTCTATGCTGCTGTCGACCACCTCGTGGGTAAATTACTAGCAGTTCAGAATTAAGTTCCGTCCATGAGATAAAACTTTAAGTTGTCTTCCTAACTTGATTGTTTTTGACTTAGCCAAATAAAACCGGGCTTGTGCTGAGATCACTCAGCTCCACTGAAAGAAAACCTGGCATCCGTGCCTGTCAGCACCGCTGATTTCTTCTCTCTTTCCCCTCCCAAGCCATTCCACTTGCTACGGGATAGCTCCCTCTCCATCTGATCCCGTTCGTCCACTTGGGCCTTGATATTAATCTCCTGTAGCGTCAGGAGAGCATCTATGAGCGTCAGGAAGGTCTTTTCGCCAGATTCCATGGATATTTTTAACTGTGCTGGATAAATGCATTTGGCTTTGATGTTCTTGTGTTTTAGCTGTTTAATGACATCTCGCACCTGTGCCCTTTTCTTTTGTAGGTCTGGGGAATAGTCGTGGTCGAAATATATCTGCTTACCTTTGTAGAGAGTCTGTTTTTGGCTCCAAGCTTGCCTCAAGATCGCGTCTTTCGCCGAGTAATCCATAAACCTAACAATTAGGGACCTCGGATTGGCAGCGGGATTTCTTGGTTTGGACATTAGAGATCGGTGGGCTCTCTCAATATGCAAATTCACTATTGGCATCGTTTGGAGGACCGATTGAATTAAGTCGGTAACAAAAACCTTCACATCTCTTCCTTCACTTCCCTCAGATTCTCAGGTTATTGCGCCTTGACCTGTTCTGCAAGTCTTCACATCTGTCTTTCAGGTCCCTCTCCCGATGTAGCAACTACTGGATAGCTCTCTCATATCTTCTCCCGTTATCTTCTGTCGTACTGATACGGCCCTCCGCCTCCGTGGTTCTTTTCTCGAGTTTTGTCTTTTCAGTTTTCAGTTCTTGCATTGATGATTCCAACTTTGTCAGTGAATGTTTGGTCTGGCTGTGCCCTTCTCTATTTTCTGTCCTTAGCTTCTCCAGCTCAGATAATATTTTAGATTCTGCTTCGTGTGTTAGCATTAGCCACATCGTTTACCGGAGTTTGTTGCTTCAAGTTTTCGTTCTTCTCCTTCAGTCTCCTGTTTAGTTGAAGCTTTGCTTCTGATTGATGATGCCATTTTGAATTTACGTTATTTCGCCGGGTTTTCCGTTTTTTGTTAGGAATTTAGTGTTATGGACGGAGCTCAACTTTTAGTCTGTTGCCTTCAACATGGCGTCACCGGAAGTCTCCTATGTGGATTTTTTAAAACTTTTTTTAACCCCTTTGGGGGTTTAAGGACTGGGGAGTTTTTCAGGATAAAAATCAATGTAATGGAGCTAAGCACAGGCAGTATCCCAGAGGAAAACCTGGTTCAGTCTGCTTTCTACCAGATACTGGGAAATTAATTCACCTTTCAGCAGGACAATAACCTCAAACACAAGGTCAAATCTACACTTGAGTTGCTTAACGAAGACAGTGAATGTTCCTGAGTGGCCGAGTTACAGTTTTGACTTAAATCTACTTGAAAATCTATGGTAAGACCTGAAAATGGTTGTTTAGCAATGATCAACAACTAATTTGACAAAGCTTGAATAATTTTGCAAAGAATAATGGCCAAATATTGCACAATCCAGTTGTGGAATGTTCTTAGAAACCTCATAGCTGTAATCGCTGCCAAAGGTGTTACTACACACTGCTGGAAAAAGTACCCAATTGTCATACTTGAGTAAAAGTATAGATACCTTAATAGAAAATGACTCAAGTAAAAGTCGCCCAGTAAAATACTACTTGAGTAAAATTCTAAAAGTATTCAGTTTTAAATACACCCCTGGTCAAAAGTTTGGAATATTACTCATTCAAGGGTTTTTCTTTATTTGCACAATTTTTTACATTGTAGAATAAAAGTGAAGACATCAAAACTATGATATAACACATATGGAATCATGTTGATTTGTTTAACACTTTTTTTTGGTTACTACATGATTCCATATGTGTTATGTCATAGTTTTGATGTCTTCACTTTTATTCTACAATGTAAAAAATAAAGAAAAACCCCTAATATTCCAATCTTTTGACTGGGGGTGTATACTTAAGTGTCAAAAGTAAATGTAGTTACAAAAATATGCTTAAGTATCAAAAGTAAAAGTATAAATCATTTCAAATTCCTTATATTAAGCAAACCAGATGGCACCATTTTCTTGGTTTTAAAATTTACGGATAGCCAGGAGGAAGACTCCAACACTCCAACATTTACAAATGAGCATGTGTTTAGTGAGTCCACCAGATCAGAGGCAGTAGATGACCAGGGATGTTCTCTTGATAAGTGTGTGAATTGGACCATTTTCTGTCCTGCTAAGCATTCAAAATGTAACCAGTACTTTTGGGTTCAAGGAAAATGTATGGAGTAAAAAGTACATTATTTTCTTTAGGAATGTAGTGAAGTAAAAGTAAAAGTTGTCAAAAATATAAATAGTAAAGCAAAGTACACATGCCCGAAAAAAATACTTAAGTAGTACTTTAAAGTGTTTTTACTTAAGTACTTTACACCATTGCTTCTAAAAAGTATTGATGAGTGATCTATTTTGAATTCAGGCTGTAACACAACAAAATGTGGAATAAGTCAAGGGGTGTGAATACTTTCTAAAGGCTCTGTACATCAAAGGAGTGGCATTAATTTGACACACATGAGTAGTTCCATAATATTACTCCCCTCTCTGTTACTGCAGAACTGTGTTTCTTATTAAATCAAATCAAATCAAATGTATTTATAAAGCCCTTTTTACATCAGCCGATGTCACAAAGTTCTACACAGAAACCCATCCTAAAACCCCAAACAGCAAGCAATGCAGATGTAGAAGCACGGTGGCTAGGAACAACTCCCTAGAAAGGCAAAACCTAGGAAGAAACCTAGAGAGGAACCAGGCTCTGAGGGGTGGCCAGTCCTCTTCTGGCTGTGAAGAAACCTAGAGAGGAACCAGGCTCTGAGGGGTGGCCCGTCCTCTTCTGGCAGTGCCAGGTGGAGATTATAACAATTCATGGCCATTAAGGCCAGTTCTTTCTCCAAGATGTTCAAATGTTCATAGATGACCAGCAGGATCAACTAATAATAATAGTTGTGGAGGTTGCAACAGGTAAATACATCAGGAGTGAATGTCACTTGGCTTTTCAGTGCAATAGAGCGCAGGTGTGGTAGAGAGAGAGAGAGATAAAAACAGCAGGTCTGGGACAAGGTGGCACCTCCAATGAACAGGTCAGGGTTCCATAACCGCAGGCAGAAGAGTTCTCAAGTGGTTCAGTGGTCTAAGACTCTGCATCTCAGTGCTAGAGGAGTCACTACAGACAACCTGGTTCAGTGGTCTAAGACTCTGCATCTCAGTGCTAGAGGAGTCACTACAGACAACCTGGTTCAGTGGTCTAAGACACTGCATCTCAGTGCTAGAGGAGTCACTACAGACAACCTGGTTCAGTGGTCTAAGACACTGCATCTCAGCGCTAGAGGAGTCACTACAGACAACCTGGTTCAGTGGTCTAAGACACTGCATCTCAGTGCTAGAGGAGTCACTACAGACAACCTGGTTCAGTGGTCTAAGACACTGCATCTCAGTGCTAGAGGAGTCACTACAGACAACCTGGTTCAGTGGTCTAAGATACTGCATCTCAGTGCTAGAGGAGTCACTACAGACAACCTGGTTCAGTGGTCTAAGACTCTGCATCTCAGTGCTAGAGGAGTCACTACAGACAACCTGGTTCAGTAGTCTAAGACACTGCATCTCAGTGCTAGAGGTGTCACTACAGGCAACCTGGTTCAGTGGTCTAAGACACTGCATCTCAGTGCTAGAGGAGTCACTACAGACAACCTGGTTCAGTGGTCTAAGACACTGCATCTCAGTGCTAGAGGAGTCACTACAGACAACCTGGTTCAGTGGTCTAAGACACTGCATCTCAGTACTAGAGGAGTCACTACAGACGACCTGGTTCAGTGGTCTAAGACACTGCATCTCAGTACTAGAGGAGTCACTACAGACAACCTGGTTCAGTGGTCTAAGACACTACATCTCAGTGCTAGAGGAGTCACTACAGACAACCTGGTTCAGTGGTCTAAGACACTGCATCTCAGTGCTAGAGGAGTCACTACAGACAACCTGGTTCAGTGGTCTAAGACACTACATCTCAGTGCTAGAGGAGTCACTACAGACAACCTGGTTCAGTGGTCTAAGATACTGCATCTCAGTGCTAGAGGAGTCACTACAGACAACCTGGTTGTGATTGGGAGTCCCATAGGGCGTACCTGAGCTCTATGGAGCAGGTTTTGGCATTTCCATTGTTTTGGTGGAGTTTCATTGACCTCTTTACCACATCTATTATCTTATTTTATGGTATAAACATATGTCACATGTCTCCGGATCTTCTTTGGAGATCCCAGAACAATCACATTTAACTGTAACACCCATGTCTCCTTTATAATCCATACAATATAACGGCAGTGTAGAAAATAATTAGACAATGTGTTGAACTAGTCCAGTGTGTTAGAGTAATGGCTGACTGGCTCTCTAGTCCAGTGTGTTAGAGTAATGGCTGACTGGCTCTCTAGTCCAGTGTGTTAGAGTAATGGCTGACTGGCTCTCTAGTCCAGTGTGTTAGAGTAATGGCTGACTGGCTTTCTAGTCCAGTGTGTTAGAGTAATGGCTGACTGGCTCTCTAGTCCAGTGTGTTAGAGTAATGGCTGACTGGCTCTCTAGTCCAGTGTGTTAGAGTAATGGCTGACTGGCTCTCTAGTCCAGTCCAGAAAAAGTTCTCTCTCTGTGGGTCTAACCCCAAGAAGTTCTGGAAAACGGTTAAAGACCAGGAGAATAAACCCTCCTCCTCCTCACAGCTGCCCATGTCCCTTATAGTTGATGATGTTGTTGTTACTGACAAGAAGAACATGACTGAGCTCTTTAATCAACACTTCATTAAGTCAGGATTCCTATTAGACTCAGCCACGCCTCCTTGCCTGTCCAACATTTCCTCATCTCCCACCCCTTCTAATGCAACTATTCCCGATGCTTCTCCATCTTTTTCCCCTGCCCCGCTACAAAGTGTTTTCCTGGAGGCGGTTACTGAGTCCCAGGTACTAAAGGAGCTCCTGAAACTAGACCCCAAAAAACCACCTGGGTCAGATGGTTTAGACCCTTTCTTCTTTAAGGTTGCTGCCACTATCATCACCAAGCCTCTCTCTGACCTTTTTAACCTGTCTCTCCGTTCTGGGGAGGTTCCCATTTATTTAAAGGGGAGATCAAGCTGATCCTAACTGTTAGAGGCCTATTTCTATTTTTCCCTGTTTATCAAAAGTGTTGGAAAAACTTATCAACTGACTGGCTTTCTTGATGTCTATAGTATTCTCTCTGGTATGCAATCTGGTTTCCTCTCAGGTTATGGATGTGTCACTGCAACCTTAAAGGTCCTCAATGATGTCACCACTGCCCTTGATTCTAAACAATGTTGTGCTGCTATTTTTATAGACTTGGCCAAAGCTTTTGATACGGTCGACCATCTGCTGTCTCAGCCACTGCCTGTCACCAAGGGTGTACCCCAAGGCTCAATCCTAGGCCCCACACTTTCTTAGTGTCCAACAAGCTTACGGAGACATAGATTACGGAGACATAATTTATAGATCGGCAGGTAAGGGTGTTCTCCAGCGGCTAGATGTTCTTTACCATTCAGCCATCAGATTTGCCACCAATGCTCCTTATAGGACACATCACTGCACTCTATACTCCTCTGTAAACTGGTCATCTCTGTAGACCCGTCGCAAGACCCACTGGTTGATGCTTATTTATAAAACCCTCTTAGGCCTCACTCCCCCCTATCTGAGATATCTACTGCAGCCCTCATCCTCCACATACAACACCCGTTCTGCCAGTCACATTCTGTTAAAGGTCCCCAAAGCACACACATCCCTGGGTCGCTGGTCTTTTCAGTTCGCTGCAGCTAGCGACTGGAACGAGCTGCAACAAACACTCAAACTGGACAGTTTTATCTCAATCTCCTCATTCACAGACTCAATCATGGACACTCTTACTGACAGTTGTGGCTGCTTTGTGTGATGTATTGTCATCTCTACCTTCTTGCCCTTTGTGCTGTTGTCTGGCCCAATAATGTTTGTACCATGTTTTGTGTTGCTGCCATGTTGTGTTGCTACCATGTTGTTGTCATGTTGTGATGCTACCATGTTGTTGTCATGTTGTGATGCTACCATGTTGTTGTCATGTTGTGATGCTACCATGTTGTTGTCATGTTGTGTTGCTACCATGTTGTTGTCATGTTGTGTTGCTACCATGTTGTTGTCATGTTGTGATGCTACCATGTTGTTGTCATGTTGTGATGCTACCATGTTGTTGTCATGTTGTGATGCTATCATGTTGTGCTGTCATGTTGTGTTGCTACCATGTTGTTATCATGTTGTGTTACTACCATGTTGTGTTGTCATGTTGTGTTGCTACCATGTTGTGTTGCTACCATGTTGTTGTCATGTTGTGATGCTACCATGTTGTTGTCATGTTGTGTTGCTACCATGCTGTGTTGTCATGTTGTGTTGCTACCATGCTGTGTTGTCATGTTGTGTTGCTACCATGTTGTGTTGTCATGTTGTGTTGCTACCATACTGTGTTTTCATGTTGTGTTGCTACCATGCTGTGTTGTCATGTTGTGTTGCTACCATGTTGTGTTGTCATGTTGTGTTGCTACCATGCTGTGTTGTCATGTTGTGTTGCTACCATGTTGTGTTGTCATGTTGTGTTGCTACCATGTTGTTGTCATGTTGTGATGCTACCATGCTGTGTTGTCATGTTGTGATGCTACCATGTTGTTGTCATGTTGTGTTGCTACCATGTTGTTGTCATGTTGTGATGCTACCATGTTGTTGTCATGTTGTGATGCTACCATGTTGTTGTGATGCTACCATGTTGTTGTCATGTTGTGATGCTATCATGTTGTGCTGTCATGTTGTGTTGCTACCATGTTGTTGTGATGCTACCATGTTGTTGTCATGTTGTGATGCTATCATGTTGTGTTGTCATGTTGTGTTGCTACCATGCTGTGTTGTCATGTTGTGATGCTACCATGCTGTGTTGTCATGTTGTGATGCTACCATGCTGTGTTGTCATGTTGTGTTGCTACCATGTTGTGTTGTCATGTTGTGTTGCTACCATGCTGTGTTGTCATGTTGTGTTGCTACCATGTTGTTGTCATGTTGTGTTGCTACCATGTTGTTGTCATGTTGTGTTGCTACCATGCTGTGTTGTCATGTTGTGTTGCTACCATGTTGTTGTCATGTTGTGTTACTACCATGCTGTGTTGTCATGTTGTGTTGCTACCATGCTGTGTTGTCATGTTGTGTTGCTACCATGCTGTGTTGCTACCATGCTGTGTTGTCATGTTGTGTTGCTACCATGCTGTGTTGTCATGTTGTGTTGCTACCATGCTGTGTTGCTACCATGCTGTGTTGTCATGTTGTGTTTCTACCATGCTGTGTTGTCATGTTGTGATGCTACCATGCTGTGTTGTCATGTTGTGATGCTACCATGCTGTGTTGTCATGTTGTGGTGCTACCATGTTGTGTTGTCATGTTGGGTTGCTACCATGCTGTGTTGTCATGTTGTGGTGCTACCATGTTGTGTTGTCATGTTGTGTTGCTACCATGCTGTGTTGTCATGTTGTGATGCTACCATGCTGTGTTGTGATGCTACCATGCTGTGTTGTCATGTTGTGTTGCTACCATGTTGTGTTGTCATGTTGTGTTGCTACCATGCTGTGTTGTCATGTTGTGTTGCTACCATGTTGTTGTCATGTTGTGTTGCTACCATGTTGTTGTCATGTTGTGTTGCTACCATGTTGTTGTCATGTTGTGATGCTACCATGCTGTGTTGTGATGCTACCATGCTGTGTTGTCATGTTGTGTTGCTACCATGTTGTGTTGTCATGTTGTGTTGCTACCATGCTGTGTTGTCATGTTGTGTTGCTACCATGTTGTTGTCATGTTGTGTTGCTACCATGTTGTTGTCATGTTGTGTTGCTACCATGTTGTTGTCATGTTGTGTTGCTACCATGCTGTGTTGTCATGTTGTGTTGCTACCATGTTGTTGTCATGTTGGGTTGCTACCATGCTGTGTTGTCATGTTGTGGTGCTACCATGTTGTGTTGTCATGTTGTGTTGCTACCATGCTGTGTTGTCATGTTGTGATGCTACCATGCTGTGTTGTGATGCTACCATGCTGTGTTGTCATGTTGTGTTGCTACCATGTTGTGTTGTCATGTTGTGTTGCTACCATGCTGTGTTGTCATGTTGTGTTGCTACCATGTTGTTGTCATGTTGTGTTGCTACCATGTTGTTGTCATGTTGTGTTGCTACCATGTTGTTGTCATGTTGTGTTGCTACCATGCTGTGTTGTCATGTTGTGTTGCTACCATGTTGTTGTCATGTTGTGTTGCTACCATGCTGTGTTGTCATGTTGTGTTGCTACCATGCTGTGTTGTCATGTTGTGTTGCTACCATGCTGTGTTGCTACCATGCTGTGTTGTCATGTTGTGTTGCTACCATGCTGTGTTGTCATGTTGTGTTGCTACCATGCTGTGTTGCTACCATGCTGTGTTGTCATGTTGTGTTTCTACCATGCTGTGTTGTCATGTTGTGTTGCTACCATGCTGTGTTGTCATGTTGTGTTGCTACCATGCTGTGTTGTCATGTTGTGTTGCTACCATGCTGTGTTGTCATGTTGTGTTGCTACCATGCTGTGTTGTCATGTTGTGTTGCTACCATGCTGTGTTGCTACCATGCTGTGTTGTCATGTTGTGTTTCTACCATGCTGTGTTGTCATGTTGTGTTGCTACCATGCTATGTTGTCATGTTGTGTTGCTACCATGCTGTGTTGTCATGTTGTGTTGCTACCATGCTGTGTTGTCATGTTGTGATGCTACCATGCTGTGTTGTCATGTTGTGTTGCTACCATGCTGTGTTGTCATGTTGTGATGCTACCATGCTGTGTTGTGTTGCTACCATGCTGTGTTGTCATGTTGTGTTGCTACCATGTTGTGTTGTCATGTTGTGTTGCTACCATGCTGTGTTGTCATGTTGTGTTGCTACCATGTTGTTGTCATGTTGTGTTGCTACCATGTTGTTGTCATGTTGTGTTGCTACCATGTTGTTGTCATGTTGTGTTGCTACCATGCTGTGTTGTCATGTTGTGTTGCTACCATGTTGTTGTCATGTTGTGTTGCTACCATGTTGTTGTCATGTTGTGTTGCTACCATGCTGTGTTGTCATGTTGTGTTGCTACCATGCTGTGTTGTCATGTTGTGTTGCTACCATGCTGTGTTGCTACCATGCTGTGTTGTCATGTTGTGTTGCTACCATGCTGTGTTGTCATGTTGTGTTGCTACCATGCTGTGTTGCTACCATGTTGTGTTGTCATGTTGTGTTTCTACCATGCTGTGTTGTCATGTTGTGTTGCTACCATGCTGTGTTGTCATGTTGTGTTGCTACCATGCTGTGTTGTCATGTTGTGTTGCTACCATGCTGTGTTGTCATGTTGTGTTGCTACCATGCTGTGTTGCTACCATGCTGTGTTGTCATGTTGTGTTTCTACCATGCTGTGTTGTCATGTTGTGTTGCTACCATGCTGTGTTGTCATGTTGTGTTGCTACCATGCTGTGTTGTCATGTTGTGTTGCTACCATGCTGTGTTGTCATGTTGTGTTGCTACCATGCTGTGTTGTCATGTTGTGATGCTACCATGCTGTGTTGTCATGTTGTGTTGCTACCATGCTGTGTTGTCATGTTGTGTTGCTACCATGCTGTGTTGTCATGTTGTGATGCTACCATGCTGTGTTGTCATGTTGTGTTGCTACCATGCTGTGTTGTCATGTTGTGTTGCTACCATGCTATGTTGTCATGTTGTGTTGCTACCATGCTGTGTTGTCATGTTGTGTTGCTACCATGCTGTGTTGTCATGTTGTGATGCTACCATGCTGTGTTGTCATGTTGTGTTGCTACCATGCTGTGTTGTCATGTTGTGTTGCTACCATGCTGTGTTGTCATGTTGTGTTGCTACCATGCTGTGTTGTCATGTTGTGTTGCTACCATGCTGTGTTGTCATGTTGTGATGCTACCATGCTGTGTTGTCATGTTGTGTTGCTACCATGCTGTGTTGTCATGTTGTGTTGCTACCATGCTATGTTGTCATGTTGTGTTGCTACCATGCTGTGTTGTCATGTTGTGTTGCTACCATGCTGTGTTGTCATGTTGTGATGCTACCATGCTGTGTTGTCATGTTGTGTTGCTACCATGCTGTGTTGTCATGTTGTGTTGCTACCATGCTGTGTTGTTGTCTTAGGTCTCTTTATGTTGTGTTTTGTTGTCTTATCGTGATGTGTGTTTTGTCCTATATTTTAATTTAATGTATTTATATTTTTAATCCCCGCCCCCTAGGAGGCCTTTTGACTTTTGGTAGGCCTTCATTGTAAATAAGAATTTGTTCTTAACTGACTTGCTAAATAAATGTTAAATAAAAATAAATAAAATAAATAATGGGTTTAAGTATTCAACTAAAAGTGGAGAGACTCAATCATTCTGACTGGGCTATAGACACTAAGACTATGTCTGTGTTAATCTGCCCTAAGCCTGTGGGATGCACTAAACCACAGCAGTACTGTGGAATCAGGATAACATCCAGTGGGATGGAACACACAGGGTCATAATCCCCTCCTGCCCTGTCTTCTCACCAGGCTCACTGTCAACACAAAGCTGATACTGGGGGTCAGAGACACTACGATAGGCTAGATAGTTAGCCCTTCTCTGGTCAGAGATGTTAAGCTAGGTAGTTAGAGAGAGGATCTCCAACAATGCTACAGAGTTACAACACAAAGAGAGAGACATACCTGGGACAGAGTGTTAACTCCTAGGAAGTGTTAGAAAAAACAGGGAGACAGGTAGGTGGAGAGAGATACAGACAGAGGCAGAGAGAGAGAGAGAGAGAGATAGAGAAAGAGAGGTAGAGAGATACAGACAGAGGCAGAGAGAGAGAGAGAGAGAGAGAGAGAGAGAGCGAGAGAGAGAGAGAGAGAGAGAGAGAGAGAGAGAGAGAGAGAGAGAGAGAGAGAGAGAGAGAGAGAGAGAGAGAGAGAGAGAGAAAGAGAGGTAGAGAGATACAGACAGAGGCAGAGAGAGAGAGGTAGAGAGAGAGGTAGAGAGAGAGGTAGAGAGAGAGAAAGAGAGAGAGAGAGGTAGAGAGAGAGAGAGAGAGAGAGAGAGAGAGAGAGGCAGAGAGAGAGAGAGAGAGAGAGAGAGAGAGAGAGAGAGAGAGAGAGAGAGAGAGAGAGAGAGATACAGACAGAGGCAGAGAGAGAGAGGTAGAGAGATACAGACAGAGGCAGAGAGAGAGAGGTAGAGTGAGAGAGAGAGTTTGAGAGAGAGAGAGAGAGAGAGAGAGAGAGAGAGGTAGAGTGAGAGAGAGAGAGAGAGAGCGTGTCCTAGTAGAGTCTTCCCATGTGTTCAGGATGTCCTGGAGTCGACATTTGGGTGATGCTACTGATGACTAACCCTGACACATGCTAGCTGCTCGGGTGTGGATGGTGGGAGGCCTGTGTGTTCGGGGGATAGGCCACACTCGGTCCCTGATGTGGCACCACATCCTGGGGCTGCTGCGGGTCTGTCGTAAGGGCGAGGGATACCTAGCCCCAGGGACAGAAGACCATGACGAAAGAGACCATGGCGACGGGGGCCATGGTGACGGGGGCCAGGATGCAGTGTCCTCCCAGGTAAGGCCTCATGATGAGACACAGCCATGCTTTGTTAGTACTGTAGCCTGCCTGACAGAACTGTTACTGAAATTAGGGATGTCTGATTTAGTTCACTTTGTAATGATCTATAAATGACAGATCAATTAGAATGATTTCCGCATTCCCAGTTTAGGTGTCTGTTGAAATACTGAGAGACAAACCAAGGAAGAAATAAAACTCTGTGCTATTTGTCATAGTATTGGTGTTATGGAAGGACAGTTGAACATCTAGAAGTATCTGTAGTGGAGGGACCTGGCTGTACTATATCTATACATATCTGTAGTGGAGGGACCTGGCTGTACTATATCTATACATATCTGTAGTGGAGGGACCTGGCTGTACTATATCTATACATATATCTGTAGTGGAGGGACCTGGCTGTACTATATCTATACATATCTGTAGTGGAGGGACCTGGCTGTACTATATCTATACATATATCTGTAGTGGAGGGACCTGGCTGTACTATATCTATACATATCTGTAGTGGAGGGACCTGGCTGTACTATATCTATACATATATCTGTAGTGGAGGGACCTGGCTGTACTATATCTATACATATCTGTAGTGGAGGGACCTGGCTGTACTATATCTATACATATCTGTAGTGGAGGGACCTGGCTGTACTATATCTATACATATATCTGTAGTGGAGGGACCTGGCTGTACTATATCTATACATATATCTGTAGTGGAGGGACCTGGCTGTACTATATCTATACATATATCTGTAGTGGAGGGACCTGGCTGTACTATATCTATACATATATCTGTAGTGGAGGGACCTGGCTGTACTATATCTATACATATCTGTAGTGGAGGGACCTGGCTGTACTATATCTATACATATCAGTAGTGGAGGGACCTGGCTGTACTGTCTGTAGTGGAGGGACCTGGCTGTTCTATCTGTAGTGAATGGACCTAGCTGTATTTTTAATAGTGGAGGGACCTGGCTGTACTATCTGTAGTGGAGGGACCTGGATGTAATATTAGTAGTGGAGGGACCTGGCAGTACTATCTGTAGTGGAGGTACCTGGCTGTAATATCTGTAGTGGAGGAACCAGGCTGTAATATCAGTAGTGGAGGAACCAGGCTGTAATATCAGTAGTGGAGGGACCTGGCTGTAATATCAGTAGTGGAGGAACCAGGCTGTAATATCAGTAGTGGAGGAACCAGGCTGTAATATCAGTAGTGGAGGAACCAGGCTGTAATATCAGTAGTGGAGGAACCTGGCTGTAATATCAGTGGTGGAGGAACCAGGCTGTACAGTCTGTAGTGGAGGAACCAGGCTGTATAGTACATCTATTAATGGGTGTGTTAGCAGACATTCATTCTGTTTCCTGAAAACCTACAGTCTATTTTTGTCCCAGCGTTTCCTGTCTGTACAACAATAAGATTAGAACTGTTGGCCTGGAATGTTGCGGCCATGATTAGCTGATACCCTCTAACTACATGTCTATATACGTTAGCTGTTCCATTCAGCTGTTCCATTCAGCTGTTCCATTCAGCTGTTCCATTCAGCTGTTCCATTCAGCTGTTCCATTCAGCTGTTCCATTCATACATAAGTAGGCAATCAGAGCAACACAATACATAATCCTACTTCAGAGATGCTTCTTGTATTTGGTATGAGACCAGCTACAACGTAACCTCTTAATAGGCATTCCATTAATAGACGGGCAGCTTCTGAGAATGTGATCGGCTTGGTTAGATGGACAGGCTTGGTTAGATGGACAGGCTTGGTTAGATGGACAGGCTTGGTTAGATGGACAGGCTTGGTTAGATGGACAGGCTTGGTTAGATGGACAGATGCCTGATTAATTCCAGGTAAATGGATAAATTAAGATTTCCGCTAAACACCAGGCCATCATGGATAAAGCGTACTGTTCAGGATATTTTAGTTTAGTGAGTAGGAGTAGAGGAGTAGAGGAGTAGGAGTAGAGGAGTAGAGGAGTAGAGGAATAGAGGAGTAGAGGAGTAGGAGTAGAGGAGTAGAGGAATAGAGGAGTAGAGGAGTAGGAGTAGAGGAGTAGAGGAGTAGGAATAGAGGAGTAGAGGAGTAGGAGTAGAGGAGTAGGAATAGAGGAGTAGGAGTAGAGGAGTAGGAATAGAGGAGTAGGAATAGAGGAGTAGAGGAGTAGGAGTAGAGGAGTAGGAATAGAGGAGTAGGAGTAGAGGAGTAGGAGTAGAGGAGTAGGAATAGAGGAGTAGAGGAGTAGAGGAATAGAGGAGTAGGAGTAGAGGAGTAGAGGAGTAGAGGAGTAGGAGTAGAGGAGTAGAGGAGTAGAGGAGTAGAGGAGTAGGAATAGAGGAGTAGGAGTAGAGGAGTAGAGGAATAGAGGAGTAGAGGAGTAGAGGAGTAGGAATAGAGGAGTAGAGGAATAGAGGAGTAGAGGAATAGAGGAGTAGAGGAGTAGAGGAGTAGAGGAGTAGAGGAGTAGAGGAATAGAGGAGTAGAGGAGTAGAGGAATAGAGGAGTAGAGGAATAGAGGAGTAGAGGAGTAGAGGAATAGAGGAGTAGAGGAGTAGAGGAATAGAGGAGTAGAGGAGTAGGAGTAGAGGAGTAGAGGAGTAGAGGAGTAGGAATAGAGGAGTAGGAGTAGGAGTAGAGGAGTAGAGGAATAGAGGAGTAGAGGAGTAGGAGTAGAGGAGTAGAGGAGTAGAGGAATAGAGGAGTAGAGGAGTAGAGGAGTAGAGGAGTAGGAATAGAGGAGTAGAGGAGTAGGAGTAGAGGAGTAGAGGAATAGAGGAGTAGAGGAGTAGGAGTAGAGGAGTAGAGGAGTAGAGGAGTAGGAATAGAGGAGTAGGAGTAGAGGAGTAGAGGAATAGAGGAGTAGAGGAGTAGAGGAGTAGAGGAGTAGAGGAGTAGAGGAGTAGGAGTAGAGGAGTAGAGGAATAGAGGAATAGAGGAGTAGAGGAGTAGAGGAGTAGGAATAGAGGAGTAGGAGTAGAGGAGTAGAGGAATAGAGGAGTAGAGGAGTAGAGGAGTAGAGGAGTAGAGGAGTAGAGGAGTAGGAGTAGAGGAGTAGAGGAATAGAGGAGTAGAGGAGTAGAGGAGTAGAGGAGTAGAGGAGTAGGAGTAGAGGAGTAGAGGAGTAGAGGAGTAGGAGTAGAGGAGTAGAGGAATAGAGGAGTAGAGGAGTAGAGGAGTAGAGGAGTAGAGGAATAGGAATAGAGGAGTAGAGGAGTAGAGGAGTAGAGGAGTAGAGGAATAGGAATAGAGGAGTAGGAGTAGAGGAGTAGAGGAGTAGAGGAGTAGAGGAGTAGGAATAGAGGAGTAGGAATAGAGGAGTAGGAATAGAGGATTAGAGGAGTAGGAATAGAGGAGTAGGAATAGAGGAGTAGGAATAGAGGAGTAGGAATAGAGGAGTAGAGGAGTAGGAGTAGAGGAGTAGAGGAGTAGGAGTAGAGGAGTAGGAGTAGAGGAGTAGAGGAGTAGAGGAGTAGGAATAGAGGATTAGAGGAGTAGGAGTAGAGGAGTAGGAGTAGAGGAGTAGGAGTAGAGGAGTAGAGGAGTAGGAGTAGAGGAATAGAGGAGTAGGAGTAGGAGTAGAGGAGTAGAGGAGTAGGAGTAGGAGTAGAGGAGTAGGAGTAGAGGAGTAGAGGAGTAGGAGTAGAGGAGTAGAGGAATAGGAGTAGAGGAGTAGAGGAATAGGAGTAGAGGAGTAGAGGAGTAGGAGTAGAGGAGTAGGAGAGTAGGAGTAGAGGAGTAGAGGAGTAGGAGAGTAGGAGTAGAGGAGTAGGAGTAGAGGAGTAGAGGAGTAGGAGTAGGAGTAGAGGAGTAGGAGTAGAGGAGTAGAGGAGTAGGAGTAGAGGAGTAGAGGAATAGGAGTAGAGGAGTAGAGGAATAGGAGTAGAGGAGTAGAGGAGTAGGAGTAGAGGAGTAGGAGAGTAGGAGTAGAGGAGTAGAGGAGTAGGAGAGTAGGAGTAGAGGAGTAGGAGTAGAGGAGTAGAGGAGTAGGAGTAGAGGAGTAGGAATAGAGGAGTAGGAGTAGAGGAGTAGAGGAGTAGAGGAGTAGAGGAATAGAGGAGTAGGAGTAGAGGAGTAGAGGAGTAGGAGTAGAGGAATAGAGGAGTAGGAGTAGAGGAGTAGGAATAGAGGAGTAGAGGAATAGAGGAGTAGAGGAGTAGAGGAGTAGGAGTAGAGGAGTAGAGGAGTAGAGGTGTAGGAGTAGAGGAGTAGGAGTAGAGGAGTAGAGGAGTAGAGGAGTAGAGGAGTAGGAGTAGAGGAGTAGGAGTAGAGGAGTAGGAGTAGAGGAATAGAGGAGTAGGAATAGAGGATTAGAGGAGTAGGAGTAGAGGAGTAGAGGAGTAGGAGTAGAGGAGTAGGAGAGTAGGAGTAGAGGAGTAGGAGAGTAGGAGTAGAGGAGTAGGAGAGTAGGAGTAGAGGAGTAGAGGAGTAGGAGAGTAGGAGTAGAGGAGTAGAGGAGTAGAGGAGTAGAGGAGTAGAGGAGTAGGAGTAGGAGTAGAGGAGTAGAGGAGTAGGAGTAGGAGTAGAGGAGTAGGAGTAGAGGAGTAGAGGAGTAGGAGTAGAGGAGTAGAGGAATAGGAGTAGAGGAGTAGAGGAATAGGAGTAGAGGAGTAGAGGAGTAGGAGTAGAGGAGTAGAGGAGTAGAGGAGTAGGAGTAGAGGAGTAGAGGAGTAGGAGTAGGAGTAGAGGAGTAGGAATAGAGGAGTAGGAGTAGAGGAGTAGAGGAGTAGAGGAATAGAGGAGTAGGAGTAGAGGAGTAGAGGAGTAGGAGTAGAGGAATAGAGGAGTAGGAGTAGAGGAGTAGGAATAGAGGATTAGAGGAGTAGGAGTAGAGGAGTAGAGGAGTAGGAGTAGGAGTAGAGGAGTAGAGGAGTAGGAGTAGGAGTAGAGGAGTAGGAGTAGAGGAGTAGAGGAGTAGGAGTAGAGGAGTAGAGGAATAGGAGTAGAGGAGTAGAGGAATAGGAGTAGAGGAGTAGAGGAGTAGGAGTAGAGGAGTAGGAGAGTAGGAGTAGAGGAGTAGGAGTAGAGGAGTAGGAGTAGAGGAGTAGAGGAGTAGGAGTAGAGGAGTAGAGGAGTAGGAGTAGGAGTAGAGGAGTAGGAGTAGAGGAGTAGAGGAGTAGGAGTAGGAGTAGAGGAGTAGAGGAATAGAGGAGTAGGAATAGAGGAGTAGAGGAGTAGGAGTAGAGGAGTAGGAGTAGAGGAGTAGGAGTAGAGGAGTAGAGGAGTAGGAGTAGAGGAGTATAGGAATAGAGGAGTAGAGGAGTAGGAGTAGAGGAGTAGGAGTAGAGGAGTAGAGGAGTAGAGGAGTAGGAGTAGAGGAGTAGAGGAGTAGGAGTAGAGGAGTAGGAGTAGAGGAGTAGGAATAGAGGAGTAGAGGAGTAGGAGTGTAGGAGTAGAGGAGTAGGAGTGTAGGAGTAGAGGAGTAGGAGTAGAGGAGTAGGAAAGGAGAGCAGGGAGGAGAAGAGGAAGGAGAAGAGGAAGGAGAAGAGGAAGGAGAAGAGGGAGGAGAAGAGGAAGGAGAAGAGGAAGGAGAAGAGGGAGGAGAAGAGGAAGGAGAAGAGGAAGGAGAAGAGGAAGGAGAAGAGGGAGGAGAAGAGGAAGGAGAGGAGGAAGGAGAAGAAGAAGGAGAAGAGGGAGGAGAGGAGGAAGGAGAAGAGGAAGGAGAAGAGGAAGGAGAAGAGGAAGGAGAGGAGGAAGGAGCAGAGGGAGGAGAAGAGGAAGGAGAAGAGGAAGGAGAAGATGAAGGAGAGGAGGAAGGAGAAGAGGAAGGAGAAGAGGAAGGAGAGGAGGAAGGAGAAGAGGAAGGAGAAGAGGGAGGAGAAGAGGGAGGAGAGGAGGAAGGAGAGGAGGAAGGAGAAGAGGAAGGAGAAGAGGAAGGCAGGTGAGGCCAGAGAATTGTAGTCAAGTAAACAGGTAATAACATGGCTATATACAGTCAGTACCAGGTAATAACATGGCTATATACAGGGAGCACCGGGTAATAACATGGCTATATACAGAGAGCATCAAGTAATACCATGGCTATATACAGTGAGTACCAGGTAATAACATGGCTATATACAGGGAGAAGCAGGTAAGAACATGGCTATATACAGGAAGTAGCAGGTAATAACATGGCTATATACAGAAAGTAACAGGTAATAAAATGGTTATATACAGGGAGTAGCAGGTAATAACATGGCTATATACAGGCAGTAATAACATGGCTATATACAGGCAGTAATAAGATGGCTATATACAGGGAGTAATAACATGGTTATATACAGGGAGTAGATAATAACATGGCTATATACAGGGAGTAATAAAATGGCTATATACAGAGAGTAATAACATGGCTATATACAGGGAGTAGATAATAACATGGCTATATACAGGGAGTAGATAATAACATGGCTATATAGAGGGAGTAATAACATGGCTATATACAGGGAGTAATAACATGGCTATATACAGAGAGTAATAACATGGCTATATACAGAGAGTAATAACATGGCTATATACAGAGAGTAATAACATGGCTATATACAGAGAGTAATAACATGGCTATATACAGGAAGTAATAACATGGCTATATACAGGAAGTAATAACATGGCTATATACAGGGAGTAGATAATAACATGGCTATATACAGGGAGTAATAACATGGCTATATACAGGGAGTAATAACATGGCTATATACAGAGAGTAATAACATGGCTATATACAGAGAGTAATAACATGGCTATATACAGAGAGTAATAACATGGCTATATACAGGAAGTAATAACATGGCTATATACAGGAAGTAATAACATGGCTATATACCGGGAGTAATAACATGGCTATATACAGAGAGTAATAACATGGCTATATACAGGAAGTAATAACATGGCTATATACAGGAAGTAATAACATGGCTATATACAGGGAGTAGATAATAACATGGCTATATACAGGAAGTACCAGGTAATAACTTGGCTATATAAAGGAAGTAACAGGTAATAACATGGCTATATAAAGGGAGTAGCAGGTTATAACATGGCTATATACAGGAAGTACCAGGTAATAACTTGGCTATATACAGGGAGTAACAGGTAATAACATGGCTATATACAGTCAGTACCAGGTAATAACATGGCTATATACAGGGAGCACCGGGTAATAACATGGCTATATACAGAGAGCATCAAGTAATAACATGGCTATATACAGTGAGTACCAGGTAATAACATGGCTATATACAGGGAGAAGCAGGTAAGAACATGGCTATATACAGGAAGTAGCAGGTAATAACATGGCTATATACAGGAAGTAACAGGTAATAAAATGGTTATATACAGGGAGTAGCAGGTAATAACATGGCTATATACAGGCAGTAATAACATGGCTATATACAGGCAGTAATAAGATGGCTATATACAGGGAGTAATAACATGGCTATATACAGGGAGTAATAACATGGCTATATACAGGGAGTAATAACATGGCTATATACAGAGAGTAATAACATGGCTATATACAGAGAGTAATAACATGGCTATATACAGGGAGTAGATAATAACATGGCTATATACAGGGAGTAGATAATAACATGGCTATATACAGGGAGTAATAACATGGCTATATACAGGGAGTAATAACATGGATATATACAGAGAGTAATAACATGGCTATATACAGAGAGTAATAACATGGCTATATACAGAGAGTAATAACATGGCTATATACAGAGAGTAATAACATGGCTATATACAGGAAGTAATAACATGGCTATATACAGGAAGTAATAACATGGCTATATACAGGGAGTAGATAATAACATGGCTATATACAGGGAGTAATAACATGGCTATATACAGGGAGTAATAACATGGCTATATACAGAGAGTAATAACATGGCTATATACAGGGAGTAGATAATAACATGGCTATATACAGGGAGTAGATAATAACATGGCTATATACAGGGAGTAATAACATGGTTATATACAGGGAGTAGATAATAACATGGCTATATACAGGGAGTAGATAATAACATGGTTATATACAGGGAGTAGATAATAACATGGTTATATACAGGTAGTGGATAATAACATGGCTATATACAGGGAGTAGATAATAACATGGTTATATACAGGGAGTAGATAATAACATGGCTATATACAGGGAGTAGATAATAACATGGCTATATACAGGGAGTAGATAATAACATGGCTATATACAGAGAGTAATAACATGGCTATATACAGGGAGTAATAACATGGCTATATACAGGGAGTAATAACATGGCTATATACAGGGAGTAGATAATAGCATGGTTATATACAGGAAGTAATAACATGGCTATATACAGGGAGTAGATAATAACATGGTTATATACAGGGAGTAATAACATGGCTATATACAGGGAGTAGATAATAACATGGCTATATATAGGGAGTAGATAATAACATGGTTATATACAGGAAGTAATAACATGGCTATATACAGGGAGTAGATAATAACATGGCTATATACAGGGAGTAGATAATAACATGGTTATATACAGGGAGTAATAACATGGCTATATACAGGGAGTAGATAATAACATGGCTATATACAGGGAGTAATAACATGGCTATATACAGGGAGTAGATAATAACATGGCTATATACAGTTAGTAGATAATGACATGGTTAAATACAGGAAGTAATAACATGGCTATATACAGGGAGTAGATAATAACATGGTTATATACAGGGAGTAATAACATGGCTATATACAGGGAGTAGATAATAACATGGCTATATACAGGGAGTAATAACATGGTTATATACAGGAAGTAGATAATAACATGGCTATATACAGGGAGTAGATAATAACATGTCTATATACAGGGAGTAGATAATAACATGGCTATATACAGGGAGTAGATAATAACATGGCTATATACAGAGAGTAATAACATGGCTATATACAGGGAGTAATAACATGGCTATATACAGGGAGTAATAACATGGCTATATACAGGGAGTAGATAATAACATGGTTATATACAGGGAGTAATAACATGGCTATATACAGGGAGTAGATAATAACATGGCTATATACAGGGAGTAATAACATGGCTATATACAGGGAGTAGATAATAACATGGCTATATACAGGGAGTAGATAATAACATGTCTATATACAGGGAGTAGATAATAACATGGCTATATACAGGGAGTAGATAATAACATGTCTATATACAGGGAGTAGATAATAACATGGCTATATACAGGGAGTAATAACATGGCTATATACAGGAAGTAATAACATGGCTATATACAGGGAGTAATAACATGGCTATATACAGGAAGTAATAACATGGTTATATACAGGGAGTAGATAATAACATGGTTATATACAGGGAGTAGATAATAACATGGATATATACAGGGAGTAGATAATAACATGGTTATTTACAGGGAGTAGATAATAACATGGTTATATACAGGAAGTAGATAATAACATGGCTATATACAGGGAGTAATAACATGGCTATATACAGGGAGTAATAACATGGCTATATACAGGGAGTAGATAATAGCATGGTTATATACAGGAAGTAATAACATGGCTATATACAGGGAGTAGATAATAACATGGTTATATACAGGGAGTAATAACATGGCTATATACAGGGAGTAGATAATAACATGGCTATATATAGGGAGTAGATAATAACATGGTTATATACAGGAAGTAATAACATGGCTATATACAGGGAGTAGATAATAACATGGCTATATACAGGGAGTAGATAATAACATGGCTATATACAGGGAGTAGATAATAACATGGTTATATACAGGGAGTAGATAATAACATGGCTATATACAGGGAGTAGATAATAACATGGCTATATACAGGGAGTAGATAATAACATGGTTATATACAGGGAGTAGATAATAACATGGCTATATACAGAGAGTAGATAATAACATGGCTATATACAGGGAGTAGATAATAACATGGCTATATACAGGGAGTAGATAATAACATGGCTATATAGAGGGAGTAATAACATGGTTATATACAGGGAGTAATAACATGGCTATATACAGGGAGTAATAACATGGCTATATACAGGGAGTAATAACATGGCTATATACAGGGAGTAGCAGGTAATAAGTTGGCTATATACAGGGAGTAATATGTGGAACAGTATCAGTATTATACTGTAGGTAGGGTTAAAGTGAATAGACAGGATAGATAATAGACTGTAGCATACATGTACGTGGAGCAGTAGCATTAGCATATGTGATGAGTGTGAAAGTGTGTCTGTGAACCCCTGCACATCAACTCGGTACTGCTACTCTCTGGCAGGTAGTTATGATCCTTGTTATATTGCTTCATTTATGAGCCGTGTTATGTTGCTTCATTTATGAGCCTTGTTATGTTGCTTCATTTATGAGCCTTGTTATATTGCTTCATTTATGAGCCTTGTTATGTTGCTTCATTTATGAGCCTTGTTATATTGCTTCATTTATGAGCCTTGTTATGTTGCTTCATTTATGAGCCTTATGTTGCTTCATTTATGAGCCATGTTATGTTGCTTCATTTATGAGCCTTATGTTGCTTCATTTATGAGCCTTATGTTGCTTCATTTATGAGCCTTATGTTGCTTCATTTATGAGCCTTATGTTGCTTCATTTATGAGCCTTATGTTGCTTCATTTATGAGCCTTATGTTGCTTCATTTATGAGCCTTATGTTGCTTCATTTATGATCCTTATTATATTGCTTCATTTATGATCCTTATTATATTGCTTCATTTATGATCCTTATTATATTGCTTCATTTATGAGCCTTGTTATATTGCTTAATTTATGATCCTTGTTATATTGCTTCAGTACAATACAACAGGTGTGGACCTATATCATATATACAGGTTAGTAATGAGGCTATATACATATATATACATATATAAAGGTTAGTAATGAGGCTATATCATATATACAGGTTAGTAATGAGGCTATATACATATATATAGATATATAAAGGTTAGTAATGAGGCTATATCATATATACAGGTTAGTAATGAGGCTATATACATATATATAGATATATAAAGGTTAGTAATGAGGCTATATCATATATACAGGTTAGTAATGAGGCTATATACATATATATACATATATACAGGTTAGTAATGAGGCTATATCATATATATACATATATAAAGGTTAGTAATGAGGCTATATCATATATACAGGTTAGTAATGAGGCGATATACATATATATAGATATATAAAGGTTAGTAATGAGGCTATATCATATATACAGGTTAGTAATGAGGCTATATACATATATATAGATATATAAAGGTTAGTAATGAGGCTATATCATATATACAGGTTAGTAATGAGGCTATATACATATATATACATATATACAGGTTAGTAATGAGGCTATATCATATATATACATATATAAAGGTTAGTAATGAGGCTATATCATATATACAGGTTAGTAATGAGGCGATATACATATATATACATATATAAAGGTTAGTAATGAGGCTATATCATATATACAGGTTAGTAATGAGGCTATATACATATATATACATATATACAGGTTAGTAATGAGGCTATATCATATATACAGGTTAGTAATGAGGCTATATACATATATATAGATATATAAAGGTTAGTAATGAGGCTATATCATATATAAAGGTTAGTAATGAGGCTATATACATATATATACATATATACAGGTTAGTAATGAGGCTATATCATATATATACATATATAAAGGTTAGTAATGAGGCTATATCATATATACAGGTTAGTAATGAGGCTATATACATATATATACATATATAAAGGTTAGTAATGAGGCTATATCATATATACAGGTTAGTAATGAGGCTATATACAAATATATACATATATACAGGTTAGTAATGGGGCTATATCATATATACAGGTTAGTAATGAGGCTATATACAAATATATACATATATACAGGTTAGTAATGGGGCTATATCATATATACAGGTTAGTAATGAGGCTATATACATATATACAGGTTAGTAATGAGGCTATATCATATATACAGGTTAGTAATGAGGCTATATACATATATATAGATATATAAAGGTTAGTAATGAGGCTATATCATATATAAAGGTTAGTAATGAGGCTATATACATATATATATACATATATACAGGTTAGTAATGAGGCTATATCATATATATACATATATAAAGGTTAGTAATGAGGCTATATCATATATACAGGTTAGTAATGAGGCTATATACATATATATACATATATAAAGGTTAGTAATGAGGCTATATCATATATACAGGTTAGTAATGAGGCTATATACATATATATACATATATAAAGGTTAGTAATGAGGCTATATCATATATACAGGTTAGTAATGAGGCTATATACATATATATACATATATAAAGGTTAGTAATGAGGCTATATCATATATACAGGTTAGTAATGAGGCTATATACATATATATACATATATAAAGGTTAGTAATGAGGCTATATACATATATATACATATATAAAGGTTAGTAATGAGGCTATATCATATATACAGGTTAGTAATGAGGCTATATCATATATACAGGTTAGTAATGAGGCTATATCATATATATACATATATACAGGTTAGTAATGAGGCTATATACATATATACAGGTTAGTAATGAGGCTATATACATATATATACATATATAAAGGTTAGTAATGAGGCTATATACATATATACAGGTTAGTAATGAGGCTATATACATATATAAAGGTTAGTAATGAGGCTATATACATATATAAAGGTTAGCAATGAGGCTATATACATATATATACATATATAAAGGTTAGTAATGAGGCTATATCATATATACAGGTTAGTAATGAGGCTATATACATATATACAGGTTAGTAAAGAGGCTATATACATATATACAGGTTAGTAATGAGGCTATATACATATATATACATATATACAGGTTAGTAATGAGGCTATATACATATATACAGGTTAGTAAAGAAGCTATATTCAGCGGGTGAAATAAGTATTGAACACATCACCATTTTTCCAAAGGTGCTATTGACATTACATTTTCACCAGATGTTGGTAACAACCCAAGTAATCCATACATACAAAGAAACCAAAACAAATAAGTTCAGAAATTAAGTTATGTGTAATAATGTGAAATGACACAGGGAAAAAGTATTGAACACACTTACTGATATTTATTTAATACTTTGTACAAAAGCCTTTGTTGGTAATGACAGCTTCAAGACGCCTCCTGTATGGAGAAACTAGTCGCATGCATTGCTCTGGTGTGATTATGGCCCATTCTTCCACACAAACAGTCTTCAAATCTTGAAGGTTCCGTGGGCCTCTTCTATGAATCTTGATCTTCAGTTCTTTCCATAGATTTTCAATGGGATTTAAGTCAGGTGATTGGCTGGGCCATTCTAGCAGTGTCACGGTTAGGCGGAAGGAGAGACCAAGGCGCAGCGCAATCAGAGTTCGACATTGTTTTATTTTATACTATGTACAATAAATGTTTCAGTACTATGTATAGACAAACTTCAAGACGAACCACAGAACACAAACAAACACTACTCGACTAACGTCACGTTCAAAACACACCAAATGAACGGACGAAAAGAAACACACTTACTTCACCGTGACTGCGACATACAACGACATGTAACGATAACGACCCACACCAGAGTGAAGGACAGACTCAACATATATTGGATCCCTAATTAAACCCCACACAGAAACAGAAAAGGACGACACTGTCAGACTCTGACCATAGCTACATAGAGAAACAATTAGGCTTCTCTATGGCCAGAGCCTGACAGTACCCCCCCCCCCCCCAAAGACGCAGACTCCTGGACGCCTAAACAAAAAAAAAAACACACACAAAACACGGGGGGTAAATGGGAGGGAAAACTAGTCCATCGGGGGCGGCTCCGGCGCCGTGGACAGTTTTGTCCCGTGCCCCTTCCTTATCACCGGTCCCGGGCTGTGTACCGGTGGGGCAAAAGGCTCCGGCCATGGAGCGGGGAAAACAACCGGGCCCGGACTGGGCACCGGTGGGGTAAACGGCTCCAGCCATGGAGCGGGGAAACCAACCGGGCCCGGACTGGGCACCGGTGGGGTAAACGGCTCCGGCCATGGAGCGGGGAAAACACCCGGGCCCGGACTGGGCACCGGTGGGGCAAACGGCTCCGGCCCTGGAGCTGGGAAAACAACCGGGCCTGGACTGTGCACCGGTGGGGCGGACTGCTCAGGCTCTGGAGCGGAGCAGACGGCTGAACCCGGACTGGGTACCGGTGGGGCGGACTGCTCAGGCACTGAGGCGGAGCAGACGGCTGGACCCGGACTGGGCACCGGTGGAGCGGACTGCTCTGGCACTGAGGCGGAGCAGACGGCTGGACCCGGATTGGGCACCGGTGGAGCGGACTGCTCAGGCGCTGAGGCGGAGCAGACGGCTGGACCCGGAATGGGCACCGGTGGAGCGGACTGCTCTGGCACTGATGCGGAGAAGACGGCTGGACCCGGAATGGGCACCGGCGGACTAACCTTCGCTGGAGGTTCCGGGCTGCGGACCTTCGCTGGAGGTTCAGGGGCGCTGACCTTCGCTGGAGGTTCAGGGGCGCTGACCTTCGCTGGAGGTTCAGGGGCGCTGACCTTCGCTGGAGGTTCAGGGGCGCTGACCTTCGCTGGAGGTTCAGGGGCGCTGACCTTCGCTGGAGGTTCAGGGGCGCTGACCTTCGCTGGAGGTTCAGGGCGCTGACCTTCGCTGGAGGTTCAGGGGCGCTGACCTTCGCTGGAGGTTCAGGGTTGCTGACCTTCGCTGGAGGTGCAGGGCGGCGGACCGTCGCTGGAGGTTCAGGGCTGCGGACTTTCGCTGGAGGTTCCGGTCCAACCATACGCCTCGCCACGAGAGTCATCTGGCGCTTGAAGTCCTCCAACGCCTGTATAACCAGCGGATCCCTCGGCTTCTCCAGAGGAAGAGCATTCCAGGCTCTCCACCACCTCGTCCGCTCCTCCTCCGGGTATTCCTCGAACCCCTCTGGCCGCTCCCGATCCAGATCTGTGGGCATCCGAAGTGGCGTGCGACTCCCCTTTTTCAGCCTCTCCGGGCTCTGGCCGCGCACCGATGGTGTGGTGCTCACAGCCATGACAGATCTTGCCTTCTCCATCCTCCTCCATAGTTTCATGAAACTACCCCGGTCCTCCGGCTTCACCCTAGGCCATGTGGGAATGGCTACTAATTCCTCTGAGTTAGTCTCTCCCCAGTTGCGCTGCTTGGTCTCAGTGTGGTGGGTCATTCTGTCACGGTTAGGTGGAAGGAGAGACCAAGGCGCAGCGCAATCAGAGTTCGACATCGTTTTATTTTATACTATGTACAATAAATGTTTAAGTACTATGTATAGACAAACTTCAAGACGAACCACAGAACACAAACAAACACTACTCGACTAACGTCACGTTCAAAACACACCAAATGAACGGACGAAAAGAAACACACTTACTTCACCGTGACTGCGACATACATCGACATGTAACGATAACGACCCACACCAGAGTGAAGGACAGACTCAACATATATTGGATCCCTAATTAGAGACAATGCCGTGCAGCTGCCTCTAATTAGGGATCCAACCTAAACCCCACACAGAAACAGAAAAGGACGACACTGTCAGACTCTGACCATAGCTACATAGAGAAGCAATTAGGCTTCTCTATGGCCAGAGCCTGACAAGCAGCTTTATTTTCTTTCTTTGAAACCAATTGAGAGTTTCCTTGGCTGTGTGTTTGGGATCATTGTCTTGCTGAAATGTCCACCCTCGTTTCATCTTCATCATCCTGGTAGATGGCAGCAGATTTTTGTCAAGAATGTCTCGGTAAATTTGCCCGTTCAGCCACGACTCTGTGAAACATGAGATATTACAGTTTTTAATGTCCCGTTGGTAGGATATCCGCGTTTTTAATGTCCCGTTGGTAGGATATCCGTGTTTTTAATGTCCCGTTGGTAGGATATTCGTGTTTTTGATGTCCCGTTGGTAGGATATCCGTGATTTTAATGTCCCGTTGGTAGGATATCCGTGTTTTTAATGTCCCGTTGGTAGGATATCCGTGGTCGTAGTTTGTCTAATTTATTATCCCATGATTGTATGTTGGCTAATAGGACTGCTGGCTAGTAATACTGATGGCTAGTAGGACTGCTGGCTAGTAATACTAATGGCTAATAGGACTGCTGGCTAGTAATACTAATGGCTAATAGGACTGCTGGCTAGTAATACTGATGGCTAATAGGACTGCTGGCTAGTAATACTAATGGCTAATAGGACTGCTGGCTAGTAATACTAATGGCTAATAGGACTGCTGGCTAGTAATACTGATGGCTAATAGGACTGCTGGCTAGTAATACTAATGGCTAATAGGACTGCTGGCTAGTAATACTGATGGCTAGTAGGACTGCTGGCTAGTAATACTGATGGCTAGTAGGACTGCTGGCTAGTAATACTGATGGCTAATAGGACTGCTGGCTAGTAATACTGATGGCTAATAGGACTGCTGGCTAGTAATACTGATGGCTAATAGGACTGCTGGCTAGTAATACAGATGGCTAATAGGACTAATGGCTAGTAATACTGATGGCTAATAGGACTGCTGGCTAGTAATACTGATGGCTAATAGGACTGCTGGCTAGTAATACTGATGGCTAATAGGACTGCTGGCTAGTAATACTGATGGCTAATAGGACTGCTGGCTAGTAATACTGATGGCTAATAGGACCGCTGGCTAGTAATACTGATGGTAGAGGCAGATTACCCACTCTCTGTTGGATCCTTACAAGGCACCCCGACCTACGTCCCCGATATCTCTGTCTCTTACTCCTGTGAATGACATGGATTTGGGCCTTTCTGAGGAGGCTCAGGTCCTTCAACGTGTGCAGTAAACTACTGCATACCTTCTACCAGTTTTTTTGCAGTGGTGTGCTGGGGAGCAAACATCAAAGCCGGTGATGCTTCTCGGGTAAATAAGCTGATCAGGAAGGCTAGCTCTGTTCTGTGGATGAGCCTTGACACTCTAGAGGAGGTGGCGGAGAGACGGATCCTGGCCAAACTGCTGGCCATCATGGACAACGTCACCCACCCTCTGCACGCTATGGTTATGACGTAGAGGAGCACTTTCAGTCACAGACTGATCCCACCACGGTGTGCCAGAGAGCGCTACAGGAGGTCCTTCCTGCCGGCAGCTGTTAGACTATATAATGCCTCACCGGGGTGCCGTGCCGTCGGCAACATAGATCTGGAACTGTTGGGGTGCTAGGACCTAGTTTAACAATTATGCATCCATCCGTGAGTAACTCTGGTCCGTCAGCACTCATCCACTCAGGACTTATTTATTCATGCAGGTCTGTATATACATACTCATGTACAGTTGTTATATCATATTACGTGCAATATTGCTAGTAATTCTTGGACCTAACTTACGTAGGCATTCACTCAGGAATGCATATTAGTATCCTGTCAATTGCACCTTTTCTCATTGCTTTTAGTATATTGACTGTGCAATACGTGCAGTTGTCTGTAATTAAACCCTGCGCACTAAGGACTGTATTTTAATGGAATTACTATTATTACCCCAAATGATATCATACACACATTTAGCTATTTAAGTATCTCTTCCTGTCATTTACCTGTACAGTTAATGTAACCATGCAAATATTCACTTATCTGTAAATATAACTGTATACTTAACTGTACAGCTAATTTAACCATGCAAAATATTCACTTACCTGTTCATTTGGCCAGTCTGTCTATTAAGTAAACTATTATTACCCTCGCTCATATCATACGCATTTTTAGCTACTGAAGTATTTCTCTGCTATCGACCTGTATAGTATAGTTAACCATCCAACATCCAACAATGTATAGTGTACATATTCAGCCAACCACTCATACTATGCTATGTCTTTTTTATAGCTTTTATTTTATTATTTTTTTTGCACTCCAGATATCTTGTATTTCTATACTTTTTCATACTGCCGCTCTATGTATCATGTACCGTGTATCTGTCTTTTGTGTATTTTCGTTGTGGCATTTTGCACCTGCCCTGTGTTTTGTTGTAGCTGCTTGACAATGAAATTTCCCCCCCGGGGATCAATAAAGTACCTATCTATCTATCTATCTATCTTATCGGGTGTCAGAAGTATATCCTCCGTATCTTGCTCGTTGAAGAAAATGTATTTGTCCAGTCCGAGGTAAGTGATCGCTGTCCTGATATCCAGAAGCTCTTTTCGGCCATAACCTGGTTGACTTATAAAACCCTGGACTCTGAGGTTGTTATGGATGGTTACAATGTGTTTAGGGCTGATAGGAAAGGCGACTCGTTAAATAAAAAATTATTTGCGACTAAGAAACTCTGCAGTATTTTGTTTGTTTATATACTTCATTTAAACTTTATTAGCACAGGAATTGTTTTGTGCCATTACATACAGCTGGGAAGAACTATTGGTTATTAGAGCGGCAGTAACTCACCTGAACCACCGGAGAAGAGGTAGTCGGGGCAGCCTCCTGGTCCGACTCAGGAAGCGTGCACACCACCCACCGCTCCCGAGTATTTTACTCGCTCCAGGACTGTTTTGATCACATGGACTGGGATATGTTCCGTGTAGCTTCCGATAATAATCTAAACGAATTCATGGACACTGTGACCGAATTTATAAGGAAGTGTATAGGAGATGTATAGTATCCACTGTGTCTATTAAAACATACACCAACCAGAAACCCTGGATAGATGGTAGTTTATAAGGAAGTGTATAGGAGATGTTGTACCCACTGTATATTAAAACATACACCAATCAGAAACCTTGGATAGATGGTAGTTTATAAGGAAGTGTATAGGAGATGTTGTACCCACTGTGTCTATTAAAACATACACCAATCAGAAACCTTGGATAGATGGTAGTTTATAAGGAAGTGTATAGGAGATGTTGTACCCACTGTGTATTAAAACATACACCAATCAGCCTTGGATAGATGGTAGTTTATATGGAAGTGTATAGGAGATGTTGTACCCACTGTGTATTAAAACATACACCAATCAGCCTTGGATAGATGGTAGTTTATAAGGAAGTGTATAGGAGATGTTGTACCCACTGTGTATTAAAACATACACCAATCAGCCTTGGATAGATGGTAGTTTATAAGGAAGTGTATAGGAGATGTTGTACCCACTGTGTATTAAAACATACACCAATCAGAAACCCTGGATAGATGGTAGTTTATAAGGAAGTGTATAGGAGATGTTGTACCCACTGTGTATTAAAACATACCCCAATCAGCCTTGGATAGATGGTAGTTTATAAGGAAGTGTATAGGAGATGTTGTACCCACTGTGTATTAAAACATACACCAATCAGAAACCTTGGATAGATGGTAGTTTATAAGGAAGTGTATAGGAGATGTTGTACCCACTGTGTATTAAAACATACACCAATCAGAAACCTTGGATAGATGGTAGTTTATAAGGAAGTGTATAGGAGATGTTGTACCCACTGTGTCTATTAAAACATACCCCAATCAGAAACCTTGGATAGATGGTAGTTTATAAGGAAGTGTATAGGAGATGTTGTACCCACTGTGTATTAAAACATACACCAATCAGAAACCCTGGATAGATGGTAGTTTATAAGGAAGTGTATAGGAGATGTTGTACCCACTGTGTATTAAAACATACACCAATCAGAAACCCTGGATAGATGGTAGTTTATAAGGAAGTGTATAGGAGATGTTGTACCCACTGTGTATTAAAACATACACCAATCAGAAACCTTGGATAGATGGTAGTTTATAAGGAAGTGTATAGGAGATGTTGTACCCACTGTGAATTAAAACATACACCAATCAGAAACCCTGGATAGATGGTAGTTTATAAGGAAGTGTATAGGAGATGTTGTACCCACTGTGTATTAAAACATACACCAATCAGCCTTGGATAGATGGTAGTTTATAAGGAAGTGTATAGGAGATGTTGTACCCACTGTGTATTAAAACATACACCAATCAGAAACCCTGGATAGATGGTAGTTTATAAGGAAGTGTATAGGAGATGTTGTACCCACTGTGTATTAAAACATACCCCAATCAGCCTTGGATAGATGGTAGTTTATAAGGAAGTGTATAGGAGATGTTGTACCCACTGTGTATTAAAACATACACCAATCAGCCTTGGATAGATGGTAGTTTATAAGGAAGTGTATAGGAGATGTTGTACCCACTGTGTATTAAAACATACACCAATCAGAAACCTTGGATAGATGGTAGTTTATAAGGAAGTGTATAGGAGATGTTGTACCCACTGTGTATTAAAACATACACCAATCAGAAACCTTGGATAGATGGTAGTTTATAAGGAAGTGTATAGGAGATGTTGTACCCACTGTGTCTATTAAAACATACCCCAATCAGAAACCTTGGATAGATGGTAGTTTATAAGGAAGTGTATAGGAGATGTTGTACCCACTGTGTATTAAAACATACACCAATCAGCCTTGGATAGATGGTAGTTTATAAGGAAGTGTATAGGAGATATTGTACCCACTGTGTATTAAAACATACACCAATCAGAAACCCTGGATAGATGGTAGTTTATAAGGAAGTGTATAGGAGATGTTGTACCCACTGTGTATTAAAACATACCCCAATCAGCCTTGGATAGATGGTAGTTTATAAGGAAGTGTATAGGAGATGTTGTACCCACTGTGTATTAAAACATACACCAATCAGAAACCTTGGATAGATGGTAGTTTATAAGGAAGTGTATAGGAGATGTTGTACCCACTGTGTATTAAAACATACACCAATCAGAAACCTTGGATAGATGGTAGTTTATAAGGAAGTGTATAGGAGATGTTGTACCCACTGTGTATTAAAACATACCCCAATCAGCCTTGGATAGATGGTAGTTTATAAGGAAGTGTATAGGAGATGTTGTACCCACTGTGTATTAAAACATACACCAATCAGAAACCTTGGATAGATGGTAGTTTATAAGGAAGTGTATAGGAGTTGTTGTACCCACTGTGTATTAAAACATACACCAATCAGCCTTGGATAGATGGTAGTTTATAAGGAAGTGTATAGGAGATGTTGTACCCACTGTGTATTAAAACATACCCCAATCAGCCTTGGATAGATGGTAGTTTATAAGGAAGTGTATAGGAGATGTTGTACCCACTGTGTATTAAAACATACACCAATCAGAAACCTTGGATAGATGGTAGTTTATAAGGAAGTGTATAGGAGATGTTGTACCCACTGTGTAATGAAATTTCCCCCCCGGGGGATCAATAAAGTACCTATCTATCTATCTATCTATCTATCTATCTATCTATCTATCTATCTATCTATCTATCTATCTATCTATCTATCTATCTAACATACACCAATCAGCCTTGGATAGATGGTAGTTTATAAGGAAGTGTATAGGAGATGTTGTACCCACTGTGTATTAAAACATACCCCAATCAGAAACCTTGGATAGATGGTAGTTTATAAGGAAGTGTATAGGAGATGTTGTACCCACTGTGTATTAAAACATACACCAATCAGAAACCCTGGATAGATGGTAGTTTATAAGGAAGTGTATAGGAGATGTTGTACCCACTGTGTATTAAAACATACACCAATCAGAAACCTTGGATAGATGGTAGTTTATAAGGAAGTGTATAGGAGATGTTGTACCCACTGTGTATTAAAACATACACCAATCAGAAACCTTGGATAGATGGTAGTTTATAAGGAAGTGTATAGGAGATGTTGTACCCACTGTGTATTAAAACATACACCAATCAGAAACCTTGGATAGATGGTAGTTTATAAGGAAGTGTATAGGAGATGTTGTACCCACTGTGTATTAAAACATACACCAATCAGCCTTGGATAGATGGTAGTTTATAAGGAAGTGTATAGGAGATGTTGTACCCACTGTGTATTAAAACATACACCAATCAGAAACCTTGGATAGATGGTAGTTTATAAGGAAGTGTATAGGAGATGTTGTACCCACTGTGTATTAAAACATACACCAATCAGAAACCTTGGATAGATGGTAGTTTATAAGGAAGTGTATAGGAGATGTTGTACCCACTGTGTATTAAAACATACACCAATCAGAAACCTTGGATAGTTGGTAGTTTATAAGGAAGTGTATAGGAGATGTTGTACCCACTGTGTATTAAAACATACCCCAATCAGAAACCTTGGATAGATGGTAGTTTATAAGGAAGTGTATAGGAGATGTTGTACCCACTGTGTATTAAAACATACACCAATCAGAAACCCTGGATAGATGGTAGTTTATAAGGAAGTGTATAGGGGATGTTGTACCCACTGTGTATTAAAACATACACCAATCAGAAACCCTGGATAGATGGTAGTTTATAAGGAAGTGTATAGGAGATGTTGTACCCACTGTGTATTAAAACATACACCAATCAGAAACCTTGGATAGTTGGTAGTTTATAAGGAAGTGTATAGGAGATGTTGTACCCACTGTGTATTAAAACATACACCAATCAGAAACCCTGGATAGATGGTAGTTTATAAGGAAGTGTATAGGAGATGTTGTACCCACTGTGTATTAAAACATACACCAATCAGCCTTGGATAGATGGTAGTTTATAAGGAAGTGTATAGGAGATGTTGTACCCACTGTGTATTAAAACATACACCAATCAGAAACCCTGGATAGATGGTAGTTTATAAGGAAGTGTATAGGAGATGTTGTACCCACTGTGTATTAAAACATACCCCAATCAGCCTTGGATAGATGGTAGTTTATAAGGAAGTGTATAGGAGATGTTGTACCCACTGTGTATTAAAACATACACCAATCAGAAACCTTGGATAGATGGTAGTTTATAAGGAAGTGTATAGGAGATGTTGTACCCTCTGTGTATTAAAACATACACCAATCAGAAACCTTGGATAGATGGTAGTTTATAAGGAAGTGTATAGGAGATGTTGTACCCACTGTGTCTATTAAAACATACCCCAATCAGAAACCTTGGATAGATGGTAGTTTATAAGGAAGTGTATAGGAGATGTTGTACCCACTGTGTATTAAAACATACACCAATCAGAAACCCTGGATAGATGGTAGTTTATAAGGAAGTGTATAGGAGATGTTGTACCCACTGTGTATTAAAACATACACCAATCAGAAACCCTGGATAGATGGTAGTTTATAAGGAAGTGTATAGGAGATGTTGTACCCACTGTGTATTAAAACATACACCAATCAGAAACCTTGGATAGATGGTAGTTTATAAGGAAGTGTATAGGAGATGTTGTACCCACTGTGAATTAAAACATACACCAATCAGAAACCCTGGATAGATGGTAGTTTATAAGGAAGTGTATAGGAGATGTTGTACCCACTGTGTATTAAAACATACACCAATCAGCCTTGGATAGATGGTAGTTTATAAGGAAGTGTATAGGAGATGTTGTACCCACTGTGTATTAAAACATACACCAATCAGAAACCCTGGATAGATGGTAGTTTATAAGGAAGTGTATAGGAGATGTTGTACCCACTGTGTATTAAAACATACCCCAATCAGCCTTGGATAGATGGTAGTTTATAAGGAAGTGTATAGGAGATGTTGTACCCACTGTGTATTAAAACATACACCAATCAGCCTTGGATAGATGGTAGTTTATAAGGAAGTGTATAGGAGATGTTGTACCCACTGTGTATTAAAACATACACCAATCAGAAACCTTGGATAGATGGTAGTTTATAAGGAAGTGTATAGGAGATGTTGTACCCACTGTGTCTATTAAAACATACCCCAATCAGAAACCTTGGATAGATGGTAGTTTATAAGGAAGTGTATAGGAGATGTTGTACCCACTGTGTATTAAAACATACACCAATCAGCCTTGGATAGATGGTAGTTTATAAGGAAGTGTATAGGAGATGTTGTACCCACTGTGTATTAAAACATACACCAATCAGAAACCCTGGATAGATGGTAGTTTATAAGGAAGTGTATAGGAGATGTTGTACCCACTGTGTATTAAAACATACACCAATCAGAAACCTTGGATAGTTGGTAGTTTATAAGGAAGTGTATAGGAGATGTTGTACCCACTGTGTATTAAAACATACACCAATCAGAAACCCTGGATAGATGGTAGTTTATAAGGAAGTGTATAGGAGATGTTGTACCCACTGTGTATTAAAACATACACCAATCAGCCTTGGATAGATGGTAGTTTATAAGGAAGTGTATAGGAGATGTTGTACCCACTGTGTATTAAAACATACACCAATCAGAAACCCTGGATAGATGGTAGTTTAGAAGGAAGTGTATAGGAGATGTTGTACCCACTGTGTATTAAAACATACCCCAATCAGCCTTGGATAGATGGTAGTTTATAAGGAAGTGTATAGGAGATGTTGTACCCACTGTGTATTAAAACATACACCAATCAGAAACCTTGGATAGATGGTAGTTTATAAGGAAGTGTATAGGAGATGTTGTACCCACTGTGTATTAAAACATACACCAATCAGAAACCTTGGATAGATGGTAGTTTATAAGGAAGTGTATAGGAGATGTTGTACCCACTGTGTATTAAAACATACACCAATCAGAAACCTTGGATAGATGGTAGTTTATAAGGAAGTGTATAGGAGATGTTGTACCCACTGTGTATTAAAACATACACCAATCAGAAACCTTGGATAGATGGTAGTTTATAAGGAAGTGTATAGGAGATGTTGTACCCACTGTGTATTAAAACATACACCAATCAGAAACCTTGGATAGATGGTAGTTTATAAGGAAGTGTATAGGAGATGTTGTACCCACTGTGTATTAAAACATACACCAATCAGCCTTGGATAGATGGTAGTTTATAAGGAAGTGTATAGGAGATGTTGTACCCACTGTGTATTAAAACATACACCAATCAGAAACCTTGGATAGATGTTAGTTTATAAGGAAGTGTATAGGAGATGTTGTACCCACTGTGTATTAAAACATACACCAATCAGAAACCTTGGATAGATGGTAGTTTATAAGGAAGTGTATAGGAGATGTTGTACCCACTGTGTATTAAAACATACACCAATCAGAAACCTTGGATAGTTGGTAGTTTATAAGGAAGTGTATAGGAGATGTTGTACCCACTGTGTATTAAAACATACCCCAATCAGAAACCTTGGATAGATGGTAGTTTATAAGGAAGTGTATAGGAGATGTTGTACCCACTGTGTATTAAAACATACACCAATCAGAAACCCTGGATAGATGGTAGTTTATAAGGAAGTGTATAGGGGATGTTGTACCCACTGTGTATTAAAACATACACCAATCAGAAACCCTGGATAGATGGTAGTTTATAAGGAAGTGTATAGGAGATGTTGTACCCACTGTGTATTAAAACATACACCAATCAGAAACCTTGGATAGTTGGTAGTTTATAAGGAAGTGTATAGGAGATGTTGTACCCACTGTGTATTAAAACATACACCAATCAGAAACCCTGGATAGATGGTAGTTTATAAGGAAGTGTATAGGAGATGTTGTACCCACTGTGTATTAAAACATACACCAATCAGCCTTGGATAGATGGTAGTTTATAAGGAAGTGTATAGGAGATGTTGTACCCACTGTGTATTAAAACATACACCAATCAGAAACCCTGGATAGATGGTAGTTTATAAGGAAGTGTATAGGAGATGTTGTACCCACTGTGTATTAAAACATACCCCAATCAGCCTTGGATAGATGGTAGTTTATAAGGAAGTGTATAGGAGATGTTGTACCCACTGTGTATTAAAACATACACCAATCAGAAACCTTGGATAGATGGTAGTTTATAAGGAAGTGTATAGGAGATGTTGTACCCTCTGTGTATTAAAACATACACCAATCAGAAACCTTGGATAGATGGTAGTTTATAAGGAAGTGTATAGGAGATGTTGTACCCACTGTGTCTATTAAAACATACCCCAATCAGAAACCTTGGATAGATGGTAGTTTATAAGGAAGTGTATAGGAGATGTTGTACCCACTGTGTATTAAAACATACACCAATCAGAAACCCTGGATAGATGGTAGTTTATAAGGAAGTGTATAGGAGATGTTGTACCCACTGTGTATTAAAACATACACCAATCAGAAACCCTGGATAGATGGTAGTTTATAAGGAAGTGTATAGGAGATGTTGTACCCACTGTGTATTAAAACATACACCAATCAGAAACCTTGGATAGATGGTAGTTTATAAGGAAGTGTATAGGAGATGTTGTACCCACTGTGAATTAAAACATACACCAATCAGAAACCCTGGATAGATGGTAGTTTATAAGGAAGTGTATAGGAGATGTTGTACCCACTGTGTATTAAAACATACACCAATCAGCCTTGGATAGATGGTAGTTTATAAGGAAGTGTATAGGAGATGTTGTACCCACTGTGTATTAAAACATACACCAATCAGAAACCCTGGATAGATGGTAGTTTATAAGGAAGTGTATAGGAGATGTTGTACCCACTGTGTATTAAAACATACCCCAATCAGCCTTGGATAGATGGTAGTTTATAAGGAAGTGTATAGGAGATGTTGTACCCACTGTGTATTAAAACATACACCAATCAGCCTTGGATAGATGGTAGTTTATAAGGAAGTGTATAGGAGATGTTGTACCCACTGTGTATTAAAACATACACCAATCAGAAACCTTGGATAGATGGTAGTTTATAAGGAAGTGTATAGGAGATGTTGTACCCACTGTGTCTATTAAAACATACCCCAATCAGAAACCTTGGATAGATGGTAGTTTATAAGGAAGTGTATAGGAGATGTTGTACCCACTGTGTATTAAAACATACACCAATCAGAAACCCTGGATAGATGGTAGTTTATAAGGAAGTGTATAGGAGATGTTGTACCCACTGTGTATTAAAACATACACCAATCAGAAACCCTGGATAGATGGTAGTTTATAAGGAAGTGTATAGGAGATGTTGTACCCACTGTGTATTAAAACATACACCAATCAGAAACCTTGGATAGTTGGTAGTTTATAAGGAAGTGTATAGGAGATGTTGTACCCACTGTGTATTAAAACATACACCAATCAGAAACCCTGGATAGATGGTAGTTTATAAGGAAGTGTATAGGAGATGTTGTACCCACTGTGTATTAAAACATACACCAATCAGCCTTGGATAGATGGTAGTTTATAAGGAAGTGTATAGGAGATGTTGTACCCACTGTGTATTAAAACATACACCAATCAGAAACCCTGGATAGATGGTAGTTTAGAAGGAAGTGTATAGGAGATGTTGTACCCACTGTGTATTAAAACATACCCCAATCAGCCTTGGATAGATGGTAGTTTATAAGGAAGTGTATAGGAGATGTTGTACCCACTGTGTATTAAAACATACACCAATCAGAAACCTTGGATAGATGGTAGTTTATAAGGAAGTGTATAGGAGATGTTGTACCCACTGTGTATTAAAACATACACCAATCAGAAACCTTGGATAGATGGTAGTTTATAAGGAAGTGTATAGGAGATGTTGTACCCACTGTGTCTATTAAAACATACCCCAATCAGAAACCTTGGATAGATGGTAGTTTATAAGGAAGTGTATAGGAGATGTTGTACCCACTGTGTATTAAAACATACACCAATCAGAAACCCTGGATAGATGGTAGTTTATAAGGAAGTGTATAGGAGATGTTGTACCCACTGTGTATTAAAACATACACCAATCAGAAACCCTGGATAGATGGTAGTTTATAAGGAAGTGTATAGGAGATGTTGTACCCACTGTGTATTAAAACATACACCAATCAGAAACCTTGGATAGATGGTAGTTTATAAGGAAGTGTATAGGAGATGTTGTACCCACTGTGTATTAAAACATACACCAATCAGAAACCCTGGATAGATGGTAGTTTATAAGGAAGTGTATAGGAGATGTTGTACCCACTGTGTATTAAAACATACACCAATCAGACCTTGGATAGATGGTAGTTTATAAGGAAGTGTATAGGAGATGTTGTACCCACTGTGTATTAAAACATACACCAATCAGAAACCCTGGATAGATGGTAGTTTATAAGGAAGTGTATAGGAGATGTTGTACCCACTGTGTATTAAAACATACCCCAATCAGCCTTGGATAGATGGTAGTTTATAAGGAAGTGTATAGGAGATGTTGTACCCACTGTGTATTAAAACATACACCAATCAGCCTTGGATAGATGGTAGTTTATAAGGAAGTGTATAGGAGATGTTGTACCCACTGTGTATTAAAACATACACCAATCAGAAACCTTGGATAGATGGTAGTTTATAAGGAAGTGTATAGGAGATGTTGTACCCACTGTGTATTAAAACATACACCAATCAGAAACCTTGGATAGATGGTAGTTTATAAGGAAGTGTATAGGAGATGTTGTACCCACTGTGTATTAAAACATACACCAATCAGAAACTTTGGATAGATGGTAGTTTATAAGGAAGTGTATAGGAGATGTTGTACCCACTGTGTCTATTAAAACATACCCCAATCAGAAACCTTGGATAGATGGTAGTTTATAAGGAAGTGTATAGGAGATGTTGTACCCACTGTGTATTAAAACATACACCAATCAGAAACCCTGGATAGATGGTAGTTTATAAGGAAGTGTATAGGAGATGTTGTACCCACTGTGTATTAAAACATACACCAATCAGAAACCCTGGATAGATGGTAGTTTATAAGGAAGTGTATAGGAGATGTTGTACCCACTGTGTATTAAAACATACACCAATCAGAAACCTTGGATAGATGGTAGTTTATAAGGAAGTGTATAGGAGATGTTGTACCCACTGTGTATTAAAACATACACCAATCAGAAACCCTGGATAGATGGTAGTTTATAAGGAAGTGTATAGGAGATGTTGTACCCACTGTGTATTAAAACATACACCAATCAGCCTTGGATAGATGGTAGTTTATAAGGAAGTGTATAGGAGATGTTGTACCCACTGTGTATTAAAACATACACCAATCAGAAACCCTGGATAGATGGTAGTTTATAAGGAAGTGTATAGGAGATGTTGTACCCACTGTGTATTAAAACATACCCCAATCAGCCTTGGATAGATGGTAGTTTATAAGGAAGTGTATAGGAGATGTTGTACCCACTGTGTATTAAAACATACACCAATCAGAAACCTTGGATAGATGGTAGTTTATAAGGAAGTGTATAGGAGATGTTGTACCCACTGTGTATTAAAACATACACCAATCAGAAACCTTGGATAGATGGTAGTTTATAAGGAAGTGTATAGGAGATGTTGTACCCACTGTGTATTAAAACATACCCCAATCAGCCTTGGATAGATGGTAGTTTATAAGGAAGTGTATAGGAGATGTTGTACCCACTGTGTATTAAAACATACACCAATCAGAAACCTTGGATAGATGGTAGTTTATAAGGAAGTGTATAGGAGATGTTGTACCCACTGTGTATTAAAACATACACCAATCAGCCTTGGATAGATGGTAGTTTATAAGGAAGTGTATAGGAGATGTTGTACCCACTGTGTATTAAAACATACCCCAATCAGCCTTGGATAGATGGTAGTTTATAAGGAAGTGTATAGGAGATGTTGTACCCACTGTGTATTAAAACATACACCAATCAGAAACCTTGGATAGATGGTAGTTTATAAGGAAGTGTATAGGAGATGTTGTACCCACTGTGTATTAAAACATACACCAATCAGCCTTGGATAGATGGTAGTTTATAAGGAAGTGTATAGGAGATGTTGTACCCACTGTGTATTAAAACATACCCCAATCAGAAACCTTGGATAGATGGTAGTTTATAAGGAAGTGTATAGGAGATGTTGTACCCACTGTGTATTAAAACATACACCAATCAGAAACCCTGGATAGATGGTAGTTTATAAGGAAGTGTATAGGAGATGTTGTACCCACTGTGTATTAAAACATACACCAATCAGAAACCTTGGATAGATGGTAGTTTATAAGGAAGTGTATAGGAGATGTTGTACCCACTGTGTATTAAAACATACACCAATCAGAAACCTTGGATAGATGGTAGTTTATAAGGAAGTGTATAGGAGATGTTGTACCCACTGTGTATTAAAACATACACCAATCAGAAACCTTGGATAGATGGTAGTTTATAAGGAAGTGTATAGGAGATGTTGTACCCACTGTGTCTATTAAAACATACCCCAATCAGAAACCTTGGATAGATGGTAGTTTATAAGGAAGTGTATAGGAGATGTTGTACCCACTGTGTATTAAAACATACACCAATCAGAAACCCTGGATAGATGGTAGTTTATAAGGAAGTGTATAGGAGATGTTGTACCCACTGTGTATTAAAACATACACCAATCAGAAACCTTGGATAGTTGGTAGTTTATAAGGAAGTGTATAGGAGATGTTGTACCCACTGTGTATTAAAACATACACCAATCAGAAACCCTGGATAGATGGTAGTTTATAAGGAAGTGTATAGGAGATGTTGTACCCACTGTGTATTAAAACATACACCAATCAGCCTTGGATAGATGGTAGTTTATAAGGAAGTGTATAGGAGATGTTGTACCCACTGTGTATTAAAACATACACCAATCAGAAACCCTGGATAGATGGTAGTTTAGAAGGAAGTGTATAGGAGATGTTGTACCCACTGTGTATTAAAACATACCCCAATCAGCCTTGGATAGATGGTAGTTTATAAGGAAGTGTATAGGAGATGTTGTACCCACTGTGTATTAAAACATACACCAATCAGAAACCTTGGATAGATGGTAGTTTATAAGGAAGTGTATAGGAGATGTTGTACCCACTGTGTATTAAAACATACACCAATCAGAAACCTTGGATAGATGGTAGTTTATAAGGAAGTGTATAGGAGATGTTGTACCCACTGTGTCTATTAAAACATACCCCAATCAGAAACCTTGGATAGATGGTAGTTTATAAGGAAGTGTATAGGAGATGTTGTACCCACTGTGTATTAAAACATACACCAATCAGAAACCCTGGATAGATGGTAGTTTATAAGGAAGTGTATAGGAGATGTTGTACCCACTGTGTATTAAAACATACACCAATCAGAAACCCTGGATAGATGGTAGTTTATAAGGAAGTGTATAGGAGATGTTGTACCCACTGTGTATTAAAACATACACCAATCAGAAACCTTGGATAGATGGTAGTTTATAAGGAAGTGTATAGGAGATGTTGTACCCACTGTGTATTAAAACATACACCAATCAGAAACCCTGGATAGATGGTAGTTTATAAGGAAGTGTATAGGAGATGTTGTACCCACTGTGTATTAAAACATACACCAATCAGCCTTGGATAGATGGTAGTTTATAAGGAAGTGTATAGGAGATGTTGTACCCACTGTGTATTAAAACATACACCAATCAGAAACCCTGGATAGATGGTAGTTTATAAGGAAGTGTATAGGAGATGTTGTACCCACTGTGTATTAAAACATACCCCAATCAGCCTTGGATAGATGGTAGTTTATAAGGAAGTGTATAGGAGATGTTGTACCCACTGTGTATTAAAACATACACCAATCAGCCTTGGATAGATGGTAGTTTATAAGGAAGTGTATAGGAGATGTTGTACCCACTGTGTATTAAAACATACACCAATCAGAAACCTTGGATAGATGGTAGTTTATAAGGAAGTGTATAGGAGATGTTGTACCCACTGTGTATTAAAACATACACCAATCAGAAACCTTGGATAGATGGTAGTTTATAAGGAAGTGTATAGGAGATGTTGTACCCACTGTGTATTAAAACATACACCAATCAGAAACTTTGGATAGATGGTAGTTTATAAGGAAGTGTATAGGAGATGTTGTACCCACTGTGTCTATTAAAACATACCCCAATCAGAAACCTTGGATAGATGGTAGTTTATAAGGAAGTGTATAGGAGATGTTGTACCCACTGTGTATTAAAACATACACCAATCAGAAACCCTGGATAGATGGTAGTTTATAAGGAAGTGTATAGGAGATGTTGTACCCACTGTGTATTAAAACATACACCAATCAGAAACCCTGGATAGATGGTAGTTTATAAGGAAGTGTATAGGAGATGTTGTACCCACTGTGTATTAAAACATACACCAATCAGAAACCTTGGATAGATGGTAGTTTATAAGGAAGTGTATAGGAGATGTTGTACCCACTGTGTATTAAAACATACACCAATCAGAAACCCTGGATAGATGGTAGTTTATAAGGAAGTGTATAGGAGATGTTGTACCCACTGTGTATTAAAACATACACCAATCAGCCTTGGATAGATGGTAGTTTATAAGGAAGTGTATAGGAGATGTTGTACCCACTGTGTATTAAAACATACACCAATCAGAAACCCTGGATAGATGGTAGTTTATAAGGAAGTGTATAGGAGATGTTGTACCCACTGTGTATTAAAACATACCCCAATCAGCCTTGGATAGATGGTAGTTTATAAGGAAGTGTATAGGAGATGTTGTACCCACTGTGTATTAAAACATACACCAATCAGAAACCTTGGATAGATGGTAGTTTATAAGGAAGTGTATAGGAGATGTTGTACCCACTGTGTATTAAAACATACACCAATCAGAAACCTTGGATAGATGGTAGTTTATAAGGAAGTGTATAGGAGATGTTGTACCCACTGTGTATTAAAACATACCCCAATCAGCCTTGGATAGATGGTAGTTTATAAGGAAGTGTATAGGAGATGTTGTACCCACTGTGTATTAAAACATACACCAATCAGAAACCTTGGATAGATGGTAGTTTATAAGGAAGTGTATAGGAGATGTTGTACCCACTGTGTATTAAAACATACACCAATCAGCCTTGGATAGATGGTAGTTTATAAGGAAGTGTATAGGAGATGTTGTACCCACTGTGTATTAAAACATACCCCAATCAGCCTTGGATAGATGGTAGTTTATAAGGAAGTGTATAGGAGATGTTGTACCCACTGTGTATTAAAACATACACCAATCAGAAACCTTGGATAGATGGTAGTTTATAAGGAAGTGTATAGGAGATGTTGTACCCACTGTGTATTAAAACATACACCAATCAGCCTTGGATAGATGGTAGTTTATAAGGAAGTGTATAGGAGATGTTGTACCCACTGTGTATTAAAACATACCCCAATCAGAAACCTTGGATAGATGGTAGTTTATAAGGAAGTGTATAGGAGATGTTGTACCCACTGTGTATTAAAACATACACCAATCAGAAACCCTGGATAGATGGTAGTTTATAAGGAAGTGTATAGGAGATGTTGTACCCACTGTGTATTAAAACATACACCAATCAGAAACCTTGGATAGATGGTAGTTTATAAGGAAGTGTATAGGAGATGTTGTACCCACTGTGTATTAAAACATACACCAATCAGAAACCTTGGATAGATGGTAGTTTATAAGGAAGTGTATAGGAGATGTTGTACCCACTGTGTATTAAAACATACACCAATCAGAAACCTTGGATAGATGGTAGTTTATAAGGAAGTGTATAGGAGATGTTGTACCCACTGTGTCTATTAAAACATACCCCAATCAGAAACCTTGGATAGATGGTAGTTTATAAGGAAGTGTATAGGAGATGTTGTACCCACTGTGTATTAAAACATACACCAATCAGAAACCCTGGATAGATGGTAGTTTATAAGGAAGTGTATAGGAGATGTTGTACCCACTGTGTATTAAAACATACACCAATCAGAAACCCTGGATAGATGGTAGTTTATAAGGAAGTGTATAGGAGATGTTGTACCCACTGTGTATTAAAACATACACCAATCAGAAACCTTGGATAGATGGTAGTTTATAAGGAAGTGTATAGGAGATGTTGTACCCACTGTGTATTAAAACATACACCAATCAGAAACCCTGGATAGATGGTAGTTTATAAGGAAGTGTATAGGAGATGTTGTACCCACTGTGTATTAAAACATACACCAATCAGAAACCTTGGATAGATGGTAGTTTATAAGGAAGTGTATAGGAGATGTTGTACCCACTGTGTATTAAAACATACACCAATCAGAAACCTTGGATAGATGGTAGTTTATAAGGAAGTGTATAGGAGATGTTGTACCCACTGTGTATTAAAACATACACCAATCAGAAACCTTGGATAGATGGTAGTTTATAAGGAAGTGTATAGGAGATGTTGTACCCACTGTGTATTAAAACATACACCAATCAGAAACCTTGGATAGATGGTAGTTTATAAGGAAGTGTATAGGAGATGTTGTACCCACTGTGTATTAAAACATACACCAATCAGAAACCTTGGATAGACGGTAGTTTATAAGGAAGTGTATAGGAGATGTTGTACCCACTGTGTCTATTAAAACATACCCCAATCAGAAACCTTGGATAGATGGTAGTTTATAAGGAAGTGTATAGGAGATGTTGTACCCACTGTGTATTAAAACATACACCAATCAGAAACCCTGGATAGATGGTAGTTTATAAGGAAGTGTATAGGAGATGTTGTACCCACTGTGTATTAAAACATACACCAATCAGAAACCCTGGATAGATGGTAGTTTATAAGGAAGTGTATAGGAGATGTTGTACCCACTGTGTATTAAAACATACCCCAATCAGCCTTGGATAGATGGTAGTTTATAAGGAAGTGTATAGGAGATGTTGTACCCACTGTGTATTAAAACATACACCAATCAGAAACCTTGGATAGATGGTAGTTTATAAGGAAGTGTATAGGAGATGTTGTACCCACTGTGTATTAAAACATACACCAATCAGAAACCTTGGATAGATGGTAGTTTATAAGGAAGTGTATAGGAGATGTTGTACCCACTGTGTCTATTAAAACATACCCCAATCAGAAACCTTGGATAGATGGTAGTTTATAAGGAAGTGTATAGGAGATGTTGTACCCACTGTGTATTAAAACATACACCAATCAGAAACCCTGGATAGATGGTAGTTTATAAGGAAGTGTATAGGAGATGTTGTACCCACTGTGTATTAAAACATACACCAATCAGAAACCCTGGATAGATGGTAGTTTATAAGGAAGTGTATAGGAGATGTTGTACCCACTGTGTATTAAAACATACACCAATCAGAAACCTTGGATAGATGGTAGTTTATAAGGAAGTGTATAGGAGATGTTGTACCCACTGTGAATTAAAACATACACCAATCAGAAACCCTGGATAGATGGTAGTTTATAAGGAAGTGTATAGGAGATGTTGTACCCACTGTGTATTAAAACATACACCAATCAGCCTTGGATAGATGGTAGTTTATAAGGAAGTGTATAGGAGATGTTGTACCCACTGTGTATTAAAACATACACCAATCAGAAACCCTGGATAGATGGTAGTTTATAAGGAAGTGTATAGGAGATGTTGTACCCACTGTGTATTAAAACATACTCCAATCAGCCTTGGATAGATGGTAGTTTATAAGGAAGTGCATAGGAGATGTTGTACCCACTGTGTATTAAAACATACACCAATCAGCCTTGGATAGATGGTAGTTTATAAGGAAGTGTATAGGAGATGTTGTACCCACTGTGTATTAAAACATACACCAATCAGAAACCTTGGATAGATGGTAGTTTATAAGGAAGTGTATAGGAGATGTTGTACCCACTGTGTCTATTAAAACATACCCCAATCAGAAACCTTGGATAGATGGTAGTTTATAAGGAAGTGTATAGGAGATGTTGTACCCACTGTGTATTAAAACATACACCAATCAGAAACCCTGGATAGATGGTAGTTTATAAGGAAGTGTATAGGAGATGTTGTACCCACTGTGTATTAAAACATACACCAATCAGAAACCCTGGATAGATGGTAGTTTATAAGGAAGTGTATAGGAGATGTTGTACCCACTGTGTATTAAAACATACACCAATCAGAAACCTTGGATAGTTGGTAGTTTATAAGGAAGTGTATAGGAGATGTTGTACCCACTGTGTATTAAAACATACACCAATCAGAAACCCTGGATAGATGGTAGTTTATAAGGAAGTGTATAGGAGATGTTGTACCCACTGTGTATTAAAACATACACCAATCAGCCTTGGATAGATGGTAGTTTATAAGGAAGTGTATAGGAGATGTTGTACCCACTGTGTATTAAAACATACACCAATCAGAAACCCTGGATAGATGGTAGTTTAGAAGGAAGTGTATAGGAGATGTTGTACCCACTGTGTATTAAAACATACCCCAATCAGCCTTGGATAGATGGTAGTTTATAAGGAAGTGTATAGGAGATGTTGTACCCACTGTGTATTAAAACATACACCAATCAGAAACCTTGGATAGATGGTAGTTTATAAGGAAGTGTATAGGAGATGTTGTACCCACTGTGTATTAAAACATACACCAATCAGAAACCTTGGATAGATGGTAGTTTATAAGGAAGTGTATAGGAGATGTTGTACCCACTGTGTCTATTAAAACATACCCCAATCAGAAACCTTGGATAGATGGTAGTTTATAAGGAAGTGTATAGGAGATGTTGTACCCACTGTGTATTAAAACATACACCAATCAGAAACCCTGGATAGATGGTAGTTTATAAGGAAGTGTATAGGAGATGTTGTACCCACTGTGTATTAAAACATACACCAATCAGAAACCCTGGATAGATGGTAGTTTATAAGGAAGTGTATAGGAGATGTTGTACCCACTGTGTATTAAAACATACACCAATCAGAAACCTTGGATAGATGGTAGTTTATAAGGAAGTGTATAGGAGATGTTGTACCCACTGTGTATTAAAACATACACCAATCAGAAACCCTGGATAGATGGTAGTTTATAAGGAAGTGTATAGGAGATGTTGTACCCACTGTGTATTAAAACATACACCAATCAGCCTTGGATAGATGGTAGTTTATAAGGAAGTGTATAGGAGATGTTGTACCCACTGTGTATTAAAACATACACCAATCAGAAACCCTGGATAGATGGTAGTTTATAAGGAAGTGTATAGGAGATGTTGTACCCACTGTGTATTAAAACATACCCCAATCAGCCTTGGATAGATGGTAGTTTATAAGGAAGTGTATAGGAGATGTTGTACCCACTGTGTATTAAAACATACACCAATCAGCCTTGGATAGATGGTAGTTTATAAGGAAGTGTATAGGAGATGTTGTACCCACTGTGTATTAAAACATACACCAATCAGAAACCTTGGATAGATGGTAGTTTATAAGGAAGTGTATAGGAGATGTTGTACCCACTGTGTATTAAAACATACACCAATCAGAAACCTTGGATAGATGGTAGTTTATAAGGAAGTGTATAGGAGATGTTGTACCCACTGTGTATTAAAACATACACCAATCAGAAACTTTGGATAGATGGTAGTTTATAAGGAAGTGTATAGGAGATGTTGTACCCACTGTGTCTATTAAAACATACCCCAATCAGAAACCTTGGATAGATGGTAGTTTATAAGGAAGTGTATAGGAGATGTTGTACCCACTGTGTATTAAAAAATACACCAATCAGAAACCCTGGATAGATGGTAGTTTATAAGGAAGTGTATAGGAGATGTTGTACCCACTGTGTATTAAAACATACACCAATCAGAAACCCTGGATAGATGGTAGTTTATAAGGAAGTGTATAGGAGATGTTGTACCCACTGTGTATTAAAACATACACCAATCAGAAACCTTGGATAGATGGTAGTTTATAAGGAAGTGTATAGGAGATGTTGTACCCACTGTGTATTAAAACATACACCAATCAGAAACCCTGGATAGATGGTAGTTTATAAGGAAGTGTATAGGAGATGTTGTACCCACTGTGTATTAAAACATACACCAATCAGAAACCTTGGATAGATGGTAGTTTATAAGGAAGTGTATAGGAGATGTTGTACCCACTGTGTATTAAAACATACACCAATCAGAAACCTTGGATAGATGGTAGTTTATAAGGAAGTGTATAGGAGATGTTGTACCCACTGTGTATTAAAACATACACCAATCAGAAACCTTGGATAGATGGTAGTTTATAAGGAAGTGTATAGGAGATGTTGTACCCACTGTGTATTAAAACATACACCAATCAGAAACCCTGGATAGATGGTAGTTTATAAGGAAGTGTATAGGAGATGTTGTACCCACTGTGTATTAAAACATACACCAATCAGAAACCTTGGATAGACGGTAGTTTATAAGGAAGTGTATAGGAGATGTTGTACCCACTGTGTCTATTAAAACATACCCCAATCAGAAACCTTGGATAGATGGTAGTTTATAAGGAAGTGTATAGGAGATGTTGTACCCACTGTGTATTAAAACATACACCAATCAGAAACCCTGGATAGATGGTAGTTTATAAGGAAGTGTATAGGAGATGTTGTACCCACTGTGTATTAAAACATACACCAATCAGAAACCCTGGATAGATGGTAGTTTATAAGGAAGTGTATAGGAGATGTTGTACCCACTGTGTATTAAAACATACACCAATCAGAAACCTTGGATAGATGGTAGTTTATAAGGAAGTGTATAGGAGATGTTGTACCCACTGTGTATTAAAACATACACCAATCAGAAACCCTGGATAGATGGTAGTTTATAAGGAAGTGTATAGGAGATGTTGTACCCACTGTGTCTATTAAAACATACACCAATCAGAAACCCTGGATAGATGGTAGTTTATAAGGAAGTGTATAGGAGATGTTGTACCCACTGTGTCTATTAAAACATACACCAATCAGAAACCCTGGATAGATGGTAGTTTATAAGGAAGTGTATAGGAGATGTTGTACCCACTGTGTATTAAAACATACACCAATCAGAAACCCTGGATAGATGGTAGTTTATAAGGAAGTGTATAGGAGATGTTGTACCCACTGTGTATTAAAACATACACCAATCAGAAACCTTGGATAGATGGTAGTTTATAAGGAAGTGTATAGGAGATGTTGTACCCACTGTGTATTAAAACATACACCAATCAGAAACCCTGGATAGATGGTAGTTTATAAGGAAGTGTATAGGAGATGTTGTACCCACTGTGTATTAAAACATACACCAATCAGAAACCTTGGATAGATGGTAGTTTATAAGGAAGTGTATAGGAGATGTTGTACCCACTGTGTATTAAAACATACACCAATCAGAAACCCTGGATAGATGGTAGTTTATAAGGAAGTGTATAGGAGATGTTGTACCCACTGTGTCTATTAAAACATACACCAATCAGAAACCCTGGATAGATGGTAGTTTATAAGGAAGTGTATAGGAGATGTTGTACCCACTGTGTCTATTAAAACATACACCAATCAGAAACCCTGGATAGATGGTAGTTTATAAGGAAGTGTATAGGAGATGTTGTACCCACTGTGTATTAAAACATACACCAATCAGAAACCCTGGATAGATGGTAGTTTATAAGGAAGTGTATAGGAGATGTTGTACCCACTGTGTATTAAAACATACACCAATCAGAAACCTTGGATAGATGGTAGTTTATAAGGAAGTGTATAGGAGATGTTGTACCCACTGTGTATTAAAACATACACCAATCAGAAACCCTGGATAGATGGTAGTTTATAAGGAAGTGTATAGGAGATGTTGTACCCACTGTGTATTAAAACATACACCAATCAGAAACCCTGGATAGATGGTAGCATTCGTGCGAAACTGAAAGCGGAATATGGAAGAACATAAACAGTGTGGCAGGGATTACAGACAATCCAGATTACAAAAAGATAAACAACCACGTTGCCGAAACAGACTTCTTGCTTCCGGACAGGCTAAACACATTCTTTGCCCGCTTTGAGGATAACACAGTGCCACTGACACGGCCCGCTACCAAGGTCTGTGGGCTCTCCTTCTCCGTGGTCGACGTGAGCAAAACATTTAAATGTGTTAACCCTCACAAGGCTGCCGGCCCAGATGGTATCCCTAGCCGCGTCCTCAGAGCAAGCGCAGACCAGCTAGCTGGTGTGTATACAGAAATATTCAATTTCTCCCTATCCCAGTCTGCTGTCCCCACATGCTTCAAGATGTCCACCATTGTTCCTGTACCCAAGAAAGCAAAGGTAATTGAACTAAATGACTATCACCCCGTAGCACTGACCTCTGTCATCATGAAGTGCTTTGAGAGGCTAGTTAAGGATCATATTACCTCCACCTTACCTGCCACCCTGGACCCACTTCAATATGCTTACCGCCCTAATAGATCTACAGACGATACAATCGCTAACGCACTGCACACTGCCCTATCCCATCTGGACAAGAGGAATACCTATGTAAGAATGCTATTCATTGACTATAGCTCAGCATTCAACACCATAATACCCTCCAAGCTCATCATTAAGCTTAAGGCCCTGGGTCTGAACCCCGCCCTGTGCAACTGGGTCCTGGACTTCCTGACAGGTCGCCCCCAGGGGGTGAAGGTAGGAAACAACACCTCCACTTCTCTGATCCTCAACACTGGGGCCCCACAAGGGTGCGTGCTCTGCCCACTCCTGTACTCCCTGTTCACCCATGACTGCGTGGCCAAGCACGCCTCCAACTCAATCAAGTTTGCAGACGACACAACAGTAGTAGGCTTGATTACCAACAATGATGAGACAGCCTACAGGGAGGAGGTGAGGCCTCTGGGAGTGTGGTGCCAGGAAAATAACCTCTCACTTAACGTCAGCAAAACTAAGAAGATGATCGTGGACTTCAGGAAACAGCAGAAGGTGCACCCCCCTATCCACATCGATGGGACTGCAGTGGAGAAGGTGGAAAGCTTGAAGTTCCTTGGCGTACACATCACTGATAAATTGAAATGGTCAACCCACACAGACAGTGTGGTGAAGAAGGCGCAACAGAGCCTCTTCAACCTCAGGAGGCTAAAGAAACACCTAAAACCCTCAAACTTTTACAGATGCAAAATTGAAAGCATCCTATCGGGTTGTATCACTGCCTGGTACGGCTACTGCACCGCCCACAAACGCAAGGCTCTCCAGAGGGTGGTGCGGTCTACCCAACGCATTAAACTACCCGCCCTCCGGGACACCTACAGCACCCGATGTCACAGGAAGGCCAAAAAGATCATCAACCACCCGAGCCACGGCCTGTTCACCACATTATCATCCAGAAAGTGAGGTCAGTACAGGTGCATCAAAGCTGGGACCGAGAGACTGAAAAACAGCTTCTATCTCAAGGCCATCAGACTGTTAAACAGCCATCAGTAACACATTAGAGGCTGCTGCCTATAGACATAGACTAGAAATCACTGGACACTTTAATAATGGAACACTAGTCCCTTTAATCTGGCATTACTCATCTCATATTACAATATATACTGTATTCTATACTATTCTACTATTCTATACTGGATCTTAGTCCATGCCACTCGTCCATATGTATATAGGCCTAATCCATTCCTTACTTAGATTTGTGTATATTGGGTATATGTTGCGTAACTGTTAGATATTACTGTTAGATATACTGCACTATCAGAACTAGAAGCACAAACATTTCGCTACACATGCTATAACATCTGCTAAACACGTGTATGTGACCAATATAATTTCAGACTCCTAGAGTTAGTAACTATAGTAACCCTTCTAACCAGTCTGACTGCTGCTGTGAACCTTTCACCTGTAACAGATGGGCTACTCCCGGTGAGTCTGTTTCAGCACCATGGATAACCGCTTGGTTTTAATTATGTCTCTTCTCATTGGAACCAATGTATTCTAATGAGAACACTGCGGTTTCTTTATGATTATTATGTAGGGTCCTAGCTTATATCTATCTATCTATCTGACTCAAGATGACAGCAGAAGTACCCTAGCCCAATCCTTCCTCCACTGCAGTGAAAGTCCATGTCTCATCTCTCTCTGTCTCGCAGTTCTGATCCAGGCCTCACCGCCTCGGTATCTAACATACTGCAGTAGAGCTGTGAGATCAATCTGTGACATCCACCGTCCGAGCTACGCTACCGCCGCCGCCACCACCACCACCACCACCACTACTACAGCATGCGCACTGACAGCACCCAGCCGGTCGGGAGGAAGAAGCCGTATGCCGACAGTTGTAATCTTGGCAGAGAATTCCCTCTTCTCCCTGTGAATACATGGTGAAACTGTGAGTATTGGTTTCTCGATGGGTCCTGGACTGGTCTGGTCGGGAGAAGAGCGGGCTAGGCGGGTTAAAACGGCCTGTCACTGTGGCTGTACAGAGTGGCTGTGACGGATGTGTCGGTGGTGGTGGAGGACGATGGATGGATGCAGCGGCTGTGGACGGTTCACTCTTCGTCATGGCACTTTCTATTGATGTGTGCTGGGCTGATGATAATCCAACGGCTTCTCTGTGTTAGTCTCACACAACAGCCTTGTAGATGTCTATTGGTTTTATTCTGTAATACGAGTTGTGATTGAGTGACAGGACGGAATCTCCCCTCCTCCTCTTCCTCATCCTCATCCCCCACCACCATCCAGCCTACCGTTATTCATCCTATGTCAGTTATGAATGAACCAACACACCAGTCATAGAGGCTGTTTGGTACAAATATACACATATCCTCCCCCATCTCCCTACTGTCCCTGGTATGGGTTATTAGCGGAGATGCAGATCCCACCCACTGGGCACATACTGGTTGAATCAAGGTTGTTTCAATGTACTTTCTCAACATAATGTGACGTGGAATCAATGTAAAAAATAATCAACCAGTACTGTTTTAATCTCATTTTAACCAGCGTTGTAAACATTGAAATGAGGGTAAAACCTCAATATAAATACATTGAGGTAACAAGTCCGAAACTAAAGTATGAACATGTCTGAACTAACTAACTGTAAGTGTCTCTGGATAAGAGCATCAGCTAAATGACTAACATGTAAACGTTAAATGTAATGTAACATCCAGATTAAGTCAATATAATTTCAACATAATCATCAGAACTATGTACACATAGACATTTTTACATAGAAATTTTAAAAAACGTCAGTAATTCAATGTCATGCCATCAACCTAAATTAAGAGGTATAGTGAAATAAAATGTAAAGCAACAGACCTACAATTCCTGTGTGAACTGTGACACCTAGTCGTATAAGAGAGGTAATGCACTCTCTTATTGAGAACAAGTCTACCATCTGGATTAGAGCTGGGATGATCAACAAAACATTTCAACACCGACTAAACCGACCACTGATCGCAGGCATTTAGCTGATATCCTTCATCACCATCAGTAGCCTAGACTAGAGACAAGGGAAGCTGATCTCGTGGTACAGAACCACCACATCAAACCCTTAAAAAAATCTGGTAGGTCATGCAAAATGCAGAATTGAACTCGTGGTTCTTAAACAATACATCAAACCTGAAAAAGCATCTGGAGGTCATTTAAAAATACAGCATTGATCTCTTGGTCCAGAAACACCACAGCAAACCGGGAGAAGTATCTGGAGGTCATGCACAAAGACAGTGTTGATCTAATGGTCCAGAAACACCACATAAAACCTGAAAAATCATCTGGAGGTCATGCACAAAGACATCATTGATAATATCATCCGGAAACACTACATCAAACCTGAAAAAGCATCTGGTGGTCATGAACAAACGCAGCATTGATCTCTTCATCCAGAAACACCACATCAAACCTTGAGAAGCATCTGGAGGTCATGCACAAAAGCAGCATTAATCTCTTGGTCCAGAAACACCACATCAAACCTGAAAAAGCATCTGGAGGTCATTTAAAAATACAGCATTGATCTCTTGGTCCAGAAACACCACAGCAAACCGGGAGAAGTATCTGGAGGTCATGCACAAAGACAGTGTTGATCTAATGGTCCAGAAACACCACATCAAACCTGAAAAAGCATCTGGAGATCATGCACAAAATCAGCATTGATCTTGTGGTCCAGAAACACCACAGGAAACCGGGAGAAGTATCTGGAGGTCATGCACAAAGACAGTGTTGATCTAATGGTCCAGAAACACCACATCAAACCTGAAAAAGCATCTGGAGATCATGCACAAAATCAGCATTGATCTTGTGGTCCAGAAACACCACAGCAAACCTGGAGAGGATAGGTTCCCAAACTCCCAACCTCATAACTAGCTTTAGCTAGCCCAGATAGGTTCCCAACCTCCCAACCTCATAACTAGCTTTAGCTAGCCCAGATAGGTTCCCAACCTCCCAACCTCATAACTAGCTTTAGCTAGCCCAGATAGGTTCCCAACATCCCAACCTCATAACTAGCTTTAGCTAGCCCAGATAGGTTCCCAACCTCCCAACCTCATAACTAGCTTTAGCTAGCCCAGATAGTTAGTTTTGAGGTTGGGACGTTGGGAACCTAACAGTGGAGGTCATCCACTGTCACGGTCTAAAGTCACTAGGCTGTCATACTGCTGTAGCCATACTGTCACGGTCTAAAGTCACTAGGCTGTCATACTGCTGTAGCCATACTGTCACGGTCTAAAGTCACTAGGCTGTCATACTGCTGTAGCCATACTGTCACGGTCTAAAGTCACTAGGCTGTCATACTGCTGTAGCCATACTGTCACGGTCTAAAGTCACAAGGCTGTCATACTGCTGTAGCCATACTGTTAAGATATAAAGTCACTAGGCTGTCATACTGCTGTAGCCATATTGTTAGGTTGTAGCGACATCATCAGGACCATACTGTTAGGTTGTAGACCATCAGGACCATACTGTTAAGTTGTAGAGACATCATCAGGACCATACTGTTAGGTTGTAGAGACTTCAGGACCATACTGTTAGGTTGTAGAGACATCATCAGGACCATATTGTTATGTTGTAGAGACATCATCAGGACCATACTGTTAGGTTGTAGACCACCAGGACCATATTGTTAGGTTGCAGACACCATCAGGACCATCCTGTTAGGTTGTAGACCACCAAGACCATATTGTTAGGTTGCAGACACCAACAGGACCACACTGTTAGGTTGTAGAGCATCAGGACCATACTGTTAGGTTGTAGACACCATCAGGACTATATTGTTAAGTTGTAGAGACATCATTAGGACCATGCTGTTAGGTTCTAGACATCTACAGGACCATACTGTTAGGTTGTAGAGATATCATGAGGACCATACTGTTAGATTGTAGAGACATCAGCAGGACCATCCTGTTAGGTTGTAGACATCATCAGGACCATATTGTTAGGTTGTAGACATCATCAGGACCATCCTGTTAGGTTGTAGACCACCAAGACCATATTGTTAGGTTGCAGACACCAACAGGACCACACTGTTAGGTTGTAGAGCATCAGGACCATACTGTTAGGTTGTAGACACCATCAGGACTATATTGTTAAGTTGTAGAGACATCATTAGGACCATGCTGTTAGGTTCTAGACATCTACAGGACCATACTGTTAGGTTGTAGAGATATCATGAGGACCATACTGTTAGATTGTAGAGACATCAGCAGGACCATCCTGTTAGGTTGTAGACATCATCAGGACCATATTGTTAGGTTGTAGACATCATCAGGACCATACAGTTAGGATGTAGACATCATCAGGACCATACTGTTAGGTTGTAGACCAACAGGACCATACTGTTAGGTTGCAGACACCATCAGGACCACACTGTTAGGTTGTAGAGACATCATCAGGACCAAACTGTAGGTTGTAGAGACATCATCAGGAACATACTGTTAGATTTTAGACATCATCAGGACCATACTGTTAGGTTGTAGACATCATCAGGAACATAATGTTAGGTTGTAGAGACATCATCAGGACCATACCTTTAGGTTGTAGAGCATCAGGACCATACTGTTAGGTTGTAGACACCATCAGGACTATATTGTTAAGTTGTAGAGACATCATTAGGACCATGCTGTTAGGTTCTAGATCATCAGGACCATACTGTTAGATTGTAGACATCTACAGGACCATACTGTTAGGTTGTAGAGACATCATCAGGACCATCCTGTTAGGTTATAGAACATCAGGTCCATACTGTTAGGTTGTTTAGACATCAACAGGACCATACTGTTAGGTTGTAGACATCATCAGGAACATACTGTTAGGTTGTAGACATCATCAGGACCATACTGTTAGGTTGTAGACCACCAGGACCATATTGTTAGGTTGCAGACACCATCAGGACCACACTGTTAGGAAGTAGACCATAAGGACCATACTGTTAGGTTGTAGACATCATCAGGACCATACTGTTAGGCTGTAGAGATATCATGAGGACCATACTGTTAGATTGTAGAGACATCAGCAGGACCATCCTGTTAGGTTGTAGACATCATCAGGACCATACAGTTAGGATGTAGACATCATCAAGCCGGTTATACCGTCTATTATTATGGGCAATGTTAGGTGTCTACATAACAAGATGGATGAGTTGGCGGGACTTGTTCGTGGACAAAGGATTTATCGGGAAACGAGCCTAATGTGTTTTACTGAGACTTGGCTGAACGATAACATCCCCATACAGAACGTCACTATCGACGGTTTCCAGACCATCACAGCGGACAGGGATCGCGTCTCTTCCGGTAAGAGTAAGGGTGATGGGCTGGCTTTATTAGTTAACAACAGATGGTGTCATCCGAACCATATTACTCTTAAGGAACAGTTTTGTAGCCCGGACATTGAACTGCTAGCCGTTAACCTGAGACCCTACTATTTGCCGAGGGAATTCACGGCGGCCATTGCTGTTATTGTTTACATCCCGCCCTCTGCTGACGCAAACGCAGCGTGTGACGTCATCCACTCTGTTATCGCGAGGTTACAGACAGCGCATCCCAGTGCTTTCCTTGCCATTTCGGGGGATTTTAACCATGCATCTCTCTCTTCAACGCTGCCCACGTTCAAACAGTTTGAAGTGCCCAACCAGGAATAATAAAACTCTGGACTTGTTATATGCTAATGTGAAGGATGCATACAACTCCACTGCACTCCCTCCCCTCGGTAGATCGGATCACAACCTTGTCCACCTCACCCCACTCTACAGGCCTATGGTCCAACAGCAGCCTGCAACCACCAGGACTATTAGGAGATGGTCCCCGGAGGCGAATGAGGCCCTACAGGACTGCTTTGAAACAACAGACTGGGATGTGCTCTGTGAGGCTCATGGGGAGGACATCGATGGACTCACTGACTGCATAACAGACTATATTAATTTTTGTGTAGACAACACTGTACCCACCAGGAAGGTACGCTGTTTCCCAAACAATAAACCCTGGGTCACCAGCGACCTGAAGGCCCTGCTGAATGAGAAGAAGAGGGCCTTCAAGGAGAAGGACAAGGACAAATTGAAATGCGTCCAGAGGGAGCTGAAGTTGCGGATTGCTGAGGGGAAGAGAGTGTATAAGGAGAAGATGGAGGACAAGCTGAGGCAGAGCCAGGTGAGAGAGGTGTGGAAGGGTATGAGAAATATCACTGGCTTCAAAAAGTCAAACAGTGGGCAGACGGAGGGGACCCAGGACAGAGCCAATGAGCTGAACCAATTTTTTAACAGGTTCGATACTGGCCCTGTCCACCTCCCCTCCAGCTCCCCAGACCACACACCCTCACGGCTATCCCACCCCCACTTTGCTCACAGCACCTCTGCTGAGACAATCAGTGACCCCACCTCTGCCCCTGCCCCCCCTGGACTGATCCTCAACACCCCCCTTCCCCCCACCTCCCCACCTGGGCTGGCTTTCACCACCAACCAAGTGAAGAGAGAGCTGGAGAGACTACACCAGTGGAAAGCGGCGGGCCCTGATGGCATCAGCCCAAGGGTGCTGAGGGTCTGTGCTGACCAACTGTGTGGAATACTCCAGCGTCTTTTCAACCTTAGCCTGAGCCTAGAAAGGGTCCCTGTGCTGTGGAAAACATCCTGCCTCGTCCCAGTGCCCAAGAAGGCACACCCCACTGTCCTGAATGACTTCAGACCTGTAGCGCTAACATCCCACATCATGAAGACCCTGGAAAGGTTAGTCCTCGCTCACCTCAGACCCCTGGTGTGTTCATCAATGGACCCCCTGCATACCAGCGCAAAATCGGGGTGGATGATGCAATCATCTACCTTCTGCAGAGGGCCTACTCTCACCTGGACAACGCAGGTTGCACTGTGAGGGTCATGTTTTTTGACTTCTCCAGTGCCTTCAATACCATTCAGCCCCTGCTACTGGGTGAGAAGATGAGGAGGATGAAAGTGGAAGCACCCTTAGTCTCCTGGGTCACGGACTACCTGACCGGTAGGCCACAATTTGTGCGACTACAGAGCTGTGTGTCGGAACGGGCTGTTAGCAACACAGGGGCCCCCCAGGGTACGGTCCTGTCCCCCTTCCTGTTCACCCTCTACACCTCAGACTTCAGATATAACTCTGAGACATGCCACCTACAGAAGTTCTCGGATGACTCTGCTATTGTAGGGTGCATCAGGGGTGGGCAGGAGGAGGAGTACAGGAGCACAATCAGTGACTTTGTGTTGTGGTGTGAGCAGAACCACCTTCAGCTCAACATCAGCAAAACTAAGGAGATGGTGGTGGACTTCAGGAGAACCAAGGCACAACTGACTGCAGTCCCTATAAAGGGGACGGATGTGGAAATGGTTGAGTCATACAAGTTCCTGGGTGTCCATATGGACAACAGACTGGAATGGGCTGGTAACACCGGGGCCCTGTACAAAAAGGGCCAGAGCCGACTCTACTTTCTGAGGAGGCTCAGGTCCTTCAACGTGTGCAGTAAACTACTGCATACCTTCTACCAGTCTGTGGTGGCCAGTGCCATCTTTTTTGCAGTGGTGTGCTGGGGAGCAAACATCAAAGCCGGTGATGCTTCTCGGGTAAATAAGCTGATCAGGAAGGCTAGCTCTGTCCTGGGGATGAGCCTTGACACTCTAGAGGAGGTGGCGGAGAGACGGATCCTGGCCAAACTGCTGGCCATCATGGACAACGTCACCCACCCTCTGCACACTATGGTTATGACGCAGAGGAGCACTTTCAGTCACAGACTGATCCCACCACGGTGTGCCAGAGAGCGCTACAGGAGGTCCTTCCTGCCGGCGGCTATGAGACTATATAATGCCTCACCGGGGTGCCGTGCCGTCGGCAACATAGATCTGGAACTGTTGGGGTGCTAGGACCTAGTTTAACAATTATGCATCCATCCGTGAGTAACTCTGGTCCGTCAGCACTCATCCACTCAGGACCTATTTATTCATACAGGTCTGTATATACATACTCATGTACAGTTGTTATATTATATCACATGCAATATTGTAAGTAATTATTGGACGTAGGCATTCACTCAGGAATGCATATTAGTATCCTGCCAGTTTCACCTTTTCTCATTGCTTTTAGTATATCGAATGTGCAGTAAGTGCAGTTGTCTGTAATTAAACCCTGCGCACTAAGGACTGTATTTTAAGGGAATTACTATTATTACCCCAAATGATATCATACACACATTTAGCTATTAAAGTATCTCTTCCTGTCATTTACCTGTACAGTTTGTGTAAACATGCAAGTATTCACTTATCTGTAAATATAACTGTATACCTAACTGTACAGCTAATTTAACTAATTTAACCATGCAAAATTTTCACTTACCTGTTAATTTACCCAGTCTGTCTATTAAGTAAACTATTATTACCCTCGCTCATATCATACGCATTTTTAGCTACTGAAGTATTTCTCTGCCATCGACCTGTATAGTATAGTTAACCATCCAACATCCACCATCCAACATCCACCAATGTATAGTGTACATATTCAGCCAACCACTCATACTATGCAATGTCTTTTTATAGCTTTTTTTTTTTTTGCACTCCAGATATCTTGTATTTCTATACTTTTTCATACTGCCGCTCTATGTATCATGTACCGTGTATCTGTCTTTTGTGTACTTTTCGTTGTGGCATTTTGCACCTGCCCTGTGTTTTGTTGTAGCTGCTTGACAATGAAATTTCCCCCCCGGGGAGCAATAAAGTACCTATCTATCTATCTATCAGGACCATACTGTTAGGTTGTAGACCACCAGGACCATACTGTTAGGTTGCAGACACCATCAGGACCATACTGTTAGGTTGTAGAGACATCATCAGGACCAAACTGTAGGTTGTAGAGACATCATCAGGAACATGCTGTTAGATTTTAGACATCATCAGGACCATACTGTTAGGTTGTAGACATCATCAGGAACATAATGTTAGGTTGTAGAGACATCATCAGGACCATACCTTTAGGTTGTAGACATCATCAGGACCATTCTGTTAGGGTGTAGAGACATCATCAGGACCATATTGTTAGGTTGTAGACATCATCAGGACCATCCTGTTAGGTTGTAGAGACATCATCAGGACCATACTGTTAGATTGTAGAGACATCATCTGGACCATACTGTTAGGTTGTAGAGACATAATCAGGACCATACTGTTAGGTTGTAGACCATCAGGACCATACTGTTAGGTTGTAGACACCATCAGGACTAAACTGTTAGGTTGTAGATTAATCAGGACCATACTGTTAGGTTGTAGACATCATCAGGACCTTACTTTTAGTTTGTAGACAATCAGGACCAAACTAGGTTGTAGAGACATCATCAGGACCATACTGTTAGGTTGTAGACCATCAGGACCATACTGTTAGGTTGTAGACCATCAGGACCATACTTTTAGGTTGTAGACCATCAGGACCATACTGTTAGGTTGTAGAGACATCATCAGGACCTTACTGTTAGGTTGTAGAGACTTCAGGACCATACTGTTATGTTGTAGAGACATCATCAGGACCATATTGTTATGTTGTAGAGACATCATCAGGACCATACTGTTAGGTTGTAGACATCATCAGGAACATAATGTTAGGTTGTAGAGACATCATCAGGACCATACCTTTAGGTTGTAGAGCATCAGGACCATACTGTTAGGTTGTAGACACCATCAGGACTATATTGTTAAGTTGTAGAGACATCATTAGGACCATGCTGTTAGGTTCTAGATCATCAGGACCATACTGTTAGGTTGTAGACATCTACAGGACCATACTGTTAGGTTGTAGAGACATCATCAGGACCATCCTGTTAGGTTATAGAACATCAGGTCCATACTGTTAGGTTGTTTAGACATCAACAGGACCATACTGTTAGGTTGTAGACATCATCAGGAACATACTGTTAGGTTGTAGACATCATCAGGACCATACTGTTAGGTTGTAGACCACCAGGACCATATTGTTAGGTTGCAGACACCATCAGGACCACACTGTTAGGAAGTAGAGCATAAGGACCATACTGTTAGGTTGTAGACATCATCAGGACCATACTGTTAGGTTGTAGAGATATCATGAGGACCATACTGTTAGATTGTAGAGACATCAGCAGGACCATCCTGTTAGGTTGTAGACCACCAGGACCATATTGTTAGGTTGCAGACACCATCAGGACCATACTGTTAGGTTGTAGAGACATCATCAGGACCAAACTGTAGGTTGTAGAGACATCATCAGGAACATGCTGTTAGATTTTAGACATCATCAGGACCATACTGTTAGGTTGTAGACATCATCAGGAACATAATGTTAGGTTGTAGAGACATCATCAGGACCATACCTTTAGGTTGTAGACATCATCAGGACCATTCTGTTAGGGTGTAGAGACATCATCAGGACCATATTGTTAGGTTGTAGACATCATCAGGACCATCCTGTTAGGTTGTAGAGACATCATCAGGACCATACTGTTAGATTGTAGAGACATCATCAGGACCATACTGTTAGGTTGTAGAGACATAATCAGGACCATACTGTTAGGTTGTAGACCATCAGGACCATACTGTTAGGTTGTAGACACCATCAGGACTAAACTGTTAGGTTGTAGATTAATCAGGACCATACTGTTAGGTTGTAGAGATCATCAGGACCTTACTTTTAGTTTGTAGACAATCAGGACCAAACTGTAGGTTGTAGAGACATCATCAGGACCATACTGTTAGGTTGTAGACCATCAGGACCATACTGTTAGGTTGTAGACCATCAGGACCATACTGTTAGGTTGTAGACCATCAGGACCATACTGTTAGGTTGTAGAGACATCATCAGGACCTTACTGTTAGGTTGTAGAGACTTCAGGACCATACTGTTATGTTGTAGAGACATCATCAGGACCATATTGTTATGTTGTAGAGACATCATCAGGGCCATACTGTTAGGTTGTAGAGACATCATCAGGACCATACTGTTAGGTTGTAGACCATCAGGACCATATTGTTAGGTTGTAGACCATCAGGACCATACTGTTAGGTTGTAGAGACATCATCAGGACCATACTGTTAGGTTGTAGACCATCAGGACCATACTGTTAGGTTGTAGAGACATCATCAGGACCATACTGTTAGGTTGTAGAGACTTCAGGACCATACTGTTATGTTGTAGAGACATCATCAGGACCATACTGTTAGGTTGTAGAGACATCATCAGGACCATACTGTTAGGTTGTAGAGACATCATCAGGACCATACTGTTAGGTTGTAGAGACATCATCAGGACCATACTGTTAGGTTGTAGAGACATCATCAGGACCATATTGTTATGTTGTAGAGACATCATCAGGACCATACTGTTAGGTTGTAGAGACATCATCAGGACCATACTGTTAGGTTGTAGACCATCAGGACCATACTGTTAGGTTGTAGACCATCAGGACCATACTGTTAGGTTGTAGAGACATCATCAGGACCATACTGTTAGGTTGTAGAGACATCATCAGGACCATATTGTTATGTTGTAGAGACATCATCAGGACCATACTGTTAGGTTGTAGAGACATCATCAGGACCATACTGTTAGGTTGTAGACCATCAGGACCATACTGTTAGGTTGTAGACCATCAGGACCATACTGTTAGGTTGTAGAGACATCATCAGGACCATACTGTTAGGTTGTAGAGACCATACAGTAGACCCACTGAAGAGCACTGCTGGAGCTCTAGGTTTGTGTTACACATATTACAGGGCCAGATTGGTTGTGGTATTACTGTTTCAAAGACTAATACTGTATAATATAAACCTAGTCTCAGCTCAAGGATCAGCCCTGTCTGTCTGTCCTTAGCCCCATGGGATCAGCCTTGTCTGTCTGTCCTTAGCCCCATAGGATCAGCCCTGTCTGTCTGTCCTTAGCCCCATGGGATCAGCCCTGTCTGTCTGTCCTTAGCCCCATGGGATCAGCCCTGTCTGTCTGTCCTTAGCACCATAGGATCAGCCCTGTCTGTCTGTCCTTAGCCCCATGGGATCAGCCCTGTCTGTCTGTCCTTAGCCCCATGGGATCAGCCCTGTATGTCTGTCCTTAGCCCCATAGGATCAGCTCTGTCTGTCTGTCCTTAGCCCCATAGGATCAGCCCTGTCTGTCTGTCCTTAGCCCCATGGGATCAGCCCTGTCTGTCTGTCCTTAGCCCCATAGGATCAGCCCTGTCTGTCTGTCCTTATCCCCATGGGATCAGCCCTGTATGTCTGTCCTTAGCCCCATAGGATCAGCCCTGTCTGTCTGTCCTTAGCCCCATGGTATCAGCCCTGTCTGTCTGTCCTTAGCCCCATGGTATCAGCCCTGTCTGTCTGTCCTTAGCCCCAAGGGATCAGCCCTGTCTGTCTGTCCTTAGCCCCATGGGATCAGCCCTGTCTGTCTGTCCTTAGCCCCATAGGATCAGCCCTGTCTGTCTGTCCTTAGCCCCATGGGATCAGCCCTGTCTGCCTGTCCTTAGCCCCATGGGATCAGCCCTGTCTGTCTGTCCTTAGCCCCATAGGATCAGCCCTGTCTGTCCTTAGCCCCATGGGATCAGCCCTGTCTGTCTGTCCTTAGCCCCATGGGATCAGCCCTGTCTGTCTGTCCTTAGCCCCATAGGATCAGCCCTGTCTGTCTGTCCTTAGCCCCATGGGATCAGCCCTGTCTGTCTGTCCTTAGCCCCATGGGATCAGCCCTGTCTGTCTGTCCTTAGCCCCATGGGATCAGCCCTGTCTGTATGTCCTTAGCCCCATGGGATCAGCCCTGTCTGTCTGTCCTTAGCCCCATAGGATCAGCCCTGTCTGTCTGTCCTTAGCCCAATGGGATCAGCCCTGTCTGTCTGTCCTTAGCCCCATGGGATCAGCCCTGTCTGTCTGTCCCTCTCCACTGTGTGTCCCTCCAGCCAATGGGATCTAATCCTCTCAGTCTCTTTGTCCCTCCAGCCAATGAGATCTAACCCTGTGTGTCCAGCAAGCCAATGGGATCTAACCCTCTGTGTCTCTGTGTACCTCCAGCCAATGGGATCTGAGCGTATGGAGATGCGAAAGCGGCAGATGGCCCAGCAGGACCCTAACCAGAGCCAGGGGAACCAGAGCCAGGGGAACCAGAGCCAGGGGAACCAGAGCCAGGGGAACCAGAGCCAGAGGAACCAGAGAGGGAACAACGCCTGTTGCTTCTGCTGGTGCTGCTGCTGCAGCTGTTCCTGGTATGATCAGTATGGACTCATCCCAAATGGCGCCCTATATAGTGCAATACTTATGATCAAAAACCTATGGGAAATAGGGTGCCATTTGGGACTCAGACTCTGTAATGCACTTCTAGTAGTGTATCACAACCCAGCACCCTACAGTACAGCACCCTTCATCTACACAGCACCCTACATCTACACAGCACCCTACATCTACACAGCACCCTTCATCTACACAGCACCCTACATCTACACAGCACCCTTCATCTACACAGCACCCTACATCTACACAGCTCCCTACATCTACACAGCACCCTACATCTACACAGCACCCTACATCTACACAGCACCCTACATCTACACAGCACCCTACATCTACACAGCACCCTACAGTACAGCACCCTACATCTACACAGCACCCTTCATCTACACAGCACCCTACATCTACACAGCACCCTACATCTACACAGCACCCTACATCTACACAGCACCCTTCATCTACACAGCACCCTTCATCTACACAGCACCCTACAGTACAGCACCCTACATCTACACAGCACCCTTCATCTACACAGCACCCTACAGTACAGCACCCTACATCTACACAGCACCCTTCATCTACACAGCACCCTACATCTACACAGCACTCTACAGTACAGCACCCTACATCTACACAGCACCCTACAGTACAGCACCCTACATCTACACAGCACCCTACAGTACAGCACCCTTCATCTACACAGCACCCTTCATCTACACAGCACTCTACAGTACAGCACCCTTCATCTACACAGCACTCTACAGTACAGCACCCTACATCTACACAGCACTCTACAGTACAGCACCCTTCATCTACACAGCACCCTACAGTACAGCACCCTTCATCTACACAGCACTCTACAGTACAGCACCCTACAGTACAGCACCCTTCATCTACACAGCACTCTACAGTACAGCACCCTTCATTATCACAGCACCCTACAGTACAGCACCCTACAGTACAGCACCCTACATCTACACAGCACCCTACAGTACAGCACCCTTCATCTACACAGCACCCTACAGTACAGCACCCTTCATTATCACAGCACCCTACATCTACACAGCACCCTTCATCTACACAGCACCCTTCATCTACACAGCACCCTTCATCTACACAGCACCCTTCATCTACACAGCACCCTTCATCTACACAGCACTCTACAGTACAGCACCCTTCATTATCACAGCACCCTACAGTACAGCACCCTACAGTACAGCACCCTTCATCTACACAACACTCTACAGTACAGCACCCTACAGTACAGCACCCTTCATCTACACAACACTCTACAGTACAGCACCCTACAGTACAGCACCCTACATCTACACAGCACTCTACAGTACAGCACCCTTCATTATCACAGCACCCTACAGTACAGCACCCTACAGTACAGCACCCTACATCTACACAGCACTCTACAGTACAGCACCCTTCATCTACACAGCACCATACAGTACAGCACCCTTCATTATCACAGCACCCTACAGTACAGCACCCTACAGTACAGCACCCTTCATCTACACAGCACCCTACAGTACAGCACCCTTCATCTACACAGCACCATACAGTACAGCACCCTTCATCTACACAGCACCATACAGTACAGCACCCTACAGTACAGCACCCTACAGTACAGCACCCTACAGTACAGCACCCTACAGTACAGCACCCTACAGTACAGCACCCTACAGTACAGCACCCTTCATCTACACAACACTCTACAGTACAGCACCCTTCATTATCACAGCACCCTACAGTACAGCACCCTACAGTACAGCACCCTACAGTACAACACTCTACAGTACAGCACCCTTCATTATCACAGCACCCTACAGTACAGCACCCTACAGTACAGCACCATACAGTACAGCACCCTACAGTACAGCACCCTACAGTACAGCACCCTACAGTACAGCACCCTACAGTACAGCACCCTTCATCTACACAACACTCTACAGTACAGCACCCTTCATCTACACAGCACTCTACAGTACAGCACCCTTCAGTACAGCACCCTACATCTACACAGCACCCCACATCTCCACATCACCCCACATCTCCACATCACCCCACATCTCCACATCACCCCACATCTCCACATCACCCCACATCTCCACATCACCCTACATCTCCACATCACCCCACATCATCCTACATCTACACAGCACCATACAGTACAGCACCCTACATCTACACAGCACCCTACAGTACAGCACCCTACATATACACAACACCCTACAGTACAGCACCCTTCATATAAACAATTACAGTACAACACCCAACATCACCCCACATCTCCACATCACCCCACATCTCCACATCACCCCACATCATCCTTCATCTATACAGCACCCTACATCTACACAGCACCCTACAGTACAGCACCCTACATCTACACAGCACCCTACAGTACAGCACCCTACAGTACAGCACCCTTCATCTACACAGCACCCTACAGTACAGCACCCTTCATCTACACAGCACCCTACATATACACAACACCCTACAGTACAGCACCCTTCATATAAACAATTACAATACAACACCCAACATCTCCACATCACCCCACATCTCCACATCACCCCACATCTCCACATCACCCCACATCTCCACATCACCCTACATCTCCACATCACCCTACATCTCCACATCACATCTCCACATCACATCTCCACATCACCCTACATCTCCACATCACCCTACATCTCCACATCACCCTACATCTCCACATCACCCTACATCTCCACATCACCCTACATCTCCACATCACCACATCACCCCACATCTCCACATCACATCTCCACATCACATCTCCACATCACCCTACATCTCCACATCACCCTACATCTCCACATCACCCTACATCACCCTACATCTCCACAGTTGACTTGAGGTTGACAGGGTCAGTGAAGCCATGTTTAACCTACTGACTGGTGCATTATATCTTCACTATTAGACCTAGTAATCTGTCCTGTAGGAAGGAGGAGCATGAGGGGAGGAACCTGCGGGCGTCCTACGACCTCAAGGCTGATGGGACAGCCGACTGCAAGGACAGGTTAGTCACAGAAATATCACTGTATAGAGTATGTGAAAGATGAGTTCTGTTGAGTTGCTCACCTCCAGTCCAAATATGTAGCCCTGCATTAGTACATAAAAGAACTGATCACAGTGTGTTAGTGCCATACCTGGTGTTGGGGAAACAGTGTCAGCCCCTGTAAGTCTGGCACTGTCTTGTGCCCGCTGTTGTTCTCTGATTGTTGTGTGATCTCTGCAGCCCCCCGCCCACTCTGGATGAGGTCCGTTCCTGGGCCCAGTCGTTTGACCGGCTGATGTCGTGCTCTGCGGGCCGAGTGGCGTTTAGGTTGTTCCTGTGTACAGAGTTCAGTGAGGAGAACATGTTGTTCTGGCTGGCTTGTGAGGATTTCACCAAGGAAACCAATAAGACCTCCATTGAGGAGAAGGCACGGGTCATCTACGAGGACTACATCTCCATCCTCTCACCCAAAGAGGTGAGTAACGCTTTTCCTCTTCATGTGATATTCTATGTATCTAGTCTGATTCTCCATGCTGTGTGCTTCCCCAGGTGAGTCTGGACTCTCATGTTCGGGAGGTGATCAACAAGAACATGTTGGAACCGTCAACCCAGACCTTCGTTGATGCTCAGGTGCAGATCTACACACTGATGCAAAGAGACTCCTACCCCCGATACATGAACTCTCCCGCCTACAAGAACCTGCTCATCTCCTTCTCAGAGCAGGCCACTCCCGAGTCCTAACTCAACACTCTCACCTAGGGCTCTACTGTCCTGAGGGTTCTATTCCACCAAGGGCTCTACTGTCCTGAGGGTTCTATTACACCTAGGGCTCTACTGTCCTGAGGGTTCTATTCCACCTAGGGCTCTACTGTCCTGAGGGCTCTATTCCACCTAGAGCGCTACTGTCCCAGCTCTCTATTCCACCTAGGGCTCTACTGTCCTGAGGGTTCTATTCCACCTAGAGCTCTACTGTCCCAGCTCTCTATTCCACCTAGGGCTCTACTGTCCTGAGGGCTCTATTCCACCTAGAGCTCTACTGTCCCAGCTCTCTATTCCACCTAGGGCTCTACTGTCCTGAGGGCTCTATTCCACCTAGGGCTCTACTGTCCCAGCTCTCTATTCCACCTAGGGCTCTACTGTCCTGAGGGCTCTATTCCACCTAGGGCTCTACTGTCCTGAGGGCTCTATTCCACCTAGGCTCTACTGTCCTGAGGGCTCTATTCCACCTAGAGCTCTACTGTCCCAGCTCTCTATTCCACCTAGGGCTCTACTGTCCTGAGGGCTCTATTCCACCTAGAGCTCTACTGTCCCAGCTCTCTATTCCACCTAGGGCTCTACTGTCCTGAGGGCTCTATTCCACCTAGGGCTCTACTGTCCCAGCTCTCTATTCCACCTAGGGCTCTACTGTCCTGAGGGCTCTATTCCACCTAGGGCTCTACTGTCCTGAGGGCTCTATTCCACCTAGGGCTCTACTGTCCTGAGGGCTCTATTCCACCTAGAGCTCTACTGTCCCAGCTCTCTATTCCACCTAGGGCTCTACTGTCCTGAGGGTTCTATTCCACCTAGGGCTCTACTGTCCCAGCTCTCTATTCCACCTAGGGCTCTACTGTCCTGAGGGTTCTATTCCACCTAGGGCTCTACTGTCCCAGCTCTCTATTCCACCTAGGCCTCTACTGTCCTGAGGGCTCTATTCCACCTAAAGCTCTACTGTCCCAGCTCTCTATTCCACCTAGGGCTCTACTGTCCCAGCTCTCTATTCCACCTAGGGCTCTACTGTCCTGAGGGCTCTATTCCACCTAGAGCTCTACTGTCCCAGCTCTCTATTCCACCTAGGGCTCTACTGTCCTGAGGGCTCTATTCCACCTAGGGCTCTACTGTCCTGAGGGCTCTATTCCACCTAGGGCTCTACTGTCCCAGCTCTCTATTCCACCTAGGGCTCTACTGTCCTGAGGGCTCTATTCCACCTAGAGCTCTACTGTCCCAGCTCTCTATTCCACCTAGGGCTCTACTGTCCTGAGGGCTCTATTCCACCTAGGGCTCTACTGTCCTGAGGGCTCTATTCCACCTAGAGCTCTACTGTCCCAGCTCTCTATTCCACCTAGGGCTCTACTGTCCTGAGGGCTCTATTCCACCTAGGGCTCTACTGTCCTGAGGGCTCTATTCCACCTAGGGCTCTACTGTCCTGAGGGCTCTATTCCACCTAGAGCTCTACTGTCCCAGCTCTCTATTCCACCTAGGGCTCTACTGTCCTGAGGGTTCTATTCCACCTAGGGCTCTACTGTCCCAGCTCTCTATTCCACCTAGGGCTCTACTGTCCTGAGGGTTCTATTCCACCTAGGGCTCTACTGTCCCAGCTCTCTATTCCACCTAGGGCTCTACTGTCCTGAGGGCTCTATTCCACCTAAAGCTCTACTGTCCCAGCTCTCTATTCCACCTAGGGCTCTACTGTCCCAGCTCTCTATTCCACCTAGGGCTCTACTGTCCTGAGGGCTCTATTCCACCTAGAGCTCTACTGTCCCAGCTCTCTATTCCACCTAGGGCTCTACTGTCCTGAGGGCTCTATTCCACCTAGGGCTCTACTGTCCTGAGGGCTCTATTCCACCTAGGGCTCTACTGTCCCAGCTCTCTATTCCACCTAGGGCTCTACTGTCCTGAGGGCTCTATTCCACCTAGAGCTCTACTGTCCCAGCTCTCTATTCCACCTAGGGCTCTACTGTCCTGAGGGCTCTATTCCACCTAGGGCTCTACTGTCCTGAGGGCTCTATTCCACCTAGGGCTCTACTGTCCCAGCTCTCTATTCCACAGCGGCAATACTTTCTTAAGGCTCCATTCCCCCCAGGGCTCTACTCCACACCACCATAACTGCTCCAAATCAACATAGCAACACACTCCAAATTAATATTAATGCAAGGTTTGTTTTTTGGGGAAAAAAATCTATATTTTCTTTGTGTTCAAGTTCTTTTATTGTGTGTTATGATTATTATGTATATTTGTTGTATAATTGTTTGGATGGACAAATGACGTCTACTTGTGGGCAATATTTATGCGTTTGTAAATAGACAAAATGGAATTGTGAGTAAACTGTGTCTGAGAATCAAGAGTGTGTCCCAAATCTCACGCTATTCCCTATATAGTGCACTACCTACAGGGCCCTGGTCAAAAGGGCTCTGGCTGGGCCACTCAAGGACATTGTCCCGAAGCCACTCCTGTGTTGTCTTGGCTGTGTTTTTAGGGTTGTTCTCCTGTTGGAAGGTGAACCTTGGCCCCAGTCTGAGGTTCTGAGCGTTCTGGAGCAGGTTTTCACCAAGGATCTATCTGTACTTTGCTCCGTTCATCTTTGCCTCCTGACTAGTCTCCGGTAAGGACTCCCAGTCCTAACCCCAGCCATAAGACGGATCAATAGTTAGTCTGGGTGGTTGGAGAGACTACTTATACAGGTTCATGGTTTCTGTTCATATATCAACTGTGCTCTTTGCAGGGTTACCTCTTCAATCAAATAATATGTCAACGTTTACAGAATATATGTTTTATTCCATGAAAATTGTGGGCATTTAAATTGTTTTAGATAAAATAAAGCACAATCATTGTACTGGGTGGTATTGTATCGTTTTAAACAGGCTGGAGCAGAAAGTCTCCTTTATGGACTGTTGTTCCTCTGTGGGTGATCCGGTGTGTTTTCTGCAGTGTCTGTGTGTAGAAGAGGACAGAGCATATATATTACATTACACACACACACACACACAGCAGGTGAAATAAGTATTGAACACGTCACCATTTTTCTCAGTAAATATATTTCCAAAGGTGCTATTGACATGACATTTTCACCAGATGTTGGTAACAACCCAAGTAATCCATACATACAAAGAAACCAAAACAAATAAGTTCAGAAATTAAGTTGTGTGTAATAATGTGAAATGACACAGGGAAAAAGTATTGAACACACTTACTGATATTTATTTAATAAAAGCCTTTGTTGGTAATGACAGCTTCAAGACGCCTCCTGTATGGAGAAACTAGTCGCATGCATTGCTCTGGTGTGATTTTGGCCCATTCTTCCACACAAACAGTCTTCAAATCTTGAAGGTTCCGTGGGCCTCTTCTATGAATCTTGATCTTCAGTTCTTTCCATAGATTTTCAATGGGATTTAAGTCAGGTGATTGGCTGGGCCATTCTAGTAGCTTTATTTTCTTTCTTTGAAACCAATTGAGAGTTTCCTTGGCTGTGTGTTTGGGATCATTGTCTTGCTGAAATGTCCACCCTCGTTTCATCTTCATCATCCTGGTAGATGGCAGCAGATTTTTGTCAAGAATGTCTCGGTAAATTTGCCCATTCATCCTTCCTTCAATTATGTGAAGTTCGCCAGTACCATTTGCTGAAAAGCAGCCCCACACCATGATGTTCCCACCTCCAAACTTCACTGTTGGTATGGTGTTTTTAGGGTGATGTGCAGTGCCATTTCTCCTCCAAACATGGTGTGTATTATGACATCCAAACAGTTCAATTTTGCTCTCATCTGACCACACTATATTCTCCCAGTATTTCACTGGCTTTTCCAAGTGTTGTGCAGCAAACTTTAAACGAGCTTCAACATGCTTTTTTTCAGCAATGGAGTCTTGCGTGGTGAGCGTGCATACAGGCCATGGCGGTGGAGTGCATTACTTACTGTTTTCTTTGAGACAACAGTACCTGCTAATTGCAGGCCTTTTTGAAGCTCTCCACAAGTGGTCCTTGGCTCTTGGACAACTCTTCTGATTATTCTTTTTACTCCTCTGTCAGAAATCTTGCGAGGAGCACCTGGTCGAGGCAAATTTATGGTGAAATGATTGTCTTTCCACTTCCGTATTATGGCCCCAACAGTGCTCACTGGAACATTCAGAAGCTTAGAAATGTGCCTATAATCAATGCTTTTGCAACAATTAGGTTGCGAAGGTATTGAGACAGCTCTTTGCTTTTACCCATCATGAGATGTGTCTTGTGTGACACCTTGGCAATGAGACCTTTTTGTAGGCCATCAGTTGGGACTGAACCAGCTGATATTAATTTGCACTGACAGGGGGCTGGATTGCTTTTTAATTACTGATAGTTTTCAGCTGTCTTGGCTTTCCATGCCTTTTTGCACCTCCCTTTCTTCATGTGTTCAATAATGTAATTGCACATTATTACACAACTTAATACCTGAACTTATTTGTTTCGGTTTCTTTGCATGTATGGATTACAAATGTGCATGTTTTATTTTTTTATTTTTTTATTTCACCTTTATTTAACCAGGTAGGTCAGTTGAGAACAAGTTCTCATTTGCAACTGCGACCTGGCCAAGACAAAGCAAAGCAGTGCGACAAAAAAAACACAACAACACAGAGTTACACATTAAACAGTCAAAAACACAATAGAAAATCTATAAACAGAGTGCAAAATGTAGTGCAAAAATGCAGTAAGGTTGGGAGGTAGGACAATAAATAGACTATAGAGTAGAAATAAATTACAGAATTATCATCATTAACACAGGAATGAAGGATGTGCAAATTATGATGTGCAAATAGAGGTACTGGTGTGCAAGATTAGTGAAAATAAACAAAAAATAAATATGGGGATGAGGTAGTAGTGTGGGCTATTTACAGAAGGGCTATATACAGGTGCAGTGATCGATAAGCAGCTTTGACAACTGATGCTTAAAGTTATTGAGGGAGATAGGAACCTCTAGCTTCAATGATTTTTGCAATTCGTTCCAGTCATTGGCAGCAGCGAACTGGAAGGAATGGCGGCCAAAGGAGGTGTTGGCTTTGGGGGTGACCAGTGAGATATACCTGCTGGAGCGTGTCTGCTCAAACGGTCAGAAACAGACTCCATGAGGGTGGTATGAGGGCCCGACGTCCACAGGTGGGGGTTGTGCTTACAGCCCAACAATCAGTGTTGCTTCCTAAGTGGACAGTTTGATTTCACAGAAGTGTGATTGACTTGGAGTTACATTGTGTTGTTTAAGTGTTCCCTTTATTGAGTAGTATATATATATATAGATATATAGAGGTGGGGGCTGGGTGCTCTGTCCTCCTACACACAGACACAGCAACAAATATATAAATAAATAACTGACGAAAATAAAGTATATACAATACCGGTCAAAAGTTTGGACACCGACTCATTCAAGGCTTTATTTTTACTGTTTTCTACATTGTAGAATAATAGTGAAGACATCAATACTATTAAATATCACATATGGAATCATGTAGTAACCAAAAAAGTGTTAAAACAAATCAATCAATATACACTATGTTCAAAAGTTTGGGGTCACTTAGAAATGTCCAAAGCATTTTTTTTAAATAACATCAAATTGTGTTCCAATGGCATTCCTATGTTCCAATAGCACGTTGTGTTAGCTAATCCAAGTTTATCATTTTAAAAGGCTAATTGATAAATAGAAAATCCTTTTGCAAATATGTTAGCACAGCTGAAAACAGTTGTGCTGATCAAAGAAGCAATAAAACTGGTTCTTCACCAGCGGGATGGTCTGAGACCAGTCACCCGGACAGCTGATGAAACTCTGGGTTTGCACAACCGAAGAATTTCTGCACAAACGGTCAGAAACCGTCTCAGGGAAGTCATCTGCGTGCTCGTCATCCTCACCAGGGTCTTGACCTGACTGCAGTTCGGTTTCATAACCGATTTAAGTGGGCAAATGCTCACCTTCAAATGGACACTGGCGCGCTGGAGAAGTGTGCTCTTCACGGATTCATCTCTGTTTCAACTGTACCGGGCCGATGGCAGACAGCGTGTATGAAGCTGAAAATGTCCCAGTTCTTCCATGGCCTGTATACTCAAACATGTCACCCACTGAGCATATTTGGGATGCTTTGGATCGACGTGTACGACAGCATGTTCCAGTTCCCGCTAATATTGGACAGCCATTGAGGAGAAATGGAAGAACATTCCACAATCAACAGCCTGATTAACTCTAGGTGAAGGAGATGTCGCACTGCATGAGGCAAATGGAACAGAGATTATATAGAACAGAGTATCACTGGAGGGGCCCAGATTATATAGAACAGAGTATCACTGGAGGGGACAGATTATATAGAACAGAGTATCACTGGAGGGGCCCAGATTATATAGAACAGAGTATCACTGGAGGGGCCCAGATTATATAGAACAGAGTATCACTGGAGGGGACAGATTATATAGAACAGAGTATCACTGGAGGGGCCCAGATTATATAGAACAGAGTATCACTGGAGGGGCCCAGATTATATAGAACAGAGTATCACTGGAGGGGACAGATTATATAGAACAGAATATCACTGGAGGGGCCCAGATTATATAGAACAGAGTATCACTGGAGGGGCCCAGATTATATAGAACAGAGTATCACTGGAGGGGCCCAGATTATATAGAACAGAGTATCACTGGAGGGGACCAGATTATATAGAACAGAATATCACTGGAGGGGACCAGATTATATAGAACAGAGTATCACTGGAGGGACCCAGATTATATAGAACAGAGTATCACTGGAGGGCCCCAGATTATATAGAACAGAGTATCACTGGAGGGCCCCAGATTATATAGAACAGAGTATCACTGGAGGGGGCCAGATTATATAGATCAGAGTATCACTGGAGGGGCGCAGATTATATAGAACAGAGTATCACTGGAGGGGCCCAGATTATATAGAACAGAGTATCACTGGAGGGGACCAGATTATATAGAACAGAGTATCACTGGAGGGGGCCAGATTATATAGAACAGAGTATCACTGGAGGGGACAGATTATATAGAACAGAATATCACTGGAGGGGACCAGATTATATAGAACAGAGTATCACTGGTGTTGAGCAGCATGATGAACCAGATATTGCAGATGAGTATGAAGCAAGACATTGCACCCACAAAGTACATCTGTATGTGCACGGGTACGCGTTACTCTGGTCAGTGAGAGAAGTTTCACGTTCTTAGTTGTGAAAATATTGATGTTTACTTTGTACATCGCTGAATATAACTGGAATGTTGGTCTGGGAAACCCTCTAGGACGCTTGTACCAGAATGTTGGTCTGGGAAACCCTCTAGGACGCTTGTACCAGAATGTTGGTCTGGGAAACCCTCTAGGACGCTTGTACCAGAATGTTGGTCTGGGAAACCCTCTAGGACGCTTGTACCAGAATGTTGGTCTGGGAAACCCTCTAGGACGCTTGTACCAGAACTTGTTGAAGACTGAAAACAGATGGATTGTTCTTTTTCATTTAAAATGTAATTTAATCAAACATAATATTACTGGGAATTAAACATTTTCATTAGAGTTGAAGAAAAATTCAATAAAACTGTGTAGATCCAAGTTTGTCAAAATGTTAAAACTACATATCAAAATGCATCAATGGTACAAGAGGAAACAGTGAGACAATATTGATCACCATCTGATCAGCTGGGGGTGGGCGTGGCTAAAAGTAAGGAAGTCAGGTTAAAACACGGGCTGGGCTATGGACAATATCTTCCAATAGAAACAGTGCGTGTGTCTGTATGTGGCCGTAACTCGGTTGGTGCTGCAGGTACCAGGGGTCAGACGTTTGGGGTCAGATCCTGTACTGTAGTTAGCCTGAACCTGACTTTAACTCTGGTCTTGAAGTCAGGCATCTGGGAGGTCCACAAGCTCTCTTCCTCTTCCTGCTCATGTCCTCAACAGAACTAGAAAGCAAGCCGGCAAGAAGAACAAGGTTACCGTGGGAACAGAACAGCATTACATTGAGACACCGAACAGTGGGAACAACCGTGGGTTACCGTGGAAACATCAGTCTTGTTTATTTAGTTGTAAACAGGATTAAAACATGCAGATAAAAGATTGTAGTGAAACAGGGTAACTTCATGTGAGTTTACAACACACATTTACTGTGTTTAGAGTGCATGTTAGGGTGTGTGTGTAGGGAAACGTACCTTCCATCGGTTTCCACAGTCGTTACAGAAGACGAAGGTGGTCATGGGTTCATCAGCACTGCGGGTCTGGACCTGGAGATCCAGCACACATTATGAACATGAGAACCAGGGATGCAAACTGACGAGGACACAGAAACACATTCAAAATCAGGTGTCTATTCCAGAATAAGGTTGATACAATACCACCAACCATACAACCAACAATACCACCAACAACACCACCAATACCTACAACACCACCACCAATACCACCAACCATACAACCAACACCAACAACCATACAACCAACACCAACAATACCACCAACCATACAACCAACACCAACAATACCACCAACCATACAACCAACACCAACAATACCACCAACCATACAACCAACCATACAACCAACAATACCACCAACCATACAACCAACAACACCACCAACACCACCACCAATACCTACAACACCACCACCAACCATACAACCAACACCACCAACCATACAACCAACACCAACAATACCGCCAACCATACAACCAACACCAACAATACCACCAACCATACAACCAATACAACCAACCATACAACCAATACCACCAACCATACAACCAATACCACCAACACCAACAATACCACCAACCATACAACCAACACCAACAATACCACCAACCATACAACCAACACCAACAATACCACCAACCATACAACCAACGCCAACAATACCACCAACCATACCACCAACCATACCACCAACCATACAACACCACCAACCATACCACCAACCATACAACCAACACCAACCATACAACCAACACCAACAATACCACCAACCATACAACCAACACCAACAATACCACCAACCATACAACCAACACCAACAATACCACCAACCATACAACCAACACCAACAATACCACCAACCATACAATCAACACCAACAATACCACCAACCATACAACCAAAACCACCAATACCAACAACACCACCAATACCAACACTACCACCAACACCAAATACCATCAATACCTACACCAACAACACCACCAATACCAATAACAGCAACACCAACAATACTACCAACAACACCACCCACAACACCACCATGTGCCCCTGTGAAACTGATAAGTGGTCTAGTAGAGTGTCAATTCGTTAGTAGGCAAAAGGAAGACTGATCTCCCCTCCTCGATGTGTAGTGTATCGTAGAGTCCTTCACTCCCTCCTTCCCACACATACCCTCCCTCCCTCCCACACACACCCTCTCGCTCACTCACTCACTCACACACCCTCCCTCTCGCTCGCACCCTCCCTCTCGCTCGCACCCTCCCTCTCGCTCGCACCCTCCCTCTCGCTCGCACCCTCCCTCTCGCTCGCACCCTCCCTCTCGCTCGCTCCCTCCCTCTCGCTCCCTCCCTCTCGCTCCCTCCCTCTCGCTCGCTCCCTCCCTCTCGCTCGCTCGCTCCCTCCCTCCCTCTCGCTCGCTCCCTCCCTCCCTCTCGCTCGCTCCCTCCCTCCCTCTCGCTCGCTCCCTCCCTCCCTCCCTCTCGCTCGCTCCCTCCCTCCCTCTCGCTCGCTCCCTCCCTCCCTCTCGCTCGCTCGCTCCCTCCCTCCCTCCCACACATACCCTCTCGCTCACTCAGTGGATAGTATATTACCTGAGGAGGTGTATTATATAGTGGATAGTATATTACCTGAGGTGTATTATATAGTGGATGGTATATTACCTGAGGAGGTGTATTATATAGTGGATGGTATATTACCTGAGGAGGTGTATTATATAGTGGATAGTATATTACCTGAGGAGGTGTATTATATAGTGGATAGTATATTACCTGAGGAGGTGTATTATATAGTGGATGGTATATTACCTGAGGAGGTGTATTATATAGTGGATGGTATATTACCTGAGGAGGTGTATTATATAGTGGATGGTATATTACCTGAGGAGGTGTATTATATAGTGGATAATATATTACCTGAGGAGGTGTATTATATAGTGGATGGTATATTACCTGAGGTGTATTATATAGTGGATGGTATATTACCTGAGGAGGTGTATTATATAGTGGATGGTATATTACCTGAGGAGGTGTATTATATAGTGGATGGTATATTACCTGAGGAGGTGTATTATATAGTGGATGGTATATTACCTGAGGAGGTGTATTATATAGTGGATGGTATATTACCTGAGGAGGTGTATTATATAGTGGATGGTATATTACCTGAGGAGGTGTATTATATAGTGGATGGTATATTACCTGAGGAGGTGTATTATATAGTGGATAGTATATTACCTGAGGAGGTGTATTATGTAGTGGATGGTATATTACCTGAGGAGGTGTATTATATAGTGGATGGTATATTACCTGAGGAGGTGTATTATATAGTGGATGGTATATTACCTGAGGATGTGTATTATATAGTGGATAGTATATTACCTGAGGAGGTGTATTATGTAGTGGATGGTATATTACCTGAGGAGGTGTATTATATAGTGGATGGTATATTACCTGAGGAGGTGTATTATATAGTGGATGGTATATTACCTGAGGAGGTGTATTATATAGTGGATAGTATATTACCTGAGGTGTATTATATAGTGGATAGTATATTACCTGAGGTGTATTATATAGTGGATGGTATATTACCTGAGGAGGTGTATTATATAGTGGATGGTATATTACCTGAGGATGTGTATTATATAGTGGATAGTATATTACCTGAGGAGGTGTATTATATAGTGGATAGTATATTACCTGAGGAGGTGTATTATATAGTGGATAGTATATTACCTGAGGATGTGTATTATATAGTGGATAGTATATTACCTGAGGATGTGTATTATATAGTGGATGGTATATTACCTGAGGAGGTGTATTATATAGTGGATGGTATATTACCTGAGGAGGTGTATTATATAGTGGATGGTATATTACCTGAGGAGGTGTATTATATAGTGGAAAGTATATTACCTGAGGTGTATTATATAGTGGATGGTATATTACCTGAGGAGGTGTATTATATAGTGGATGGTATATTACCTGAGGAGGTGTATTATATAGTGGATGGTATATTACCTGAGGAGGTGTATTATATAGTGGATGGTATATTACCTGAGGTGTATTATATAGTGGATGGTATATTACCTGAGGTGTATTATATAGTGGATGGTATATTACCTGAGGTGTATTATATAGTGGATGGTATATTACCTGAGGAGGTGTATTATATAGTGGATGGTATATTACCTGAGGAGGTGTATTATATAGTGGATGGTATATTACCTGAGGAGGTGTATTATATAGTGGATGGTATATTACCTGAGGAGGTGTATTATATAGTGGATGGTATATTACCTGAGGAGGTGTATTATATAGTGGATGGTATATTACCTGAGGAGGTGTATTATATAGTGGATAGTATATTACCTGAGGTGTATTATATAGTGGATGGTATATTACCTGAGGTGTATTATATAGTGGATGGTATATTACCTGAGGTGTATTATATAGTGGATAGTATATTACCTGAGGTGTATTATATAGTGGATGGTATATTACCTGAGGTGTATTATATAGTGGATGGTATATTACCTGAGGTGTATTATATAGTGGATGGTATATTACCTGAGGTGTATTATATAGTGGATAGTATATTACCTGAGGTGTATTATATAGTGGATGGTATATTACCTGAGGTGTATTATATAGTGGATAGTATATTACCTGAGGTGTATTATATAGTGGATGGTATATTACCTGAGGTGTATTATATAGTGGATAGTATATTACCTGAGGAGGTGTATTATATAGTGGATGGTATATTACCTGAGGATGTGTATTATATAGTGGATAGTATATTACCTGAGGATGTGTATTATATAGTGGATAGTATATTACCTGAGGAGGTGTATTATATAGTGGATGGTATATTACCTGAGGAGGTGTATTATATAGTGGATAGTATATTACCTGAGGTGTATTATATAGTGGATAGTATATTACCTGAGGTGTATTATATAGTGGATAGTATATTACCTGAGGAGGTGTATTATATAGTGGATGGTATATTACCTGAGGTGTATTATATAGTGGATAGTATATTACCTGAGGTGTATTATATAGTGGATGGTATATTACCTGAGGTGTATTATATAGTGGATAGTATATTACCTGAGGAGGTGTATTATATAGTGGATAGTATATTACCTGAGGAGGTGTATTATATAGTGGATGGTATATTACCTGAGGTGTATTATATAGTGGATAGTATATTACCTGAGGTGTATTATATAGTGGATGGTATATTACCTGAGGAGGTGTATTATATAGTGGATAGTATATTACCTGAGGAGGTGTATTATATAGTGGATGGTATATTACCTGAGGTGTATTATATAGTGGATGGTATATTACCTGAGGTGTATTATATAGTGGATGGTATATTACCTGAGGTGTATTATATAGTGGATGGTATATTACCTGAGGTGTATTATATAGTGGATGGTATATTACCTGAGGTGTATTATATAGTGGATGGTATATTACCTGAGGTGTATTATATAGTGGATGGTATATTACCTGAGGAGGTGTATTATATAGTGGATAGTATATTACCTGAGGAGGTGTATTATATAGTGGATGGTATATTACCTGAGGTGTATTATATAGTGGATAGTATATTACCTGAGGTGTATTATATAGTGTATAGTATATTACCTGAGGTGTATTATATAGTGGATAGTATATTACCTGAGGTGTATTATATAGTGGATAGTATATTACCTGAGGTGTATTATATAGTGGATAGTATATTACCTGAGGTGTATTATATAGTGGATAGTATATTACCTGAGGTGTATTATATAGTGGATAGTATATTACCTGAGGTGTATTATATAGTGGATAGTATATTACCTGAGGATGTGTATTATATAGTGGATAGTATATTACCTGAGGATGTGTATTATATAGTGGATAGTATATTACCTGAGGATGTGTATTATATAGTGGATAGTATATTACCTGAGGAGGTGTATTATATAGTGGATGGTATATTACCTGAGGAGGTGTATTATATAGTGGATAGTATATTACCTGAGGAGGTGTATTATATAGTGGATAGTATATTACCTGAGGTGTATTATATAGTGGATAGTATATTACCTGAGGAGGTGTATTATATAGTGGATAGTATATTACCTGAGGTGTATTATATAGTGGATGGTATATTACCTGAGGAGGTGTATTATATAGTGGATAGTATATTACCTGAGGAGGTGTATTATATAGTGGATGGTATATTACCTGAGGAGGTGTATTATATAGTGGATAGTATATTACCTGAGGTGTATTATATAGTGGATAGTATATTACCTGAGGTGTATTATATAGTGGATAGTATATTACCTGAGGTGTATTATATAGTGGATAGTATATTACCTGAGGTGTATTATATAGTGGATAGTATATTACCTGAGGATGTGTATTATATAGTGGATAGTATATTACCTGAGGATGTGTATTATATAGTGGATAGTATATTACCTGAGGAGGTGTATTATATAGTGGATGGTATATTACCTGAGGTGTATTATATAGTGGATAGTATATTACCTGAGGTGTATTATATAGTGGATGGTATATTACCTGAGGAGGTGTATTATATAGTGGATAGTATATTACCTGAGGATGTGTATTATATAGTGGATAGTATATTACCTGAGGAGGTGTATTATATAGTGGATAGTATATTACCTGAGGTGTATTATATAGTGGATAGTATATTACCTGAGGATGTGTATTATATAGTGGATAGTATATTACCTGAGGATGTGTATTATATAGTGGATAGTATATTACCTGAGGAGGTGTATTATATAGTGGATGGTATATTACCTGAGGAGGTGTATTATATAGTGGATAGTATATTACCTGAGGTGTATTATATAGTGGATGGTATATTACCTGAGGAGGTGTATTATATAGTGGATAGTATATTACCTGAGGATGTGTATTATATAGTGGATAGTATATTACCTGAGGAGGTGTATTATATAGTGGATAGTATATTACCTGAGGAGGTGTATTATATAGTGGATGGTATATTACCTGAGGAGGTGTATTATATAGTGGATAGTATATTACCTGAGGAGGTGTATTATATAGTGGATAGTATATTACCTGAGGAGGTGTATTATATAGTGGATAGTATATTACCTGAGGTGTATTATATAGTGGATAGTATATTACCTGAGGAGGTGTATTATATAGTGGATAGTATATTACCTGAGGAGGTGTATTATATAGTGGATAGTATATTACCTGAGGTGTATTATATAGTGGATAGTATATTACCTGAGGTGTATTATATAGTGGATAGTATATTACCTGAGGTGTATTATATAGTGGATAGTATATTACCTGAGGTGTATTATATAGTGGATGGTATATTACCTGAGGAGGTGTATTATATAGTGGATAGTATATTACCTGAGGAGGTGTATTATATAGTGGATGGTATATTACCTGAGGTGTATTATATAGTGGATAGTATATTACCTGAGGTGTATTATATAGTGGATAGTATATTACCTGAGGTGTATTATATAGTGGATAGTATATTACCTGAGGTGTATTATATAGTGGATGGTATATTACCTGAGGAGGTGTATTATATAGTGGATAGTATATTACCTGAGTATAGGTGCACCTCTTCTTCTTGCACTTGCCGCAGGTGAACAGGTCTGTCTGGGTTCCTCCGGTCTGGGACACCTGGTGATCTCTGATTGCCTCTTTGGTCAGGTTCTTCCTTATCTGCTTCAGCTCATCACTAGCCATCTCCTGTTAACACAGGAACACATTAGGGTCAGGGGTCAGGTTCTTCCTTATCTGCTTCAGCTCATCACCTCCAAAATACAACACAGAGAACACATTAGGGCCAGGATCAGGTTTCAGATAGAATCAGGGTTACGTCAAGGGTAATGTTGGGGTTAGGGGTCAGAGTTAGGTAGCCTACCTGAGCGGTCATCTTGGCCATGCGGTTGGGGGAGACGTTGCCACAGAGAACACTCTTCCGGAGGTTGGGGTTCTTGATGTCCTTCAGGTTGGCGATGCGACTCCTGACACGGTTCTTATATTTGGGGTCTGTGTTCTTTAACTCACAGAAGATATATTCCTCAATCTGAGCTCCCAGTTCATCACAGTCAGCTCCAATAGCGATGTAGTCATCTGGAGGAGAGAGAGAAAGGTCAGGAAAACATCATACAACCTGCCTTGACGTTGCACATCTCTGGGACTTTATCCACAGTAGGGTGTTAGGTCTATCCCCAGTACAGTAGGGTGTTAGGTCTATCCCCAGTACAGTAGGGTGTTAGGTCTATCCCCAGTACAGTAGGGTGTTAGGTCTATCCCCAGTACAGTAGGGTGTTAGGTCTAGAACCAGTACAGTAGGGTGTTAGGTCTAGAACCAGTACAGTAGGGTGTTAGGTCTAGAACCAGTACAGTAGGGTGTTAGGACTTACCTCCGGCCTGTAGAGCCTGGGACAGCATCTCTCGACACTTGATCCTGACAGAGTCAGAGGTGGAGGGGGCGCAGGGGAATGTGGAGATCAGGGAGTTGGACGGAGTAACCTCAGCAGGCTCACTCTTACTGCTGGAGATCAGGGAGTTGGACGTCATGCTTTCAGCCGGGTAAGTGGGTGTACAGTGCATTTGGAAGGTATTCAGACCCCTTCACTTTGTCCACATGTTGATACGTTCCCCCTCAATCTACACACAATACCCCATAATGGCAAAGCAAAAACTGTTGAGAAACTGCAAATGCATTAAAAAATATATATTAAAAAAAATACCATATTTACATCAGTATTCAGACCCTTTGCTATGAGACTCGAAATTGAGCTCAGGTGCTTCCTGTTTCCATTGATCATCCTTGAGATGTTTCTACAACTTGGAGTCCACCTGTGGTAAATTCATTTGATTGGACATTTAGAAAGACACACACCTGTCTATATAAGGTCCCACAGTTGACAGTGCATGTCTGAGTAAAAACCAAGCCATGAGGTCGAAGGAATTGTCCGTAGAGCTCCGAGACAGGATTGGGTCGAGGTACAGATCTGGGGTAGGGTACCAAAACAGAACCTTAGTGTTCTTGGGCTCAGGGACTATGGTGGTCTGCTTGAAACATGTTGGTATTACAGACTCAGTCAGGGACATGTGGAAAATGTCAGTGAAGACACTTGCCAGTTGGTCAGCGCATGCTCAGAGTACACGTCCTGGTAATCCATCTGACCCTGCGGCCTTGTGAATGTTGACCTGTTTAAAGGTCTTACTCACATCGGCTACGGAGAACGTGATCACACAGTCGTCCGGAACAGCTGATGCTCTCATGCATGTGTCAGTGTTTCTTGCCTTGAAGCGAGTATAGAAGTAGTTTAGCTCGTCTGGTAGCTCGTGTCACTGGGCAGCTCACGGCTGGGCTTCCCTTTGTAGTCTGTAATAGTTTGTAGGCCCTGCCACATCCAACGAGCGTCAGAGCCGGTGTAGTAGGATTCAATCTTAGTCCTGTATTGACACTTTGCCTGTTTGATGGTTCGTCAGAGGGCGTAGCGGGATTTCTTATAAGCATCGGTGTGACAACTCCACATTTTAGAGTGTCCATTTACTGTCACCTGTCAGGTAGGATTATCTTGGCAATGGAGAGATGCTTACTAACAGACCTGCGTATGGAACATTTCTGGGATCTTTTTTTTTTTTCAGCTCATGAAACCAACACTTTACATGTTGCGTTGATATTGTTCAGTGTATTTATAGACCGTTTTTAAAGACATGTAAATGTAGATTTTTCCCTGGTTTATTAACGCCGTTGGCTGCGTGGGTGGAAGCCCTAATGGATTACACTGAATGCATATGGATGACCAGTACATTTCTCAAATGTACGATTTTATATTCAAATCTTCCCGGTAACTTTTCCCAGTGTCAAATTTTCCTAAAAGAAACCCTGACAGATTTATATTTTTGTAAATTTGACATTAATCTCAGGTGGGTTTAAAGGTTGAAGGTCACAGTAGCACAGAAAGCACACACTTTATCCAGAATGTAAATGACAATAAAGTAATTGTTCAATGTGATCGATACTAACTAATATTGTATCTACAGTCGAGGTCAAAGGTTGAGAATGACAAGTATTGGTCTCCGCAAAGTTTACTGCTTCAGTGTTCTTAGATCTTTATGTCAGTAGTTACTATGGTAACACTGAAGTATAATTACAAGTATTCCATAAGTGTCAAAGGCTTTCATTGACAATGACATTCAGTTTATGCAAAGAGTCAATATTTGCAGTGTTGACCCTTCTTTTTCAAGACCTCTGCAATCCGCCCTGGCATGCTGTCAACTAACTTCTGGGCCACATCCTGACTGATGGCAGGCCATTCTTGCATAATCAATGCTTGGAGTTTGTCAGAAGTTGTGGGTTTTTGTTTGTCCACCCGCCTCTTGAGGATCGACCACAAGTTCTCAATGGGATTAAGGTCTGGGGAGTTTCCTGGCCATGGACCCAAAATGTTGATGTTTTGTTCCCCGAGCCACTTAGTTATCACTTTTGCCTTATGGCAAGGTGCTCCATCATGCTGGAAAAGGCATTGGTCCTCACCAAACTGTTCTTGGATGGTTGGGAGAAGTTGCTCTCGGAGGATGTGTTGGTACCATTCTTTATTCATGGCTGTGTTCTTAGGCAAAATTGTGAGTGAGCCCACTCCCTTGGCTGAGAAGCAACCCCACACATGAATGGTCTGAGGATGCTTTACTGTTGGCATGACACAGGACTGATGGTAGCGCTCACCTTGTCTTCTCCGGACAAGGTGTTTTCCGGATGGCCCAAACAATCTGAAAGGGATTCATCAGAGAAAATGACTGTACCCCAGTCCTCAGCAGTCCAATCCCTGTACCTTTTGCAGAATATCAGTCTGTCCCTGATGTTTACCTATTATATATCTCCATCAACACAACTACATTCTACCTATAATATATCTCCATCAACACAACTACATTCTACCTACTATATATATCTCCATAAACACAACTACATTCTACCTACTATATATATCTCCATAAACACAACTACATTCTACCTATAATATATCTCCATAAACACAACTACATTCTACCTATAATATATCTCCATAAACACAACTACATTCTACCTACAATATATCTCCATAAACACAACTACATTCTACCTACGATATATCTCCATAAACACAACTACATTCTACCTACGATATATCTCCATAAACACAACTACATTCTACCTACGATATATCTCCATAAACACAACTACATTCTACCTACGATATATCTCCATAAACACAACTACATTCTACCTACGATATATCTCCATAAACACAACTACATTCTACCTACGATATATCTCCATAAACACAACTACATTCTACCTACGATATATCTCCATAAACACAACTACATTCTACCTACGATATATCTCCATAAACACAACTACATTCTACCTACGATATATCTCCATAAACACAACTACATTCTACCTACGATATATCTCCATAAACACAACTACATTCTACCTACGATATATCTCCATAAACACAACTACATTCTACCTACGATATATCTCCATAAACACAACTACATTCTACCTACGATATATCTCCATAAACACAACTACATTCTACCTACGATATATCTCCATAAACACAACTACATTCTACCTACGATATATCTCCATAAACACAACTACATTCTACCTACGATATATCTCCATAAACACAACTACATTCTACCTACGATATATCTCCATAAACACAACTACATTCTACCTATAATATATCTCCATAAACACAACTACATTCTACCTATTATATATCTCCATAAACACAACTACATTCTACCTATTATATATCTCCATAAACACAACTACATTCTACCTATAATATATCTCCATAAACACAACTACATTCTACCTATAATATATCTCCATAAACACAACTACATTCTACCTATAATATATCTCCATAAACACAACTACATTCTACCTATAATATATCTCCATAAACACAACTACATTCTACCTATAATATATCTCCATAAACACAACTACATTCTACCTATAATATATCTCCATAAACACAACTACATTCTACCTATAATATATCTCCATAAACACAACTACATTCTACCTATGATATATCTCCATAAACACAACTACATTCTACCTATGATATATCTCCATAAACACAACTACATTCTACCTATAATATATCTCCATAAACACAACTACATTCTACCTCCAGGCCCAGCAGCGCGTCTTAAACCACAGATACCATTACTGACGAGGACCAGCTGTGATAGACATACCATTACAGACGAGGACCAGCTGTGATAGACAGATACCATTACAGACGAGGACCAGCTGTGATAGATACCATTACAGACGAGGACCAGCTGTGATAAACAGATACCATTACAGACGAGGACCAGCTGTGATAAACAGATACCATTATGATGTTGACGAAATCAGCACACCATGGAGAAACCATACTGGTATGGTAGTAGTGTTAGAATAACTAGGTACCTTTCTTCCTGTGGTTCAGGGCTGCCCTGGGAGGAAGACACCATACTGGTAGGTGTCGACTGCTTTTTCATCTTCTCTTCCGAAGACTTGTCTCCGCCTCCAGGCTCATCTATCGTCCAATCAAAACACAGAGCCACGTCAGTACAACAGTATGGTGGAACAATCTGAAGAATATTACATATATTCTTTCGGAAAGTATTCAGACCCCTTCACATTTTCCACATTTTGTTACGTTACAGCTTTATAAAAAAAATAAAAATAAAAAAAAAACCCACCAAGACTTCTTAGAGCTGGCCGCCCGACCAGGGATGTGACCAAGAACCCAATGGTCACTCTGACAAAGCTCCAGAGTTCCTCTGTGGAGATAGTTGTCCTTCTGGAAGTTTCTCCCATCTGTGCAGCACTCCACCAATCAGGCCTTTATGGTAGAGTGACCAGACTGAAGCCGCTCCTCAGTAAAAGGCACATGACAGCCTGCTTGGAGCCAAAAGGTACCTAAAGACTCTCAGACCATGAGAAACAAGATTCTCTGGTCTGATGAAACCAATATTAAACTCTTCGGCCTGAATGCCAAAGAGCCTGCCACCATCCGAAGCATGGTGGTGGCAGCATCATGCTGTGAGGATGTTTTTCAGTGGCAGGGACTGGGAGACTAGTCAGGATCGAGGGAAAGATGGACAGAGCAAAGTAAAGAAAAGCTGTTCCAGAGCACTCAGGACCTCAGACTGGGGCGAAGGTTCAACTTCAACAGGATCAAACATCTCGAGACCTGAAAATAGCTGTGCAGCAACGCTCCCCATCCAACCTGACAGAGCTTGAGAGGATCTGCAGAGAAGAATGGGAGAAACTCCCCAAATACAGGCGTGCCAAGCTTGTAGATTCATACCCAAGAAGACTCAAGGCTGTAATCGCTGCCAAAGGTCCTTCAACAAAGTACTGAGTAAAGGGTCTGAATACTGATGTAAAACTTATTTCAGTTTATTTTTTTATACATTAGAAAAAATAAATTTGTATACAAACCAGCTCTTCCTTGGTCATTATGGGGTATTGTGTGTAGATTGATGAGGGGGAAAAATCTATTTAAGAATAAAGCTGTAACGTAAGAAAATGTGGAAAAAGTCAAGGGGTCTGAATACTTCCCGAATGTCCTGTAAAAATATTACATAGCTTTATTCATGTCATTTCTATCTGTAATGTTAGGAAACTAGTAATGATCTACTAACCCAGGAGCTTCTTCCAGGACTTGATGAGGGCCTTGGCCAGAGAGGTGACCTCATCCTCTGTACTCTGCTTCCTGATGGCGTTCACAGACATCCCAATCCTGGTGGACTGGAGACGAGAAGAGAGACTAACGTTAGGCTTCAGGAGAGAGAGAGAGAGAGAGAAAGTAGGGTCCAACACCTGAACACAGTTAACTCACAGTGGAGAGGTGGTTTCAGAGTAGGGCTGGGCAATATCCAATTAATTCCAATGTATATTTTAGCACGATGTTTCAAATGCCTGTATCGCAACAATCAAGGTTTCTTGTTTTTATGAGTGCTCTGTCTTTTTGGTCTTGTCTCCTTCCTCCTGTACCGTGTCCACTCCCTCCTCCTGTACCGTGTCCACTCCCTCCTCCTGTACCGTGTCCACTCCCTCCTCCTGTACCGTGTCCACTCCCTCCTCCTGTACCGTGTCCACTCCCTCCTCCTGTACCGTGTCCACTCCCTCCTCCTGTACCGTGTCCACTCCCTCCTCCTGTACCGTGTCCACTCCCTCCTCCTGTACTGTGTCCACTCCCTCCTCCTGTACCGTGTCCACTCCCTCCTCCTGTACTGTGTCCACTGTAAAGCTTCCCATTCCACAGACCAGACTCCAAGCCCCTCCTCCTGTACTGTGTCCACTGTAAAGCTTCCCATTCCACAGACCAGACTCCAAGCCCCTCCTCCAGTACTGTGATACTTCTTCCTCTCTGACAGCAGTTTAAATTAGCTATTTTGGATTTGATGTTTGGTCCAACAGAAGTCGGTTATACGGACAGAGCAGACCCTACTAAAATGAGTGTCAATTAACATGATGGAAAATGTATTCTTAGTTTGTCGTGCACGGCGTTGCACACCATGGACCACGCACCACGGACCACTAGCAGCATTTTAGAGTCAACTTGTTCTCATTTTGAAGAACATCTACTTAAATCCGGTAGGCCTTCACCATCTTAAAGTGAACAGGCTGTTGTTCAAACAGTTGGAGACTGACAGGAGGGTGTATTGGTCCCGTGTAGCTCAGATGGTAGATCATGGCGCTTGCAACGCCAGGGATGTGGGTTCGATTCCCACGGGGGACCAGTATGAAAAAAGTATGAACATGTATGAACTAACTAACTGGATAAGAGTGTCTGATAAATGACTAACATGTATTCAGAACATTGTTCAGTAAGAAAACCGATCCATGTTGGCTAGACTTTAAATATAAGGATTTGCTGGCTACTCGCTAGCAGTGGGCTTGAGAGAGTTCATGGTCACTATTAATGGATGTGTATTGTTCTGGTTACATTTGTAACAAAAAAAGGGCATTTTCAGACTTGAAGGCCAGATCAGAATGATTATTACAAAAAAGCAGGTTAAACTATTTTGATAAAATAAGTGGGTCTTATGGTTGTAGAAGGCTTATATTTTGCCTAGGTATAATTTGACATGCTGTGCATTGACCTAAAATTTAAGAAAATATAAAATAAAAATCAAGATCTGATTTTTTCAGCCATATCGCCCAGCCCTAGTTCAGAGGAGACTAGGGCCTCAACACTACACGCTACACACAGTAACAGTGTGGATCAGGTGCTAGAAGTGTAGCTATGGTCAGGTACCTGTAGTAACTTTAGAGTCATGGGTACAGCCTTCAGCTCCTTCAGAAGGTCCAGTGCCCCCGCCTACAACAACAACAACATACTGAGGGTTAAGTTGAGGTTCGGCAGGCTACTACTGATGCCTCAGGCTGCAAAGCTACAACATACAGTGTAGCAGCTAAATAAGTGATAGGTTGATGTAGCTGGACAGGCTAGTGTGTGCATGTAAAACATTTGATTGACAGTGTAGAAAGTGATGCGTACATTTCTGTTCTGTATCCCTTAAATCTGCATATATAAAACACAGAACGGCTTCTTACCGTCCTGCAAGTCCTCAGCTGGAGAAGGCACAGTCACGCATGCTACCAAGGCAGCAGGAAGTGTAGTTCAATGGACAATGTGCATAAAGATGACTGCCCCCATTAGTGATGGGTGGATCCATAGTTACATAGCCATATTATTTGGGACGATATAATAAAAAGTAGGTACTTTAACTCCAAAAGAATGGATTAGTAAAAAAGCTAGGTAGCATTAGCTAGAGCTAGTCGGCTGTACCTACGCAAAAACTAAAGCTCGTACCCCATCTTCTTTCTAAATCGTGATCTGGTTACCAGCACTTACAGTTGAAGTCAGAAGTTTACATAAACTTAGGTTGAAGTCAATAAAACAGATTTTTCAACCACTCCACAGATTTTCATGTTAACAAACTATAGCATTTATTTGGGCTGTAATCTGAGGCTGGTAACTCTAGTTAACTTATCCTTAGAGACAGTTCCATCAGAGCACTTGATGGTTTTTGCAACTACACTTGAAGAAACTTTCTAAGTACTTGAGAGTATATATATACAGTGGGGAGAACAAGTATTTGATACACTGCCGATTTTGCAGGTTTTCCTACTTACAAAACATTTAGAAGTCAGTAATTTTTATCATTGGTACTCTTCAACTGTGAGTGACGGAATCTAAAACAAAAATCCAGAAAATCACATTGTATGATTTTTAAGTAATTAATTTACATTTTATTGCATGACATAAGTATTTGATACATCAGAAAAGCAGAACTTTATATTTGGTACAGAAACCTTTGTTTGCAATTACAGAGATCATACGTTTCCTGTAGTTCTTGACCAGGTTTGCACACACTGCAGCAGGGATTTTGGCCCACTCCTCCATACAGATCCTTCAGGTTTCGGGGCTGTCGCTGGGCAATACGGACTTTCAGCTCCCTCCAAAGATTTTCTATTGGGTTCAGGTCTGGAGACTGGCTAGGCCACTCCAGGACCTTGAGATGCTTCTTACAGAGCCACTCCTTAGTTGCCCTGGCTGTGTGTTTCGGGTCGTTGTCATGCTGGAAGACCCAGCCACGACCCATCTTCAATGTTCTTACTGAGGGAAGGAGGTTGTTGGCCAAGATCTCGCGATACATGGCCCCATCCATCCTCCCCTCAATACGGTGCAGTCGTCCTGTCCCCTTTGCAGAAAAGCATCCCCAAAGAATGATGTTTCCACCTCCATGCTTCACGGTTGGGATGGTGTTCTTGGGGTTGTGCTCATCCTTCTTCTTCCTCCAAACACGGCGAGTGGAGTTTAGACCAAAAAGCTCTATTTTTGTCTCATCAGACCACATGACCTTCTCCCATTCCTCCTCTGGATCATCCAGATGGTCATTGGCAAACTTCAGACGGGCCTGGACATGCGCTGGCTTGAGCAGCAGGATTTTAATCCATGATGGCGTAGTGTGTTACTAATGGTTTTCTTTGAGGCTGTGGTCCCAGCTCTCTTCAGGTCATTGATCAGGCCCTGCCGTGTAGTTCTGGGCTGATCCCTCTCCTTCCTCATGATCATTGATGCCCCACCAGGTGAGATCTTGCATGGTGCCCCAGACCGAGGGAGATTGACCGTCATCTTGAACTTCCATTTTCTAATAATTGCGCCAACAGTTGTTGCCTTCTCACCAAGCTGCTTGCCTATTGTCCTGTAGCCCATCCCAGCCTTGTGCAGGTCTACAATTTTATCCCTGATGTCCTTACACAGCTCTCTGGTCTTGGCCATTGTGGAGAGGTTGGAGTCTGTTTGATTGAGTGTCTGGACAGGTGTCTTTTATACAGGTAACGAGTTCAAACAGGTGCAGTTAATACAGGTAATGAGTGGAGAACAGGAGGGCTTCTTAAAGAAAAACTAACAGGTCTGTGAGAGCCGGAATTCTTACTGGTTGGTAGGTGATCAAATACTTATGTCATGCAATAAAATGCAAATTAATTATTTAAAAATCACACAATGTGATTTTCTGGATTTTTGTTTTAGATTCTGTCTCTCACAGTTGAAGAGTACCTATGATAAAAATTACAGACTTCTACATGCTTTGTAAGTAGGAAAACCTGCAAAATCAGCAGTGTATCAAATACTTGTTCTCCCCACTGTATATATATATATATATATATATATATATATATAAACTGTAGAGTAAGGAGTAACCATTTTAGAAAATCATGGGGCAGATAGTCTTTGGTTGCTGCTATTTTAAGTCAATCATATTGCTGCTATAACTGATGCTTCGTGGTCTTATGCTGCCATCTATTGGAAATATTGAGCAATTCAAAGTTATTAATTCACATAAAATAAAGTGTATTTTCTTATTAATTCCTGAGATCAGTCTCAAACCTGCCCCACACCAATTACTTGACTTTCACATAGTGGTTACTAGGTCACACCGTTCAAACCCCATTTAAAAACAAATGTGGCTTGTTTATCAAGTGTTCTGCCTTGCAATAATAAATATCATAAAATACCTAATAAAAAGCAAATGCTTAAACAGGTTTCATTTAACAAATAACAATAAATGCTATTTAGTACTATAAAGGTATTTACTAAAATAATATTATTACTAAAATAGTTTCTAAAAGCATTCTTGTGCCTAGGGTTACTATCTGTTCAGGGTTAAGTGTAAAATAGGTTATACCTAGGGTTAGAGGTAAGTCTATGCGCCAGCCATCGTTAACACTGTGGGTCACAAGAACGTGTAGCCAGGTGAACAGTGAGCTTGCTCACCAAGCAGCAGTAACCTTGTGGATGATCAGGTACCAGAGGGAAGTCTAACAACAGGTGACGTAGAACAATGGGCTGGGAACAGAACCTTCAGAACGTTCTGGAGGTGCTTTGGTTCCAACAGAACTAATAGGAGCTGCAGGTGACACGACATAAATTACTTGTTTATTCGCGATTACTTCAGAATTAGGGCAAGCAGCCGGGACACATGGTAATATTATGAAACGGGGCTCCATGGCGGATGCAATTAACTAGTTATCAGAAAAAAGCATCATGTTCATGTGTCCCGCCTATCCTGCCTTTCTAGGGAGTTGTTCCCAGCCACCGTGCTTCTACATCTGCATTGCTTGCTGTTTGGGGTTTTAGGCTGGGTTTCTGTATAACACTGTGACATCTGCAGGTGTAAAAAATGCTTCATAAATAAATGCCATTGATCCTAAACACCAACTTCCACGCTGTTGAAGTTCAGTGACCTGCTAGGTTAGCAACCAGCTAGCTGTTGTTGGCTTAGTTAGCTGCCTGCTTAGTTGGTTGGCTGGCTAACAGCAAAATAACAATGTTTGAACAACTAACACCACTGTTAAGACGACTAGGAAGAAGCAATAAGAGCAATATGTCGAACGGTGCCATTGACCACCACAGGACAACACAACCAGCCGGCCACCTATATGTGTCGCCATGTTTTAACGTCCATTAGTGAAGTAGCTGCTAGGCTAGGCTAGGCTATCACCAGTCATGGCACAACACCTCACCCCGCTTTTCCTTTTCGACATTTTATCCATCTTCTTCGCAATTCTTATGATTTCCTCTTCTTCTTTTTTACCCATTGTGAATCATTTGCTCTAAAATATCAAATTATCAAAAGAGAGGAACTTGTAATCGACAAAGAGTACAGGAGAACCAGCGGACTGCTCTCGTCGCGAGGACACCGGAAACGAATCAGACCAAACTAATCCCTCAAAGTTTAAGTACAGATAACCGAGCTCCGAAAAATGTTCAACTTCTTCTTCTATGGTTATATGGCGATCACACAATGTCATGTGCATCCATCCACCTACTATGCGGGATGGAAACCGGATCCCCCTAAAAAACGGAACTACCAAAAAACACAAATAAATCAAAGAACTTTCCTGTTAACAATAAATAAAACAGAACTGATCCCTACACATGCTCAAGGGGAACCTGGGAGGGCAGGTCTTCCAGCTCCAGTACCCCTTGCAAGTCTTCCAATGTAAAATCCTTTAGTCCCAAAAACGTTTCTGCTGTAGCCACAATAATGTCTAGTTTCTTTAACTTCTTTGAGACTTGTGATGTACAGTTTATAACTGTGGCAATGAGCGCAACAAAATCCACATTTTTAACACACGGTATCTTTTTTCTGGCAGCAAACATTTACTACAGGCTGTGGTGTTTCCACTACCATCTCTTCACTATCATCACTTGTTTTCTCAATTATTTTAATGGCCTCTGCATAGGAGATTCGATTAACCGCTCTAACTTTTGCCACCTCAATCTCCTTCACCCTTACAGGGCAGTCCAGGAACTCAGGATCATAATCCCCACCACAACTACAACACCGTCGTCCTTCTACACACCTTTCTTCAGTATACTCTGTTCATCTACACACACTTGAAACATGGCCAAATCCTACAATTCTTACAATGCAGTAGTTTGTGGACGAATGCCTTACAGCGTATCTTATATAACCAAGTTTCACATGTGTAGGTTTTTGCTCTTCATCAAAAAACAACAATACCGACAGACTTTCCTCTTTTTCAGACGCCGGGCACCAACCACACCAGGAATTCTCTTCAGGTATTCAACCTGAACATCCGTTGTCACCCCTGAGACGACTACTTTAACGGGTGCTCTACTCTGAAGTTCAAAACACACAACTACTGTTGTCTTCCTCTGCTCTTCAGAAATACACTTCATCAAAATAAGACCTGGTCACTTTGACATCTACATAGAGGCCCATTATCAGCAACCATCACTCCAACGTGCTCAGTATGGGTTCTCCTCTACAGTGACTCAGTATGGGTTCTCCTCTACAGTGACTCAGTATGGGTTCTCCTCTACAGTGACTCGGTATGGGTTCTCCTCTACAGTGACTCAGTATGGGTTCTCCTCTACAGTGACTCGGTATGGGTTCTCCTCTACAGTGACTCAGTATGGGTTCTCCTCTACAGTGACTCAGTATGGGTTCTCCTCTACAGTGACAGTGACTCAGTATGGGTTCTCCTCTACAGTGACTCAGTATGGGTTCTCCTCTACAGTGACTCAGTATGGGTTCTCCTCTACAGTGACTCAGTATGGGTTCTCCTCTACAGTGACTCAGTATGGGTTCTCCTCTACAGTGACTCGGTATGGGTTCTCCTCTACAGTGACTCAGTATGGGTTCTCCTCTACAGTGACTCAGTATGGGTTCTCCTCTACAGTGACTCAGTATGGGTTCTCCTCTACAGTGACTCAGTATGGGTTCTCCTCGACAGTGACTCAGTATGGGTTCTCCTCTACAGTGACTCAGTATGGGTTCTCCTCTACAGTGACTCAGTATGGGTTCTCCTCTACAGTGACTCAGTATGGGTTCTCCTCTACAGTGACTCAGTATGGGTTCTCCTCTACAGTGACTCGGTATGGGTTCTCCTCTACAGTGACTCAGTATGGGTTCTCCTCTACAGTGACTCAGTATGGGTTCTCCTCTACAGTGACATAGTATTTACCCTCCGTTTAGAACAGGTTAGACCAGTTTACCCTCCGTTTAGACCAGTTTACCCTCCGTTTAGACCAGTTTAGACCAGTTTACCCTCCGTTTAGACCAGGTTAGACCAGTTTACCCTCCGTTTAGACCAGGTTAGACCAGTTTACCCTCCGTTTAGACCAGGTTAGACCAGTTTACCCTCCGTTTAGACCAGGTTAGACCAGGTTAGACCAGTTTACCCTCCGTTTAGACCGTTTTTTTTCATACATATTTTAATAGGGTACATATAGCCTACAATGTGTATTTTCTACTTGTGTCTTTTCCTATTCGATCTCACCAATAACATAGGCCTATAGAAAACTGAAAACTAGCTGGCAGAGAGGTTGGAACCCTCTTTCTTTTTCTGAGATGACCATTGGTTTATAATACCTTGTAAAGTATAGTGCATGTCATGTGTTCCTCCTGCACACAGCTGTGTTTAATATTAGGCTACATATACAGCCAGTGTGTTAGTCTCTCTTCCTCTCTCTCTGAATTCGATATAAAATCATCTGTGTTTGTCATAGAACGATGGGACTAGCTTCTGTGGATGCAGACAGGTTTCCAGCGTTGTGCTTTGTTTGAATCAAGCAATGATGGTCATGGCTAGAAGGGATCCAGATTTTGTCAAATTAACGTCAGATTTGACTTTTCGTAGCAGGTTAGGCGAATTACGCAGCAGGTTACGAGAATTAACGGACCAGGTTAGTAAAAGGGTTAGCTAAAATGCATCCAAAAAATCCACTTGTGACTATAATTAGACAAAACATGGATCCCTTCTAGACATGATCCCATATAGCCATCATTTTAGGCGGGACATTCTAGCCTCCAATGGCTGTGGTGTTAGTGTTATCCGACACTAGAGTCCCTAGTAACTCAAGTAAAATTATCTATTATATTGACAAGTCGAGTGACTCTTAACAATGGAAATACATGATGGCCTCAAAGCTGGAAGGCAGACGGGATCAGATCGGACCACTCTAGCCAATGAGGGGGCTTGTTTTCTCTGCTGTAGTTCAAACCCCTAGATGCCTCGCCGGTTGAAGAGACATGGATTTAGAAGCAAAGCAAATAACCTAAACATTGACAAAATAATGAAAGTACACAGAAAGCCCCCATCTTCACCATTAACATATTCATTTATTTAGTATGTATGCATTCATTCAATGTTTCATTGTAATACATAATGACTTGTGTTGAATAAAAAACGGTATAAATGTCTAGTAGATGTTCCTTCCCTATGTGTTATAAAAGTTGTGAGGCCTAAATTGCAAGTAGCCTAGTGTCAAAATGTACCCCGACTCCCCCCTTCTCTAATTCGGGCTCCCGAGTGGTTCAGTGGTCTAAGACACTACATCTCAGTACTAGAGGAGTCACTACAGACAACCTGGTTCAGTAGTCTAAGACACTCCATCTCAGTGCTAGAGGAGTCACTACAGACAACCTGGTTCAGTGGTCTAAGACACTGCATCTCAGTGCTAGAGGAGTCACTACAGACAACCTGGTTCAGTAGTCTAAGACACTCCATCTCAGTGCTAGAGGAGTCACTACAGACAACCTGGTTCAGTGGTCTAAGACACTGCATCTCAGTGCTAGAGGAGTCACTACAGACACCCTGGTTCAGTGGTCTAAGACACTGCATCTCAGTGCTAGAGGAGTCACTACAGACAACCTGGTTCAGTGGTCTAAGACACTACATCTCAGTGCTAGAGGAGTCACTACAGACAACCTGGTTCAGTGGTCTAAGACACTACATCTCAGTGCTAGAGGAGTCACTACAGACAACCTGGTTCAGTGGTCTAAGACACTGCATCTCAGTGTTAGAGGAGTCACTACAGACAACCTGGTTCAGTGGTCTAAGACACTGCATCTCAGTGTTAGAGGAGTCACTACAGACAACCTGGTTCAGTGGTCTAAGACACTGCATCTCAGTGCTAGAGGAGTCACTACAGACAACCTGGTTCAGTGGTCTAAGACACTGCATCTCAGTACTAGAGGAGTCACTACAGACAACCTGGTTCAGTGGTCTAAGACACTGCATCTCAGTGCTAGAGGAGTCACTACAGACACCCTGGTTCAGTGGTCTAAGACACTGCATCTCAGTGCTAGAGGAGTCACTACAGACAACCTGGTTCAGTGGTCTAAGACACTGCATCTCAGTGCTAGAGGAGTCACTACAGACAACCTGGTTCAGTGGTCTAAGACACTGCATCTCAGTGCTAGAGGAGTCACTACAGACACCCTGGTTCAGTGGTCTAAGACACTGCATCTCAGTGCTAGAGGAGTCACTACAGACACCCTGGTTCAGTGGTCTAAGACTCTGCATCTCAGTGCTAGAGGAGTCACTACAGACACCCTGGTTCAGTGGTCTAAGACTCTGCATCTCAGTGCTAGAGGAGTCACTACAGACAACCTGGTTCAGTGGTCTAAGACACTGCATCTCAGTACTAGAGGAGTCACTACAGACAACCTGGTTCAGTGGTCTAAGACTCTGCATCTCAGTGCTAGAGGAGTCACTACAGACAACCTGGTTCAGTGGTCTAAGACACTGCATCTCAGTGCTAGAGGAGTCACTACAGACAACCTGGTTCAGTGGTCTAAGACACTACATCTCAGTGCTAGAGGAGTCACTACAGACAACCTGGTTCAGTGGTCTAAGACACTGCATCTCAGTGCTAGAGGAGTCACTACAGACAACCTGGTTCAGTGGTCTAAGACACTACATCTCAGTACTAGAGGAGTCACTACAGACAACCTGGTTCAGTGGTCTAAGACACTGCATCTCAGTGCTAGAGGAGTCACTACAGACAACCTGGTTCAGTGGTCTAAGACACTGCATCTCAGTGCTAGAGGAGTCACTACAGACAACCTGGTTCAGTGGTCTAAGACACTGCATCTCAGTACTAGAGGAGTCACTACAGACAACCTGGTTCAGTGGTCTAAGACACTGCATCTCAGTGGTAGAGGAGTCACTACAGACAACCTGGTTCAGTGGTCTAAGACACTGCATCTCAGTGTTAGAGGAGTCACTACAGACAACCTGGTTCAGTGGTCTAAGACACTGCATCTCAGTGCTAGAGGAGTCACTACAGACAACCTGGTTCAGTGGTCTAAGACACTGCATCTCAGTGCTAGAGGAGTCACTACAGACAACCTGGTTCAGTGGTCTAAGACACTGCATCTCAGTGCTAGAGGAGTCACTACAGACAACCTGGTTCAGTGGTCTAAGACACTGCATCTCAGTGCTAGAGGAGTCACTACAGACAACCTGGTTCAGTGGTCTAAGACACTACATCTCAGTACTAGAGGAGTCACTACAGACAACCTGGTTCAGTGGTCTAAGACACTGCATCTCAGTGGTAGAGGAGTCACTACAGACAACCTGGTTCAGTGGTCTAAGACACTGCATCTCAGTGTTAGAGGAGTCACTACAGACAACCTGGTTCAGTGGTCTAAGACACTGCATCTCAGTGCTAGAGGAGTCACTACAGACAACCTGGTTCAGTGGTCTAAGACACTGCATCTCAGTGGTAGAGGAGTCACTACAGACAACCTGGTTCAGTGGTCTAAGACACTGCATCTCAGTGTTAGAGGAGTCACTACAGACAACCTGGTTCAGTGGTCTAAGACACTGCATCTCAGTGCTAGAGGCGTCACTACAGACCTTGGTTCAATCCCGGGCTGTATCACAACTGCCGTGATTGGCCCAGAGTCGTCTAGTTGGCCAGGGTAGGTCATCATTGTATTTCTTTTTTAACAATTTATTTCACCTTTATTTAACCAGGTAGGTTTTATTTCACCTTTATTTAACCAGGTAGGTTTTATTTCACCTTTATTTAACCAGGTAGGTTTTATTTCACCTTTATTTAACCAGGGAGGCCAGTTGAGAACTAGTTCTCATTACAAGTGAGACCTGGCCAAGACAAAGCAAAGCAGTGCCACAATAAAAAAACAACAATACAGAGTTACACATGAGAATAAACAAACGTACAGTCAATAACACAATAGAAAATCTGTGTACAGAAGGTAGGACAATAAATAGGCCATAGTGGTGAAATAATTGCAAATTAGCATTAACACTGGAGTGATAGATGTACAGATGATGATGCAGCTGGTGCTTAAAGTTATTGAGGGAGATGGTAGTCTCCAGCTTCAGTGATTTTTGCAATTCATTCCAGTCATTGGCAGCAGAGAACTGGAAGGAATGGCAGCCAAAGGAGGTGTTGGCTTTGGGGATGGCCAGTGAGATATACAGTGGGGAGAACAAGTATTTGATACACTGCCAATTTTGCAGGTTTTCCTACTTACAAAGCATGTAGAGGTCTGTAATTTTTATCATAGGTACACTTCAACTGAGAGAGACGGAATCTAAAACAAAAATCCAGAAAATCACATTGTATGATTTTTAAGTAATTCATTTGCATTTTATTGCATGACATAAGTATTTGATCACCTACCAACCAGTAAGAATTCCGGCTCTCACAGACCTGTTAGTTTTTCTTTAAGAAGCCCTCCTGTTCTCCACTCATTACCTGTATTAACTGCACCTGTTTGAACTCATTACCTGTATAAAAGACACCTGTCCACACACTCAATCAAACAGACTCCAACCTCTCCACAATGGCCAAGACCAGAGAGCTGTGTAAGGACATCAGGGATAAAATTGTAGACCTGCACAAGGCTGGGATGGGCTACAGGACAATAGGCAAGCAGCTTGGTGAGAAGGCAACAACTGTTTGCGCAATTATTGGAAAATGGAAGAAGTTCAAGATGACGGTCAATCTCCCTCGGTCTGGGGCACCATGTAAGATCTCACCTCGTGGGGCATCAATGATCATGAGGAAGGTGAGGGATCAACCCAGAACTACATGGCAGGACCTGGTCAATGACCTGAAGAGAGCTGGGACCACAGTCTCAAAGAAAACCATTAGTAACACACTACGCCGTCATGGATTAAAATCCTGCAGCGCACGCAAGGTCCCCCTGCTCAAGCCAGCGCATGTCCAGGCCCGTCTGAAGTTTGCCAATGACCATCTGGATGATCCAGAGGAGGAATGGGAGAAGGTCATGTGGTCTGATGAGACAAAAATAGAGCTTTTTGGTCTAAACTCCACTCGCCGTGTTTGGAGGAAGAAGAAGGATGAGTACAACCCCAAGAACACCATCCCAACCGTGAAGCATGGAGGTGGAAACATCATTCTTTGGGGATGCTTTTCTGCAAAGGGGACAGGACGACTGCACCGTATTGAGGGGAGGATGGATGGGGCCATGCATCGCGAGATCTTGGCCAACAACCTCCTTCCAGTAAGAGCATTGAAGATGGGTCGTGGCTGGGTCTTCCAGCATGACAACGACCCGAAACACACAGCCAGGGCAACTAAGGAGTGGCTCCGTAAGAAGCATCTCAAGGTCCTGGAGTGGCCTAGCCAGTCTCCAGACCTGAACCCAATAGAAATTCTTTGGAGGGAGCTGAAAGTCCGTATTGCCTAGCGACAGCCCCGAAACCTGAAGGATCTGGAGAAGGTCTGTATGGAGGAGTGGGCCAAAATCCCTGCTGCAGTGTGTGCAAACCTGGTCAAGAACTACAGGAAACATATGATCTCTGTAATTTCAAACAAAGGTTTCTGTCCCAAATATTAAGTTCTGCTTTTCTGATGTATCAAATACTTATGTCGTGCAATATAATGCAAATAAATTACTTAAAAACCATACAATGTGATTTTCTGGATTTTTGTTTTAGATTCCGTCACTCACAGTTGAAGAGTACCTATGATAAAAATTACAGACTTCTACATGCTTTGTAAGTAGGAAAACCTGCAAAATCGGCAGTGTATCAAATACTTGTTCTCCCCACTGTAGGTCCAGTTTTAAAAACACAATAGAACATATTTTTACACAACATTTGCAATTAAACCAATGTCAGTTTCCCTGCGACAAACTGCTATATGTTAAGGTCAATAAATAAACTAATAGGTAAATAAAGAATTCAATAAATACATCAACTCATCAATCAATAAATAGCATTTTAAACACTTGCATTGGGCAACATGCTTCTTCCACTGGTGCTTTTCTAAGTGTGTGTGTGTGTGTCTGTCTGTCTGTCTGTGTCCGTCTGTCTGTCTGTGTCCGTCTGTCCGTCCGTCTGTGTCTGTGTGTAATGAATAGTAACAGGGGGGAAATAACCTTTTAAGTATGGAAGGTTTCGTTTAGCTCTGCCTACTGGCTCTGAGTCCCAGCCTGGTAGGTCTGCCTGGTGGCTCTGAGTCCCAGCCTGGTAGGTCTGCCTGGTGGCTCTGAGTCCCAGCCTGGTAGGTCTACCTACTGGCTCTGAGTCCTAGCCTGGTAGCTCTGCCTGCTGGCTCTGAGTCCCAGCCTGATAAGTCTGTCTGCTGGCTCTGAGTCCCAGCCTGGTAGGTCTGCCTGGTGGCTCTGAGTCCCAGCCTGGTAGGTCTACCTACTGGCTCTGAGTCGCAGCCTGGTAGGTCTACCTACTGGCTCTGAGTCCCAGCCTGATAAGTCTGTCTGCTGGCTCTGAGTCCCAGCCTGGTAGGTATGCCTGGTGGCTCTGAGTACCAGCCTGGTAGCTCGGCCTGGTGGCTCTGAGTCGCAGCCTGGTAGGTCTACCTACTGGCTCTGAGTCCTAGCCTGGTAGCTCTGCCTGCTGGCTCTGAGTACCAGCCTGGTAGCTCGGCCTGCTGGCTCTGAGTCCCAGCCTGGTAGGTCTGCCTGGTGGCTCTGAGTCCCAGCCTGCTAGCTCCGCCTGCTGGCTCTGAGTCCCGGCCTGGTAGGTCTGTTTGATGGCTCTGAGCCCCAGCCTGGTAGGTCTGTCCGGCGGGCCGAAGGTGTAAGTCATAGTGGAACCGGACCTCTGGCGAGACCCGGTATATGGACGCCGAGCTGAGGGAGCCATGGCCGGGCACAGAACTGTACCTCTTCCCATGCTGCCCCGGTTTGTCGTGTTTCAGAGACAATATCCTGTTAAAGTTCAAAGGAGGGCTGATCTGTCCGTCTAGGTATCCCTCCCTTCCTCCCTCAGGAGACACGTTGTCGTAGTACGGCTCACACTGGCCACCGTAGCTGTAGTGCCGGCTGTGGTAGGAGGGCTTGGCTCTGTCCAGGGTGCTGCAGCCTTGTCCAGGGGGCGTGCCCAGCTCTGCCCCTGGGTAGCGGTACATGTTGTCGTAGTGGGCCCTACTACCTGGGTAAGTCACCACTCCGTTATGGTCTGTGAGGAAGGACCTGGCATTGAGCTGCAGACAACCGGCCACAAGGTTGGTCGTGGGCTGGGACAGGCCATTGCACAGAGTCTGAACGAACCCCAGAAGGTCAGGCTTCTTGCCTGCGGTCAGCGTCTCTGACAGGGCCCAGATGTAGTTCTTAGCCAGGCGGAGAGTCTCTATCTTGGAAAGCTTCTGGGTCTTGGAGTAGCAGGGTACCACCTTTCGGAGGCTCTCCAACGCATCGTTCAGACCGTGCATCCTGCTGCGCTCACGGGCGTTCGCCTCATGACGCCACACCTTGACCCTCTCCTGCCTTCCTTTATTTGCCTTTCTCCGTGGTCCTCTCTTTCTGGGGAGGCTGTTTTCATCCTGCTGGATGTCGTCCTCTCTCTCTTCTTCCTCTTCCTCTCTTTCTGAGATGTCATCATCCTCCTTGTCCTCGCTCTCCGGGTTCAACATGACGTCCAGGCTGTGTATCGGGTCTCGCTTCAGGTCCGGTAAGCTCCTGCTGGGATAGTTGGCGCCAAACCGGGGCTCACACGTCATATCTGGTTCTTCATATGGTAGAGTCAACATGATTCCTATAGACACAACTCCCAGTCAACACATGAACTATGTACAGCCTGTCAATGTGTCTAGGATGTTCCCATACAGGGAGAGTCTGTTGTGGTTCTACTAGGGTTAAACCAAGGCCAGAGTCACACGGCTCCAGCAATCAACATTTCTCAATGAATTAGTTATACATATATCTATGCAATTTATTGACTTAAACTATTAATAGAACAACATGCATATGATATGTGAAACAATCTATATGCCAATAGACAAGTCTCCTCACCTGAATGTCTGTCAGCGGGCAGTGTGTATGTTTTTAAATCTCCCTTCTCTCTGTTCTGTGCCAGTCTCTCCTCTCCTCTCTTCTCTCGCAAACAAAATGACAGAATCATTCCTTTACTGGTGTCTTTCTCCCCCCTCACTCACACATTCTCTCCTCTTCTCCCTCTCCCCCCTCTCCCCCTCACTCACACACTCTCTCTCCACCTCCCCCCTCCTCTCCCCCTCACTCACACACTCTCTCTCCACCTCTCCCCTCCTCTCCCCCCCACTCACACACTCTCTCTCCACCTCTCCCCTCCTCTCCCCCTCACTCACACACTCTCTCTCCACCTCCCCCCTCCTCTCCCCCCCACTCACACACTCCCTCTCCCCTCCTCTCCCCCCCACTCACACACTCTCTCTCCACCTCTCCCCTCCTCTCCCCCCCACTCACACACTCCCTCTCCCCCCCTCTCCCCCTCACTCACACACTCCCTCTCCCCCCCTCTCCCCCTCACTCACACACTCTCTCTCCACCTCTCCCCTCCTCTCCCCCCCACTCACACACTCCCTCTCCCCTCCTCTCCCCCTCACTCACACACTCCCTCTCCCCTCCTCTCCCCCTCACTCACACACTCCCTCTCCCCTCCTCTCCCCCTCACTCACACACTCCCTCTCCCCCCCTCTCCCCCTCACTCACACACTCCCTCTCCCCCCCTCTCCCCCTCACTCACACACTCTCTCTCCACCTCTCCCCTCCTCTCCCCCCCACTCACACACTCTCTCTCCACCTCTCCCCTCCTCTCCCCCCCACTCACACACTCCCTCTCCCCTCCTCTCCCCCTCACTCACACACTCCCTCTCCCCCCCTCTCCCCCTCACTCACACACTCCCTCTCCCCCCCTCTCCCCCTCACTCACACACTCTCTCTCCACCTCCCCCCTCCTCTCCCCCCCCTCACACACTCTCTCTCTCTCTCCCTCACTCACACACTCTCTCTCCCTCTCTCTCTCCCCCTAACTCACACACTCTCTCTCCACCCCCCCCCCCTCTCTCTCTCTCTCACTCTCCTTCTTTGAGAAATTACACTCATGCCAACTGCCAGAGCGGGTACCCATGCCATCTGCCGCTGCCGTCTCGTGGCAGGGCGTAGTCACATGGCTCACATCCCATGGGACCTCCATCCCGTGCTGATCATCTGGCATCTTGATAATGGGCACTGGGAGGCCCACACTGAACCATCAAACAGCCCTGGGAAGGATAACAACTCATATAACTGTCCTCCAGATCAGAAAGATGGAGTGATGCTTTAGGCCTGTTTAAGGTCATCTAATGTATCCAGGTTGGCAACAAGTAGGTCCCAAAGCATATTTTTTATATGTTTTATTTATCATGAGTAAATTCAAGGATAAGATACGAATGTGATGGAATATATTGAAGGACATCACAGTGCAGCTTCTCAACAAGGCAGAAGCAATACTTATGTGCTGCTTGTGCCAGACCAGTCTTTTTCTCTTTCATTCATTTGAACCTGCTGTATTTTCTAAGTTCTGTTGTATTAACAGAACAGAATAGAGTAACATGAAGTTAACAACAGGAACAGAATAGAGTAACATGAAGTTAACAACAGGAACAGAATAGAGTAACATGAAGTTAACAACAGGAACAGAATAGAGTAACATGAAGATAACAACAGGAACAGAATAGAGTAACATGAAGTTAACAACAGGAACAGAATAGAGCTGTGGTTCCCAAACCTTTTATAGTCCCGTACCCCTTCAAACATTCAACCTCCAGCTGTGTACCCCCTCCAGCACCAGGGTCAGAACGCTCTCAAATGGTGTTTTTAGCCACCATTGTAAGCCTGACACACACACACTATACCATACATTTATTAACATAAGAATGAGTGGGAGTTTTTGTCACAACGGGCTCGTGGGAAGAGACAAGGAGCTCTGATTGGACCAGGACAAATAATAATAACCAATCATTTAGCTCTTTATTTAGACATCTTTCATTAAAACCTTATGTGTTCATCATAAATGGTGAATAACTCACCACAGGTTAATGAGAAGGGTGTGTTTGAAAGGATGCTCATAACTCTGTAATGTTGGGTTGTATTGGAGAGAGTCTCAGTCTTAAATAATGTTCCACAGTCTGTCTGTATTTAGTTGTCATGCTAGTGAGGGCAGAGAATCCACTCTCACATCGGTACGTGGTTGCAAAGGGCATCAGTGTCTTAACAGCCGATTTGCTGAGGTATGATACTGGCATTGGCTTTGGATGAAGCTCTCTTGTTCAGATATCGCTAAGTGGACTGGAGGCGGGGCATGAAAAGGATAACGAACCCAGTTATTTGTGTCATCCGTTTCGGGAAAGTACCTGCGTAATTCCGCACCCAGCTCACTCAGGTGCTTCGCTATATCATATTTGACATTGTCTGTAAGCTTGAGTTTATTTGCACACAAAAAATCCTACAATGATGGAAAGACCTGTGTGTTGTCCTTGTTAACGCAGACAGAGAAGAGCTCCAACTTCTTAATCATAGCCTCAATTTTGAATATAGTTGCTGAGAGTCCCTGTAATCCTAGATTCAGATCATTCACCCTGATAGGCCAGTCGTGTGAGAAACTCATCATGCAAGTGGTCAGACAAGTGGTCAGTAAAGAAAACTTTAAGCTCGTCTCTCAATTAAAAAATATGTATCAATTCTTTGCCCCTTGATAACCAGCGCACTTCTGTATGTTGTAAAAGTGTTACATGGTCTCTGCCCATACTTAAAAAATATCCTCTCCTGTTGTCCTGGTTTACAGTGGTTTTCAGAAGAGGATGTCTTCCTTAATTGACCCCCCATAAACGTAACAGACAAATACCAGGAGCTGTGCCAGGCCCGCCACATCTGTTGACTCATCCAGCTGTAACGCATAGAATTCACTGGCTTGTATGTGAACCAGTAATCCCACATCATGTAGCAAGGGCTGAATGGTGTTGAAGGCATTGTCTGTATAGTTTTTTCGGCCTTTTCCCACAGCATTGTCCCAGCCGTATCCGCGGCAGCAGGAAGAATTAAGTCCTCCACAATAGTATGGTCTTGCCTGTCCAGCCACTCGGTAGCTCACCCTATAAGACACTTCTAGCCCCTTCTTATTAATGGTATCTGTTGCTTTAATACTCACTACTCCAAAGTCCTCTTAGTTCGCACAAAAAAAAACTCCTGTGGCTTATTCTTTAAATTGGCAGGTTTCGTTTCTAAATGTCTGCGCAAGAGTGAATTACATTTTTATTTGGCGTACTCCCAACGGTATTGTTTGGGAATATCTGGAATAGAGTAACATGAAATTAACTGAACAGAATAGAGTAACATGAAATTAACTGAACAGAATAGAGTAACATGAAATTAACTGAACAGAATAGAGTAACATGAAATTAACTGAACAGAATAGAGTAACATGAAATTAACTGAACAGAATAGAGTAACATGAAATTAACTGAAATTAACCATGATGGCCAGCTGTTTGGCCAGGATCCGTCTCTCCACCACCTCCTCTAGAGTGTCAAGGCTCATCCCCAGGACAGAGCTAGCCTTCCTGATCAGCTTATTGACCCGAGAAGCATCACTGGCCTTTATGTTGGCGCCCCAGCACACCACTGATAAAAAGATGGCACTGGCCACCACAGACTGGTAGAAGGTATGCAGTAGTTCCTGGGAGTCCATTTGGACAACAGGCTGGAATGGGCTGGTAACACCGGGGCCCTGTACAAAAAGGGCCAGAGCCGACTCTACTTTCTGAGGAGGCTCAGGTCCTTCAACTTGTGCAGCAAACTACTGCATAACTTCTACCAGTCTGTGGTGGCCAGTGCAATCTTTTTTGCAGTGGTGTGCTGGGGAGCCAACATTAAAGCCGGTGATGCTTCTCGGGTAAATAAGCTGATCAGGAAGGCTAGCTCTGTCCTGGGGATGAGCCTTGACACTCTAGAGGAGGTGGCGGAGAGACGGATCCTGGCCAAACTGCTGGCCATCATGGACAGCGTCACACACCCTCTGCATGCCATGGTTATGACGCAGAGGAGCACCTTCAGTAACAGACTGATCCCACCACTGTGTGCCAGAGAGCGCTACAGGAGGTCCTTCCTTCCTGCCGGCGGCTATGAGACTATATAATGCCTCACCGGGGTGCCGTGCCGTCGGCAACATAGATCTGGAACTGTTGGGGTGCTAGGACCTAGTTTAACAATTATGCATCCATCCGTGAGTAACTCTGGTCCGTCAGCACTCATCCACTCAGGACCTATTTATTCATGCAGGTCTGTATATACATACTCATTGTCACATTTGTGTGGAGAGACCAAGACGCAGCGCAGGGATAGTAGTTCGACATTCCTTTTTATTTTACTATGTATTAAATTAGGACAACGAACTACACAACACAAACCAACATACTCCACAAACGTATTATCCAAAAAGAAACCTGACAATATAAACGTAATGTGGCAACTCACTTGTGACTGGAGATATATAACAACCCACACCAGAGTGAAGGACAGACAAACATATATAGGATCCCTAATTAGAGACAATGCGGTGCATCTGCCTCTAATTAGGGATCCAACCCAAAACCCACACAGAAACAGAAACGAAAGACACTGTCAGACTCTGACCATCTATCTATCTATCTATCTATCTATCTATCTATCTATCTATCTATCTATCTATCTATCTATCTATCTATCTATCTATCTATCTATCTGTGTTTCTACCAACATAGAGTTTATCTCAGTTACCATCATTTTTTGCACTCCAAGCCTTTCACTACTTGCCACAATTTGTAGGGATTATTTAAATTATCCGAAGTAGATTGAAGGTAGTGGTCTGCTTTCAGTTTTCAGGTCATAGCCACACCCAGATTTCAAAGCCTTTTAAGAGCCATCCAATCATCCACTGAACAAGACCCTCTTGTTTTAGCCCACACAGCATTACGTTCAGTAAACCAACTGTTCTCTCTGCCCTTAATCCTGAATGTTTTGAAAGGGACTTGCCTATTGCATACATCTGCGTTGTGGAAGTAAGAAAAGGCTAATTCAACATCATTCAATTATATTCCATTCAATGCTAAATACATCATGTAAAAAACCTTGAATATCAAACTGCTTACAGTTTCTTTTCAAATGTATTTATAAAGCCCTTTTTACATCAGCCGATGTCACAAAGTGCCATACAGAAACCCAGAGTAAAACCCCAAACAGCAAGCAATGCAGATGTAGAAGCACAGTGGCTGGGAACAACTCCCTAGAAAGGCAGAACCTAGGAAGAAACCTAGAGAGGAACCAGGCTCTGAGGGGTGGCCAGTCCTCTTCTGGCTGTGCCGGGTGGAGATTATAACAATTCATGGCCATTAAGGCCAGATCTTTCTACAAGATGTTCAAATGTTCATAGATGACCAGCAGGGTCAAATAATCATAGTGGTTGTAGAGGTTGCAACAGGTAAATACATCAGGAGTGAATGTCGCTTGGCTTTTCATAGCCAGGCATTTAGATGCGGTAGAGAGCGCAGGTACGGTGCGATAGAGTGCAGGTGCGGTAGAGAGAGAGAGATGAAAACAGCAGGTCTGGGACAAGGTGGCACGTCCAATGAACAGGTCAAGGTTCCATAACCGCAGGCAGAAGAGTTGAAACCGGTGCAGGTGTCTGATTCATCATTTTCACCTCCAATAGAAGTAGAGGGACTTTTGTCAGATGTTGCTTGTTGTGAGCGCTGAGGGAACTTTATGCACTTGGCCAGATGATTCTGCATCTTTGTTACATTCTTCACATATGATTTGTCACAGTATTTACAAATGTACACAGCTTTTCCTTCTACAGTAGCTGCAGTGAAATGTCTCCACACAACAGATAGTGATGATGCCCGTGGCATTTTCCTGTAACGATTAGAAAAGAATGAGTAAAAAAAAAATAAATACAATTCCATGTACAGATACATAGTTAAGCAGTTAGATTAAACAACTCCTTTGTAATATGCATGTTTTAAAATGAAACAGGTGAATTAACACTCCTCAGTTAGCAGACTCAAGCAAGCTAAAACCCACATGGTAGCAAAAACTAACTAGCAGAAATTGTTAACAAGTTATAAATGATTTAAACACACTTTTGCTGTAGGCTACTATTTACTAGTTAACAAAAAATCATGTATGTCATATAAAATATATTCACCCACCCAGTATGGTAATCAAAACTTACCAGGAAGCATGTAGTCCTTGGCTCAGACAGTGTAGTAGTTTGGGCTCAATAGCATCTCATTAGTGTGCAAGATCTTGAGAATCAGCTGTACATGTGATGGAAGAATGCACTGTGCATGTGATGGAAGAATGCACTGTGCATGTGATGGAAGAATGCACTGTGCATGTGATGGAAGAATGCACTGTGCATGTGATGGAAGAATGCACTGCACATGCAGAGGGTTGCAATTCCATTGAATTGGGGATAGTTTAACCAAAATATGCCAAAAAACCTAGAATTGCCTTATGTTTATCTCACAAAAAAGGTTCACTGTTATAAGCTAACTTTTTAAATGAATTTATGCACAATTCCAAAAATTCCAGGGCTTAACTTCCCAAAGAAAATTTACCGGAAAGTTTCCGACCCTTTGCAACCCTAGTTGCTACCATGTGAAGTAAATAGCTTACTGACTCGTCTGACTGCTGACTGACGGGTCCTTCCCTACAATACAGAGAGAGAGTTAACAACAGGTGTAGACTAACAGTGAAAACACTTCCTGAACCATGTCAGTGTTTATGTCAATGTTATTGTCAGCTCCGGTACCGCTTGCCATGCGGTAGCAGAGAGAACAGTCTATGACTGGGGTGACTGGAGTCTTTGACAATTTTTAGGGCCTTCCTCTGACACCGCCTGGTATAGAGGTCCTGGATGGCAGAGAGTTTTGCCATGGCGATGTACTGGGCCGTACGCACTACTCTCTGCTGCAGTCAGATGCCAAAAAATTACCATACCAAGCTTTTATGCAGCCAGTCAAGATTCTCTCAATAGTGCAGTTGTAGAACGTTTTGAGGATCTGATCATGAAAAAATCTTTTCAGCCTCCTGAGGGGGAAGTGGCGTTGTCGTACCCTCTTCACGACTGTGTTGATGTGTGTGGACCATGATAGTTCCTTAGTGATGTGGACACTGAGGAACTTGAAGCTCACTCGGCCCTCTGTTTCCTTTTGTCCAAGATCAGCTCCTTTGTCTTGCTGACGTTGAGGGAGAGGTTGTCCTGGCATCAGACTGCCAGGTCTCTGACCTCCCTATAGGCGTCTCATCGTCGTCTGTGATCAGGCCTACCACCGTCATGTCGTCTGCAAACTTCATGATGGTGTTGGAGCCGTGCCTGGCCACGCAGTCATGGGTGAACTGGGAGTACAGGAGGGGACTGAGCACGCACCCCTGAGGGGCCCCAGTGTTGAGGATCAGCGTGTCAGAAGTGTTGTTGCCTACCCTTACCACCTGGGGGCGGCCCGTCAGGAAGTCCAGGATCCAGTTGCAGAGGGAGGTGTTTAGTCCCAGGATCCTTATCTTAGTGATGAGCTTTGAGGGCACTATGGTGTTGAACACTGAGCTGTAGTCAATGAATAGCATTCTCACGTAGGTGTTCCTTTTGTCCAGGTTTGCAAAGGGCAGGGACACCCTGGACTCAGTTCATCTATTGAACTGGGTCCAGGGTGTCTGGGATGATGGTGTTAATGTGAGCCATGACTAGCCTTTCAAATTATTTAATGGCTACAGATGTGAGTGCTACGGGGCGATAGTCATTTGCACAGGTTACCTTGCCATTCTTGGGCACAGGGACTATGGTGGTGTGCTTGTAAATATTAAAGATATGTACGTACGGTTGGGATATGTACGTACGGTCACTGTGGGCACAACGTCATTGATGCACTTATTAATGAAGCCGGTGACTGATGTGGTAAACTCCTCAGTGCCATTGGCTTAGCATCCTCTTCATTGGACCACTTCCATATTGAGTGCGTCACTGGTACTTCCTGTTTGAGTTTTTACTTGCAAGAAAGAATCAGGAGGATAGAGTTCAGATGCTCCTAAATGGAGGAAAATTGATACCTCTGGTTGCACAGGTGACATGCTGGTAGAAATGAGGTAAGCCAGGTTTCAGTTTTCCTGCATTAGAGTCCCCGGCTTCTAGGAGCGCCACCTCTGAGTGAGCATTTGATTGTTTGCTTATGGCCTTATACAGCTCGTTGAGTAAGGTCTTAGTGCCAGCATCGGTTTGTGGTGGTAAATAGACAGGTACAAAAAATATAGATTAAAAACTCTCTTGGTAAACAGTATGGTCTACAGCCCTCAAACTAAACTCTGGACCCTGAAGCCAGCCTGATTTAGACCTGGGACACCAGGTGATTAATTATCAGGTAACAGAAAACCAGCAGACTCCTGGCATCATAGGGTAAGAGTTGAGTCTGAAGTATTCTAACTCAGGCGAGCAGAACCTCTGGCGAGCAGAACTTAATACATAACTCCTCCTCCTCCTCTCCCCGATGCAGTCATTATTTCCTGCCGATGTATAGAGTGAATAGCTTTCATCAAGGCAAAGGGTGGCTACTTTGAAGAATCTAAAATATATTTTGATTTGTTTGAGACTTTTTTGGTTACTACATGATTCCATATGTGTTATTTCATAGTTTTGATGTCTTCACTTTTATTCTACAATGTAGAAAATAGTACAAATAAATATATATATAATATACAGTTGAAGTCGGAAGTTTACATCCACCTTAACCAAATACATTTAAACTCAGTTTACATACACCTTAACCAAATACATTTAAAAACTCAGTTTACATACACCTTAACCAAATACATTTAAACAATTTTTTTCACTATTCCTGACATTTAATCCTAGTAAAAATTCCCTGTCTTAGGTCAGTTAGGATCACCACTTAATTTTTTTATGTGAAATGTCAGAATAATAGTAGAGAGAATGATTTATTTCAGCTTTTATTTCTTTCATCACATTCCCAGTGGGTCAGAAGTTTACATACACTTAAATAAAGGTAAAAAATAAAAATAAAAAATCATGAGGTTGCTACAAGCTAACCTATGAAGGAAAGTTTACAACGTAGGTGGACAGGTCAAGATAAAAATGTGAGTAATCAAGGTGACAGACGGTGACAAATGTAATCCCGCCTTGCACATTCTTGCCTGCATCTAGCTGCTATAGAGTGGAATCATCAGTCCAACAGTTCCAAACAAGAGTTTCTATTGGACAAATTCAGGTATCTTTATCCCAATTTCGTTCCGTTTCCTTCCGCTAAAGAACGTTTTTCAACAGAATCAGAGGAATTAATAAACCCCTGATCACACGCAAACACAGTTCATTTTCATAGCAACCATGTAAAAACAGCATGATCACTTTGATCGTTATATCTAATTAAATATTATTTGTCACATGCGCCGAATAAAACAGGTGTAGCCATTTGATTACATGTTCAGGAGTCTTATGGCTTGGGGGTAAAAGCTGTTAAGAAGCCTTTTGGACCTAGACTTGGCGCTCCGGTACCGCTTGACATGCGGTAGCAGAGAGAACAGTCTATGACTAGGGTGGCTGGAGTCTCCGCCTGGTATAGAGGTCCTGGATGGCAGGATGCTTGGCTCCAGTGATGTACTGGGCCGTATATATTATACACGCTCTCCACCTTTCACCTCTTCCCTTCGCTTGTGGACTTCAGTCCAACACATCAGATCTGTGACCAGGCGAAAAAACCTTTCCAAGCCAAACATTCATATCATAACCGCTAACCACTACCACAGCCTACATCGTTGTCACCATATTAGCTAACGTCATAGGGTATGTTCATAAACCGCATGTGCTTGTGGTACAACAATGAAAGAAAAGACCCGACAAATGATAATTAGTTTCAGATTAATTCAAGAAAACAGTTTTAAAAAGAAACTGAGACAGCTTTAACAAAGTTTTCCCTCGAGTGAGAACTACCAGTAGGCCAACTGAGACAGGAAACAAATAGCTTTTTCTTTTGAAACCCTCACTGAAGAGTGTCCTTAACTTCTCTGTGGAGATGGACATGCTCTTTACAGAGGTCAACATGTCATAATGCAGAGGTCCAAATAAAGTAGGTTAACAGGTTATGACATCACAAACAGATGATCCCCTTCCTTTCTCTCCCTGTCCTTCCTGTCTCTCCCTGTCCTTCCTGTCCCTCCTTGACCTTCCTGTCTCTTCCTGTCCTTCCTGTCCCTCCCTGTCCTTCCTGTCTCTCCCTTTCTCTTCCTGTCCTTCCTGTCCTGCCTGTCCTTCCTGTCTCTCCCTGTCCTTCCTGTCTCTCCCTGTCCTTCCTGTCCCTCCCTGTCCTTCCTGTCTCCCCCTGTCCTTCCTGTCTCCCCCTGTCCTTCCTGTCCCTCCCTGTCCTTCCTGTCTCTTCCTGTCCTTCCTGTCCCTCCCTGTCCTTCCTGTCTCTCCCTTTCTCTTCCTGTCCTTCCTGTCTCTCCCTATCCCTCCCTGTCCTCCCTGTCCTTCCTGTCTCTCCCTGTCCCTCCCTGTCCTTCCTGTCTCTCTCGGTCCTTCCTGTCTCTCCCTGTCCCTCCCGGGTTTCCTGTCTCTCCCTGTCCCTCCCTGTCCTTCCCTGTCCTTCCTGTCTCTCCCTGTCACTCCTTGTCCTTCATGTCTCTCCCTGTCCTCCCTGTCCCTCCCTGTCTCTCCCTGTCCTCCCTTTCCCTCCCTGTCCTTCCTGTCTCTCCCTGTCCCTCCCTGTCCTTCCTGTCTCTCCCTGTCCCTCCCTGTCCTTCCTGTCTCTCCCTGTCCCTCCCCGTCTCTCCCTTTCTCTCCCTGTCCTACTGTCCCTCCCCATCTCTCCCTGTCCTTCCTGTCCCTCCCTGTCCTTCCTGCCTCTCCCTGTCCCTCCCTGTCTCTCCCTTTCTCTCCCTTTCTCTCCCTGTCCTACTGTCCCTCCCCGTCTCTCCCTGTCCTTCCTGTCTCTCCCTGTCCCTTCCTATCTCTCCCTCTGTCGTGCCAATACTGACACGTTTAGCTTGTAATGAATTCCTTTGTGTTAGGCTGGCGTAACAGAGGAGAGGAGAACAGAGGAGAGGAGAGGAGAGGAGAGGAGAGGAGAGGAGAGGAGAGGAGAGGAGAGGAGGATGGCACAAAGACATGTACTGAATGTGTGTGTGTGTGCACAGCCATGTCTGACAGAGTGCTGGTATCCCTGGGAATCGATGCCAGCCTACCAGTCTGTTCAGTCACACCTTACTGCCTTCAGAGATTGCCCTCAAGAGGTGTGTGCATTTCTGCGTGTGTGCTCCCGTTTGTGTGTCTCTGTGGTAAAACTGCAAAGTCTGTCGACCCAGGAGAGAAATTCAGAGAGAGGTGTGTTATTGTTAGACAGATATCTGAGTATATATCCTACAGAGAGAGGTGTTATTGTTAGACAGATATCTGAGTATATATCCTACAGAGAGAGGTGTTATTGTTAGACAGATATCTGAGTATATATCCTACAGAGAGAGAGGTGTTATTGTTAGACAGATATCTGAGTATATATCCTACAGAGAGAGGTGTTATTGTTAGACAGATATCTGAGTATATATCCTACAGAGAGAGAGGTGTTATTGTTAGACAGATATCTGAGTATATATCCTACAGAGAGAGAGAGGTGTTAATGTTAGACAGATATCTGAGTATATATCCTACAGAGAGAGAGGTGTTATTGTTAGACAGATATCTGAGTATATATCCTACAGAGAGAGGTGTTATTGTTAGACAGATATCTGAGTATATATCCTACAGAGAGAGAGGTGTTATTGTTAGACAGATATCTGAGTATATATCCTACAGAGAGAGAGAGAGGTGTTATTGTTAGACAGATATCTGAGTATATATCCTACAGAGAGAGAGGTGTTATTGTTAGACAGATATCTGAGTATATATCCTACAGAGAGAGAGAGGTGTTATTGTTAGACAGATATCTGAGTATATATCCTACAGAGAGAGAGAGGTGTTATTGTTAGACAGATATCTGAGTATATATCCTACAGAGAGAGAGGTGTTATTGTTAGACAGATATCTGAGTATATATCCTACAGAGAGAGAGGTGTTATTGTTAGACATATATCTGAGTATATATCCTACAGAGAGAGAGGTGTTATTGTTAGACATATATCTGAGTATATATCCTACAGAGAGAGAGGTGTTATTGTTAGACAGATATCTGAGTATATATCCTACAGGGAGAGAGGTGTTATTGTTAGACAGATATCTGAGTATATATCCTACAGAGAGAGGTGTTATTGTTAGACAGATATCTGAGTATATATCCTACAGAGAGAGGTGTTATTGTTAGACAGATATCTGAGTATATATCCTACAGAGAGAGAGGTGTTATTGTTAGACAGATATCTGAGTATACATCCTACAGAGAGAGAGGTGTTATTGTTAGACAGATATCTGAGAATATATCCTACAGAGAGAGAGGTGTTATTGTTAGACAGATATCTGAGTATATATCCTACAGAGAGAGAGAGGTGTTATTGTTAGACAGATATCTGAGTATATATCCTACAGAGAGAGGTGTTATTGTTAGACAGATATCTGAGTATATATCCTACAGAGAGAGAGGTATTGTTAGACAGATATCTGAGTATATATCCTACAGAGAGAGAGGTGTTATTGTTAGACAGATATATGAGTATATATCCTACAGAGAGAGGTGTTATTGTTAGACAGATATCTGAATATATATATCCTACACAGAGAGAGGTGTTATTGTTAGACAGATATATGAATATATATCCTACAGAGAGAGAGAGGTGTTATTGTTAGACAGATATCTGAGTATATATCCTACAGAGAGAGAGGTGTTATTGTTAGACAGATATATGAGTATATATCCTACAGAGAGAGGTGTTATTGTTAGACAGATATCTGAATATATATCCTACAGAGAGAGAGGTGTTATTGTTAGACAGATATCTGAGTATATATCCTACAGAGAGAGGTGTTATTGTTAGACAGATATCTGAGTATATATCCTACAGAGAGAGAGGTGTTATTGTTAGACAGATATCTGAGTATATATCCTACAGAGAGAGAGGTGTTATTGTTAGACAGATATCTGAGTATATATCCTACAGGGAGAGAGAGGTGTTATTGTTAGACAGATATCTGAGTATATATCCTACAGAGAGAGGTGTTATTGTTAGACAGATATCTGAGTATATATCCTACAGAGAGAGAGGTGTTATTGTTAGACAGATATCTGAGTATATATCCTACAGAGAGAGAGGTGTTATTGTTAGACAGATATATGAGTATATATCCTACAGAGAGAGAGGTGTTATTGTTAGACAGATATCTGAGTATATATCCTACAGAGAGAGAGGTGTTATTGTTAGACAGATATATGAGTATATATCCTACAGAGAGAGGTGTTATTGTTAGACAGATATCTGAGTATATATCCTACAGAGAGAGAGAGGTGTTATTGTTAGACAGATATCTGAGTATATATCCTACAGAGAGAGGTGTTATTGTTAGACAGATATCTGAGTATATATCCTACAGAGAGAGAGAGGTGTTATTGTTAGACAGATATCTGAGTATATATCCTACAGAGAGAGAGGTGTTATTGTTAGACAGATATATGAGTATATATCCTACAGAGAGAGGTGTTATTGTTAGACAGATATCTGAATATATATCCTACACAGAGAGAGGTGTTATTGTTAGACAGATATATGAATATATATCCTACAGAGAGAGAGAGGTGTTATTGTTAGACAGATATCTGAGTATATATCCTACAGAGAGAGAGGTGTTATTGTTAGACAGATATATGAGTATATATCCTACAGAGAGAGGTGTTATTGTTAGACAAATATCTGAATATATATCCTACAGAGAGAGAGGTGTTATTGTTAGACAGATATCTGAGTATATATCCTACAGAGAGAGGTGTTATTGTTAGACAGATATCTGAGTATACATCCTACAGAGAGAGAGGTGTTATTGTTAGACAGATATCTGAGTATATATCCTACAGAGAGAGAGGTGTTATTGTTAGACAGATATCTGAGTATATATCCTACAGGGAGAGAGAGGTGTTATTGTTAGACAGATATCTGAGTATATATTCTACAGAGAGAGGTGTTATTGTTAGACAGATATCTGAGTATATATCCTACAGAGAGAGAGGTGTTATTGTTAGACAGATATCTGAGTATATATCCTACAGAGAGAGAGGTGTTATTGTTAGACAGATATATGAGTATATATCCTACAGAGAGAGAGGTGTTATTGTTAGACAGATATCTGAGTATATATCCTACAGAGAGAGAGGTGTTATTGTTAGACAGATATCTGAGTATATATCCTACAGAGAGAGAGGTGTTATTGTTAGACAGATATATGAGTATATATCCTACAGAGAGAGGTGTTATTGTTAGACAGATATCTGAGTATATATCCTACAGAGAGAGAGAGGTGTTATTGTTAGACAGATATCTGAGTATATATCCTACAGAGAGAGGTGTTATTGTTAGACAGATATCTGAGTATATATCCTACAGAGAGAGAGAGGTGTTATTGTTAGACAGATATCTGAGTATATATCCTACAGAGAGAGAGGTGTTATTGTTAGACAGATATCTGAGTATATATCCTACAGAGAGAGAGAGGTGTTATTGTTACAGCCCTATCTTAGCGTGTACATCCATCATGCACATACAGTGGGGAGAACAAGTATTTGATACACTGCCGATTTTGCAGGTTTTCCTACTTACAAAGCATGTAGAAGTCTGTAATTTTTATCATAGGTACACTTCAACTGTGAGAGACGGAATCTAAAACAAAAATCCAGAAAATCACATTGTATGATTTTTAAGTAATTAATTTGCATTTTATTGCATGACATAAGTATTTGATACATCAGAAAAGCAGAACTTAATATTTGGTACAGAAACCTTTGTTTGCAATTACAGAGATCATACGTTTCCTGTAGTTCTTGACCAGGTTTGCACACACTGCAGCAGGGATTTTGGCCCATTCCTCCATACAGATCCTTCAGGTTTCGGGGCTGTCGCTGGGCAATACGGACTTTCAGCTCCTTCCAAAGATTTTCTATTGGGTTCAGGTCTGGAGACTGACTAGGCCACTCCAGGACCTTGAGATGCCTCTTACGGAGCCACTCCTTAGTTGCCCTGGCTGTGTGTTTCGGGTCGTTGTCATGCTGGAAGACCCAGCCACGACCCATCTTCAATACTCTTACTGAGGGAAGGAGGTTGTTAGCCAAGATCTAACGATACATGGCCCCATCCATCCTCCCCTCAATACGGTGCAGTAGTCCTGTCCCCTTTGCAGAAAAGCATCCCCAAAGAATGATGTTTCCACCTCCATGCTTCACGGTTGGGATGGCGTTCTTGGGGTTGTACTCATCCTTCTTCTTCCTCCAAACACGGCGAGTGGAGTTTAATCCAAAAAGCTCTATTTTTGTCACATCAGACCACATGACCTTCTCCCATTCCTCCTCTGGATCATCCAGATGGTCATTGGCAAACTTCAGACGGGCCTGGACATGCGCTGGCTTGAGCAGGGGGACCTTGCGTGCGCTGCAGGATTTTAATCCATTACGGTGTAGTGTGTTACTAATGGTTTTCTTTGAGACTGTGGTCCCAGCTCTCTTCAGGTCATTGACCAGGTCCTGCCATGTAGTTCTGGGCTGATCCCTCACCTTCCTCATGATCATTGATGCCCCACGAGGTGAGATCTTGCATGGTGCCCAGACCGAGGGAGATTGACCGTCATCTTGAACTTCTTCCATTTTCTAATAATTGCGCCAACAGTTGTTGTCTTCTCACCAAGCTGCTTGCCTATTGTCCTGTAGCCCATCCCAGCCTTGTGCAGGTCTACAATTTTATCCCTGATGTCCTTACACAGCTCTCTGGTCTTGGCCATTGTGGAGAGGTTGGAGTCTGTTTGATTGAGTGTGTGGACAGGTGTCTTTTATACAGGTAATGAGTTCAAACAGGTGCAGTTAATACAGGTAATGAGTGGAGAACAGGAGGGCTTCTTAAAGGAAAACTAACAGGTCTGTGAGAGACAGAATTCTTACTGGTTGGTAGGTGATCAAATACTTATGTCATGCAATAAAATGCAAATTAATTATTTAAAAATCATACAATGTGATTTTCTGGATTTTTGTTTTAGATTCCGTCTCTCACAGTTGAAATGTACCTATGATAAAAATTACAGACCTCTACATGCTTTGTAAGTAGGAAAACCTGCAAAATCAGCAGTGTATCAAATACTTGTTCTCCCCACTGTATATGTAACCCTCCCCCAAACACACTCTCTCCCTTCTAATGCTCAGAAACACTATTCTTCTATTCTACAGCAGAATGGAAAACAGTCGGCCAAATGTAATTCTATTCCCTACTTAGTGCACTTCTTTTGACCAGAGCCCGTAGTGCACAATAGGGACTAGGGTTTAATTTGGGCTGCAACCTTGTTATTGGCAGGGAACTGTTCTGTTCAGCAGACAGACAGACAGACAGACAGACAGACAGACAGACAGGGAACTGTTCTGTTCGACAGACAGACAGACAGACAGACAGACAGACAGACAGACAGACAGACAGACAGACAGACAGACAGACAGACAGACAGACAGACAGACAGGGAACTGTTCTGTTCGACAGACAGACAGACAGACAGACAGACAGACAGACAGACAGACAGACAGACAGACAGACAGACAGACAGACAGACAGACAGACAGACAGACAGACAGGGAACTGTTCTGTTCGACAGACAGACAGCAGGGGAAGACTTCAATAGCCCCGCTTATGAATATTCATGTGAAATTAGTTAATTAAGTTAATTATTATGACAAATATTAATTTGTCTTTCCCAAGGACGTTTCTCTACTGATTTTAACATGTTTCCGTCGTTAGTCACGCTATGGGCTATTTAAAATTACTTAGGTCCACTTCTAGAGAAGTTCTGCCTGGATGGAGGGGTGAGATAGACAGAGGAGGAGATGGAGAGACAGATGGAGGGAGAGAGAGATGATAGCTCTGTCACCTGTAATAAAGAAGGGAATGGACAGACAATACAGAACAGAACAGTGTTGGACGGACGGACATACGGACGGACAGAGAATGGTCTTATACTACAGAATACAGAGGGACAGATGGGATACAGATGGGAATACAGAGGGACGGATGGGATACAGATGAGAATACAGAGGGACAGATGGGATACAGATGGGATACAGAGGGACAGATGGGATACAGATGAGAATACAGAGGGACAGATTGGATACAGATGGGAATACAGAGGGACAGATGGGATACAGATGGGAATACAGAGGGACAGATGGGATACAGGTGGGAATACAGAGGGACAGATGAGATACAGATGGGAATACAGAGGGACAGATGGGATACAGATGGGAATACAGAGGGACAGATGGGATACAGATGGGAATACAGAGGGACAGATGGGATACAGAGGGACAGATGGGATACAGATGGGAATACAGAGGGACAGATGGGATACAGATGGGAATACAGAGGGACAGATGGGATACAGATGGGAATACAGAGGGACAGATGGGATACAGATGGGAATACAGAGGGACAGATGGGATACAGAGGGACAGATGGGATACAGATGGGAATACAGAGGGACAGATGGGATACAGATGGGAATACAGAGGGACAGATGAGATACAGATGGGAATACAGATGGACGGATGAGGTAGTAGGGTGGGCTATTTACAGAAGGGCTGTATACAGGTGCAGTGATCGATAAGCAGATTCGAAAGCCTTGGCCAGGTCGATGAAGACGGCTGCACAGTACTGTCTTCTGTCGATGGCGGTTATGATATCGTTAAGTACCTTGAGCGTAGCTGAGGTGCACCCATGACCAGCTCGGAAACCAGATTGCATAGCAGAGAAGGTGGGATTCGAAGAAGTCAGTGATCTGTTTGTTAACTTGGCTTTCGAAGACTTTAGAAAGGCAGGGCAGGATGGATATTGGTCTGTAACAGTTTGGGTCTAGAGTGTCACCCCCTTTGAAGAGGGGGATGACCGCGGCAGCTTTCCAATCTCTAGGGATCTCAGACGATACAAAAGAGAGGTTGAACAGGCTGGTAATAGGGGTTGCACCAATTTTGGCTGATAATTTCAGAAAGAGAGGGTCCAGATTGTCTAGCCCAGCAGATAAGAAGGGGTCCAGATTTAGCAGCTCTTTCAGAACATCAGCTGTCGAGATTCGGGTGAAGGAGAAGCGGGGGGGGGGGGGGGTTGAGCAGGTTGCTGCGGGGTGTACAGAGCTGTTGGCCGGGGTAGAGGCAGCCAGGTGGAAAGCACGGCCAGTCGTAGCAAAATGCTTGTTGAAATTTTGCTGTTGTGATGCACACTGTGGTATTTCACCCAGTAGATATGGGAGTTTATCAAAATTGGGTTTTGCTTTCGAATACTTTGTGGGTTTGTCTAATCTGAGGGAAATGTGTTTCTCTAATACGGTCATACGGCAGGAGGTTAGGAAGTGCAGCTCAGTTCCCAGCAAATATTTTGGGCAGTGTGCACATAGCCTGTCTTCTCTTGAGAGCCTGGGAACCACAGGTCAGACAGACAACAGTCTGCTAGAGATTTAGCTTCTAAAATGTGGACTACTTTTAAAGCAAAACAGGAAGCAACCCTGCCACAAAGAATTGTGGTCTGCTGGTTGGCGGCAGCATTACTACAATACAAACCTCCCATCCAGTGGTCAAACCTGGTATTACAATAACCATCACTGACAATTATTTATTTTTCTGAAATTGTATTTAACCTTTATTTAACTAGGCAAGTCATTTAAATTCTTATTTACAATGACGGCCTACCAAAAGGCAAAAGGCCTCTGGAAGGGACGGGGGCGGGGATTAAAAATATAAATACATTAAATTAAAATATAGGACAAAACACACATCACGATAAGACAACAAAACACAACATAAAGAGACCTAAGACAACAACACAGCATGGTAGCAACACAACATGACAACACAGCATGGTAGCAACACAACATGACAACACAGCATGGTAGCAACACAACATGACAACACAGCATGGTAGCAACACAACATGACAACACAGCATGGTAGCAACACAACATGACAACACAGCATGGTAGCATCACAACATGACAACACAGCATGGTAGCAACACAACATGACAACACAGCATGGTAGCATCACAACATGACAACACAGCATGGTAGCAACACAACATGACAACACAGCATGGTAGCATCACAACATGACAACACAGCATGGTAGCATCACAACATGACAACACAGCATGGTAGCAACACAACATGACAACACAGCATGGTAGCATCACAACATGACAACACAGCATGGTAGCAACACAACATGACAACACAGCATGGTAGCATCACAACATGACAACACAGCATGGTAGCATCACAACATGACAACAACATGGTAGCATCACAACATGACAACAACATGGTAGCAACACAACATGACAACAACATGGTAGCATCACAACATGACAACACAGCATGGTAGCATCACAACATGACAACATAGCATGGTAGCAACACAACATGACAACAACATGGTAGCATCACAACAACATGGCAGCAACACAAAACATGGTACAAACATTATTGGGCCAGACAACAGCACAAAGGGCAAGAAGGTAGAGATGACAATACATCACACAAAGCAGCCACAACTGTCAGTAAGAGTGTCCATGATTGAGTCTGTGAATGAGGAGATTGAGATAAAACTGTCCAGTTTGAGTGTTTGTTGCAGCTCGTTCCAGTCGCTAGCTGCAGCGAACTGAAAAGACCAGCGACCCAGGGATGTGTGTGCTTTGGGGACCTTTAACAGAATGTGACTGGCAGAACGGGTGTTGTATGTGGAGGATGAGGGCTGCAGTAGATATCTCAGATAGGGGGGAGTGAGGCCTAAGAGGGTTTTATAAATAAGCATCAACCAGTGGGTCTTGTGACGGGTCTACAGAGATGACCAGTTTACAGAGGAGTATAGAGTGCAGTGATGTGTCCTACAATGACCTTGAGATGAGGCCAACGGATAAATAACACTACATTTAACATCACCTAACTGGTGCAACCCCATTTAACATCACCTAACTGGTGCAACCCCATTTAACATCACCTAACTGATGCAACCCCATTTAACATCACCTAACTGATGCAACCCCATTTAACTGATGCAAACCCATTTAACATCACCTAACTGATGCAACCCCATTTAACATCACCTAACTGATGCAACCCCATTTAACATCACCTAACTGATGCAACCCCATTTAACATCACCTAACTGATGCAACCCCATTTAACATCACCTAACTGATGCAACCCCATTTAACTGATGCAACCCCATTTAACATAACCTAACTGATGCAACCCCATTTAACATCACCTAACTGATGCAACCCCATTTAACATCACCTAACTGATGCATCCCCATTTAACTGATGCAACCCCATTTCACTGATGCAACCCCATTTAACATCACCTAACTGATGCAACCCCATTTAACATCACCTAACTGATGCAATCCCATTTAACTGATGCAACCCCATTTAACATCACCTAACTGGTGCAACCCCATTTAACTGATGCAATCCCATTTAACATCACCTAACTGGTGCAACCCCATTTAACATCACCTAACTGATGCATCCCCATTTAACTGATGCAACCCCATTTAACATCACCTAACTGATGCAATCCCATTTAACTGATGCAACCCCATTTAACATCACCTAACTGGTGCAACCCAATTTAACTGATGCAACCCCATTTAACATCACCTAACTGGTGCAATCCCATTTAACTGATGCAACCCCATTTAACATCACCTAACTGGTGCAACCCCATTTAACTGATGCAACCCCATTTAACATCACCTAACTGATGCATCACCATTTAACTGATGCAACCCCATTTAACATCACCTAACTGGTGCAATCCCATTTAACTGATGCAACCCCATTTAACATCACCTAACTGGTGCAACCCCATTTAACATCACCTAACTGATGCATCCCCATTTAACTGATGCAACCCCATTTAACATCACCTAACTGATGCAATCCCATTTAACTGATGCAACCCCATTTAACATCACCTAACTGGTGCAACCCCATTTAACATCACCTAACTGATGCAATCCCATTTAACTGGTGCAACCCCATTTAACATCACCTAACTGGTGCAACCCCATTTAACATCACCTAACTGGTGCAACCCCATTTAACTGGTGCAACCCCATTTAACATCACCTAACTGGTGCAACCCCATTTAACATCACCTAACTGATGCAACCCCATTTAACATCACCTAACTGGTGCAACCCCATTTAACATCACCTAACTGGTGCAATCCCATTTAACTGATGCAACCCCATTTAACATCACCTAACTGATGCATCACCATTTAACTGATGCAACCCCATTTAACATCACCTAACTGGTGCAATCCCATTTAACTGATGCAACCCCATTTAACATCACCTAACTGGTGCAACCCCATTTAACATCACCTAACTGATGCATCCCCATTTAACTGATGCAACCCCATTTAACATCACCTAACTGATGCAACCCCATTTAACATCACCTAACTGATGCAACCCCATTTAACATCACCTAACTGATGCAACCCCATTTAACATCACCTAACTGATGCAACCCCATTTAACTGATGCAACCCCATTTAACATAACCTAACTGATGCAACCCCATTTAACATCACCTAACTGATGCAACCCCATTTAACATCACCTAACTGATGCATCCCCATTTAACTGATGCAACCCCATTTCACTGATGCAACCCCATTTAACATCACCTAACTGATGCAACCCCATTTAACATCACCTAACTGATGCAATCCCATTTAACTGATGCAACCCCATTTAACATCACCTAACTGGTGCAACCCCATTTAACTGATGCAACCCCATTTAACATCACCTAACTGGTGCAACCCCATTTAACATCACCTAACTGATGCATCCCCATTTAACTGATGCAACCCCATTTAACATCACCTAACTGATGCAATCCCATTTAACTGATGCAACCCCATTTAACATCACCTAACTGGTGCAACCCCATTTAACTGATGCAACCCCATTTAACATCACCTAACTGGTGCAATCCCATTTAACTGATGCAACCCCATTTAACATCACCTAACTGGTGCAACCCCATTTAACTGATGCAACCCCATTTAACATCACCTAACTGATGCATCACCATTTAACTGATGCAACCCCATTTAACATCACCTAACTGGTGCAATCCCATTTAACTGATGCAACCCCATTTAACATCACCTAACTGGTGCAACCCCATTTAACATCACCTAACTGATGCATCCCCATTTAACTGATGCAACCCCATTTAACATCACCTAACTGATGCAATCCCATTTAACTGATGCAACCCCATTTAACATCACCTAACTGGTGCAACCCCATTTAACATCACCTAACTGATGCAATCCCATTTAACTGGTGCAACCCCATTTAACATCACCTAACTGGTGCAACCCCATTTAACATCACCTAACTGGTGCAACCCCATTTAACTGGTGCAACCCCATTTAACATCACCTAACTGGTGCAACCCCATTTAACATCACCTAACTGATGCAACCCCATTTAACATCACCTAACTGGTGCAACCCCATTTAACATCACCTAACTGGTGCAATCCCATTTAACTGATGCAACCCCATTTAACATCACCTAACTGATGCAACCCCATTTAACATCACCTAACTGGTGCAACCCCATTTAACATCACCTAACTGATGCAACCCCATTTAACATCACCTAACTGATGCGATCCCATTTAACTGATGCAACCCCATTTAACATCACCTAACTGATGCAATCCCATTTAACTGGTGCAACCCCATTTAACATCACCTAACTGGTGCAACCCCATTTAACATCACCTAACTGGTGCAACCCCATTTAACTGGTGCAACCCCATTTAACATCACCTAACTGATGCAACCCCATTTAACATCACCTAACTGGTGCAACCCCATTTAACATCACCTAACTGGTGCAACCCCATTTAACATCACCTAACTGGTGCAACCCCATTTAACATCACCTAACTGGTGCAACCCCATTTAACATCACCGAACTGGTGCAACCCCATTTAACTGGTGCAACCCCATTTAACATCACCTAACTGGTGCAACCCCATTTAACATCACCTAACTGGTGCAACCCCATTTAACATCACCTAACTGATGCAACCCCATTTAACATCACCTAACTGGTGCAACCCCATTTAACATCACCTAACTGATGCATCCCCATTTAACTGATGCAACCCCATTTAACATCACCTAACTGGTGCAACCCCATTTAACATCACCTAACTGGTGCAACCCCATTTAACATCACCTAACTGGTGCAACCCCATTTAACATCACCTAACTGGTGCAACCCCATTTAACATCACCTAACTGATGCAACCCCATTTAACATCACCTAACTGATGCATCCCCATTTAACTGATGCAACCCCATTTAACATCACCTAACTGATGCAATCCCATTTAACTGGTGCAACCCCATTTAACATCACCTAACTGGTGCAACCCCATTTAACATCACCTAACTGATGCAACCCCATTTAACATCACCTAACTGATGCAATCCCATTTAACTGATGCAACCCCATTTAACATCACCTAACTGGTGCAACCCCATTTAACATCACCTAACTGATGCATCCCCATTTAACTGATGCAACCCCATTTAACATCACCTAACTGATGCAATCCCATTTAACTGATGTAACCCCATTTAACATCACCTAACTGATGCAATCCCATTTAACTGATGCAACCCCATTTAACATCACCTAACTGGTGCAACCCCATTTAACATCACCTAACTGATGCAACCCCATTTAACATCACCTAACTGATGCAATCCCATTTAACTGATGCAACCCCATTTAACATCACCTAACTGATGCAATCCCATTTAACTGGTGCAACCCCATTTAACATCACCTAACTGGTGCAACCCCATTTAACATCACCTAACTGGTGCATCCCCATTTAACTGATGCAACCCCATTTAACATCACCTAACTGATGCAATCCCATTTAACTGATGCAACCCCATTTAACATCACCTAACTGGTGCAACCCCATTTAACATCACCTAACTGGAGCAACCCCATTTAACATCACCTAACTGATGCAACCCCATTTAACATCACCTAACTGATGCAATCCCATTTAACTGATGCAACCCCATTTAACATCACCTAACTGGTGCAACCCCATTTAACATCACCTAACTGATGCATCCCCATTTAACTGATGCAACCCCATTTAACATCACCTAACTGATGCAATCCCATTTAACTGATGCAACCCCATTTAACATCACCTAACTGATGCAATCCCATTTAACTGGTGCAACCCCATTTAACATCACCTAACTGATGCAACCCCATTTAACATCACCTAACTGATGCAATCCCATTTAACTGATGCAACCCCATTTAACATCACCTAACTGATGCAATCCCATTTAACTGGTGCAACCCCATTTAACATCACCTAACTGGTACAACCCCATTTAACATCACCTAACTGGTGCAACCCCATTTAACATCACCTAACTGGTGCAACCCCATTTAACATCACCTAACTGGTGCAACCCCATTTAACATCACCTAACTGGTGCAACCCCATTTAACATCACCTAACTGGTGCAACCCCATTTAACATCACCTAACTGGTACAACCCCATTTAACATCACCTAACTGGTGCAACCCCATTTAACATCACCTAACTGGTGCAACCCCATTTAACATCACCTAACTGATGCAACCCCATTTAACATCACCTAACTGATGCAACCCCATTTAACATCACCTAACTGGTGCAACCCCATTTAACATCACCTAACTGATGCAACCCCATTTAACATCACCTAACTGGTGCAACCCCATTTAACATCACCTAACTGATGCAACCCCATTTAACTGATGCAACCCCATTTAACATAACCTAACTGATGCAACCCCATTTAACATCACCTAACTGGTGCAACCCCATTTAACATCACCTAACTGATGCAACCCCATTTAACTGATGCAACCCCATTTAACATAACCTAACTGATGCAACCCCATTTAACATCACCTAACTGATGCAACCCCATTTAACATCACCTAACTGATGCATCCCCATTTAACTGATGCAACCCCATTTCACTGATGCAACCCCATTTAACATCACCTAACTGATGCAACCCCATTTAACATCACCTAACTGATGCAATCCCATTTAACTGATGCAACCCCATTTAACATCACCTAACTGGTGCAACCCCATTTAACTGATGCAACCCCATTTAACATCACCTAACTGGTGCAACCCCATTTAACATCACCTAACTGATGCATCCCCATTTAACTGATGCAACCCCATTTAACATCACCTAACTGATGCAATCCCATTTAACTGATGCAACCCCATTTAACATCACCTAACTGGTGCAACCCCATTTAACTGATGCAACCCCATTTAACATCACCTAACTGGTGCAATCCCATTTAACTGATGCAACCCCATTTAACATCACCTAACTGGTGCAACCCCATTTAACTGATGCAACCCCATTTAACATCACCTAACTGATGCATCACCATTTAACTGATGCAACCCCATTTAACATCACCTAACTGGTGCAATCCCATTTAACTGATGCAACCCCATTTAACATCACCTAACTGGTGCAACCCCATTTAACATCACCTAACTGATGCTTCCCCATTTAACTGATGCAACCCCATTTAACATCACCTAACTGATGCAATCCCATTTAACTGATGCAACCCCATTTAACATCACCTAACTGGTGCAACCCCATTTAACATCACCTAACTGATGCAATCCCATTTAACTGGTGCAACCCCATTTAACATCACCTAACTGGTGCAACCCCATTTAACATCACCTAACTGGTGCAACCCCATTTAACTGGTGCAACCCCATTTAACATCACCTAACTGGTGCAACCCCATTTAACATCACCTAACTGATGCAACCCCATTTAACATCACCTAACTGGTGCAACCCCATTTAACATCACCTAACTGGTGCAATCCCATTTAACTGATGCAACCCCATTTAACATCACCTAACTGGTGCAACCCCATTTAACTGATGCAACCCCATTTAACATCACCTAACTGATGCAATCCCATTTAACTGATGCAACCCTATTTAACATCACCTAACTGATGCAATCCCATTTAACTGATGCAACCCCATTTAACATCACCTAACTGGTGCAACCCCATTTAACATCACCTAACTGATGCAACCCCATTTAACATCACCTAACTGATGCAATCCCATTTAACTGATGCAACCCCATTTAACATCACCTAACTGATGCAATCCCATTTAACATCACCTAACTGGTGCAACCCCATTTAACATCACCTAACTGGTGCAACCCCATTTAACATCACCTAACTGGTGCAACCCCATTTAACATCACCTAACTGGTGCAACCCCATTTAACATCACCTAACTGGTGCAACCCCATTTAACATCACCTAACTGGTGCAACCCCATTTAACATCACCTAACTGGTGCAACCCCATTTAACATCACCTAACTGGTGCAACCCCATTTAACATCACCTAACTGGTGCAACCCCATTTAACATCACCTAACTGGTGCAACCCCATTTAACATCACCTAACTGGTGCAACCCCATTTAACATCACCTAACTGGTGCAACCCCATTTAACATCACCTAACTGGTGCAACCCCATTTAACATCACCTAACTGATGCAACCCCATTTAACATCACCTAACTGATGCATCCCCATTTAACTGATGCAACCCCATTTAACATCACCTAACTGATGCAATCCCATTTAACTGATGCAACCCCATTAAACATCACCTAACTGATGCAATCCCATTTAACTGATGCAACCCCATTTAACATCACCTAACTGGTGCAACCCCATTTAACATCACCTAACTGATGCAACCCCATTTAACATCACCTAACTGATGCAACCCCATTTAACATCACCTAACTGATGCAATCCCATTTAACTGGTGCAACCCCATTTAACATCACCTAACTGATGCAACCCCATTTAACATCACCTAACTGATGCAATCCCATTTAACTGATGCAACCCCATTTAACATCACCTAACTGATGCAATCCCATTTAACTGGTGCAACCCCATTTAACATCACCTAACTGGTGCAACCCCATTTAACATCACCTAACTGGTGCAACCCCATTTAACATCACCTAACTGGTGCAACCCCATTTAACATCACCTAACTGATGCAACCCCATTTAACATCACCTAACTGATGCAACCCCATTTAACATCACCTAACTGGTGCAACCCCATTTAACATCACCTAACTGATGCAATCCCATTTAACTGATGCAACCCCATTTAACATCACCTAACTGATGCAATCCCATTTAACTGGTGCAACCCCATTTAACATCACCTAACTGGTGCAACCCCATTTAACATCACCTAACTGGTGCAACCCCATTTAACATCACCTAACTGGTGCAACCCCATTTAACATCACCTAACTGGTGCAACCCCATTTAACATCACCTAACTGATGCAACCCCATTTAACATCACCTAACTGATGCAACCCCATTTAACATCACCTAACTGGTGCAACCCCATTTAACATCACCTAACTGGTGCAACCCCATTTAACATCACCTAACTGATGCAACCCCATTTAACATCACCTAACTGGTGCAACCCCATTTAACTGGTGCAACCCCATTTAACATCACCTAACTGGTGCAACCCCATTTAACATCACCTAACTGGTGCAACCCCATTTAACATCACCTAACTGGTGCAACCCCATTTAACATCACCTAACTGGTGCAACCCCATTTAACATCACCTAACTGGTGCAACCCCATTTAACATCACCTAACTGGTGCAACCCCATTTAACATCACCTAACTGGTGCAACCCCATTTAACATCACCTAACTGATGCAACCCCATTTAACATCACCTAACTGGTGCAACCCCATTTAACATCACCTAACTGGTGCAACCCCATTTAACATCACCTAACTGGTGCAACCCCATTTAACATCACCTAACTGGTGCAACCCCATTTAACATCACCTAACTGGTGCAACCCCATTTAACATCACCTAACTGGTGCAACCCCATTTAACATCACCTAACTGGTGCAACCCCATTTAACATCACCTAACTGGTGCAACCCCATTTAACATCACCTAACTGGTGCAACCCCATTTAACATCACCTAACTGGTGCAACCCCATTTAACATCACCTAACTGGTGCAACCCCATTTAACATCACCTAACTGGTGCAACCCCATTTAACATCACCTAACTGATGCAACCCCATTTAACATCACCTAACTGATGGCTTGTACACCAGAGGAGGCTGGTGGGAGGAGATCTAGGAGGACAGATGGAACCACATGTTTTACTCCGTTCCATGTATTCCACCTCCTAGAGCTCCTCCCACCAGCCTCCTCTGGTGTACAAGCCACTGCAATAACAGAATTGTAAAAAGTTTAGACATGTGTCAAGTGTGTGCAGGCTGGAGAAATATGTTGTTAAATAGTCGGAGGGTGAATGATGTTCCAGAGTCCCCAGAGGAAGGCTGAGGTACGAGGATCAGGGTTGTCCAGCAGGAGGAGATAGTTGGAGGAAATGGAGATGAGGAGAACATGGTAGTGGATGCCCAGAGGCTTGCTGAGAAAGTCACTCACACTGCTGGAAAAAATATCCAATTGTCATACTTGAGTAAAAGTATAGATACCTTAATAGAAAATGACTCAAGTAAAAGTGAAAGTCACCCAGTAAAATAGTACTTTAGTAAAAGTCTAAAAGTATTTGGTTTTAAATATACTTAAGTATGCTAATTTTCTCATTGATGAAACATTTGATCTCCATACAGTTTTCTGTTCCCAAAACTAGAATCTGTTCCAAACAGAGTGGACTAAGTTTTGTAGACTTTACCCTCTGGCTAGAGAACTCCTGATATCTCCAGGAGTGACGAGTATCATTTCTGTCTGAATCTGATGGTGTCAAGGACTGTCTTTTGCTAGCTAGGGCCATCTACTTTAAGTTCTGCCTGTTATCCCAGAGGACTACTTAGTGTGTGAACTGCTGACTTCTCATAATTTGCAGATATCTGTTGACACTAGGGCTGTTATGGTGACCATATTACCGCCACACTGATGGCCTCTATTAAAAAGAGGAGGATCCCATCAGCTTTCTACAGACTAGACCTACTATATTTATTTCTCAACTTTCCTAATATTAAGAACATTGGTTCTCTTTACAAGAGGAGTATAGTCTACCTGGCTGACATGGAAATTAACCAGGGGAAAAACGTCCTCCATTCTCTATTTAAGTGCATAGATGACATGTATTAATTCCACTGCCCCTGTTTCCATACAGTTGCATTATAATGGTCCGTTCTAAATCAAAACTAATTTAACACATATATTATTTAGTTTATGTAAAGACAAGATTAAATCAAGAATAGTTTGATGGGTGACAGTATTAGGCTATCAATTATATATTATCACTAGACCCACACAGAATTTGCGAAAATCCGCAGAATTTCAAATAGAATGCATAGGATTCTAAAGCTAAAAATAAGCTGTTAGCTGATAGCAAAGTTAAATAAAATGGACTTGTTGTTGAATTAAAGTTTTTCCTCTGATTTCATTGATGTATTTCAATCAGAGGTGTAGCCCCTCCCCTGTGTGAGTAACAGGTGCAGACAGCTCCGTGAATGAATGACAGCTGTCTGAGGAGAGAAGTATCTACCAAAAAATGCCCAGATTTACAGCAGAGGAGCAACACTTGGCGACCATAATAACAGCAGGGCCAGGGGCGTTTCCAGCTGAACTGTACGAGGATGGTGCAGTACTTTTCTGCAAAGTCTGTCAGCATTCAATTGACTACATACGGTGTCAAACTGCGGTGTAGCACCTGAGGTCACTCCGACACAAAAATAGGAGGGCTAGTGGACCAGTTAAGCATTCTGATGCTTTAGCTAGCTACGGATATATTAACTAGCTAGTAGGTTTGTTCTAGTTAGCTAATATCTGTTCTTGACAATACAATTGTTTTCAATGTATCTAAAGTTAGCCTGGCATGCTACCCATCATGTAATGTAGGCTAGCTAACTTAACTGAGGTAATGTTAGCTAGCTAACAAGTTAGCCAAAGTGACATGGTGAAAAAAAAAAAAATATTGAACCTTTATTTAATTAGGCAAGTCAGTTAAGAACAAATTCTTATTTACAATGACGGTCTACTCCGGCCAAACCCTACCCTAACCCGGACGACGCTGGGCCAATTGTGCGCCGCCCTATGGAACTCCCGATCTCGGCCGGTTGTGATACAGCCAGGAATCAAACCAGGGTCTGTAGTGATGCCTCTAGCACTGAAATGCAGTGCCTTAGACCGCTGCTCCACTAGGGAGACATTAAAACAAGTGACAAGTTAGGAATTACAAAAGCAGCAAGTCACAGACATATTTTTGTTTACTTTTTTTTTGTTAACTAGTATTGTTAGAAAATGTCAGGTGTATGGGTATGTCTGTCTGTGAGACATACTATCAGGTGTATGGGTATGTCTGTCTGTGAGACATACTATCAGGTATATGGGTATGTCTGTCTGTGAGACATACTATCAGGTATATGGGTATGTCTGTCTGTGAGACATACTATCAGGTATATGGGTATGTCTGTGTCTGTGAGACATACCGTCAGGTGTATGGGTATGTCTGTGTCTGTGAGACATACTATCAGGTATATGGGTATGTCTGTGTCTGTGTGACATACTATCAGGTGTATGGGTATGTCTGTGTCTGTGAGACATACCGTCAGGTGTATGGGTATGTCTGTGTCTGTGAGACATACTATCAGGTATATGGGTATGTCTGTCTGTGAGACATACTATCAGGTATATGGGTATGTCTGTCTGTGAGACATACTATCAGGTATATGGGTATGTCTGTCTGTGAGACATACTATCAGGTATATGGGTATGTCTGTCTGTGAGACATACTATCAGGTATATGGGTATGTCTGTCTGTGAGACATACTATCAGGTATATGGGTATGTCTGTGTCTGTGAGACATACCGTCAGGTGTATGGGTATGTCTGTGTCTGTGAGACATACTATCAGGTATATGGGTATGTCTGTGTCTGTGTGACATACTATCAGGTGTATGGGTATGTCTGTGTCTGTGAGACATACCGTCAGGTGTATGGGTATGTCTGTGTCTGTGAGACATACTATCAGGTATATGGGTATGTCTGTGTGACATACTATCAGGTGTATGGGTATGTCTGTGTCTGTGAGACATACCGTCAGGTGTATGGGTATGTCTGTGTCTGTGAGACATACCGTCAGGTGTATGGGTATGTCTGTGTCTGTGAGACATACTATCAGGTATATGGGTATGTCTGTGTCTGTGAGACATACTATCAGGTATATGGGTATGTCTGTGTCTGTGAGACATACTATCAGGTATATGGGTATGTCTGTGTCTGTGTGACATACTATCAGGTGTATGGGTATGTCTGTGTCTGTGAGACATACCGTCAGGTGTATGGGTATGTCTGTGTCTGTGAGACATACTATCAGGTATATGGGTATGTCTGTGTAACATACTATCAGGTGTATGGGTATGTCTGTGTCTGTGAGACATACCGTCAGGTGTATGGGTATGTCTGTGTCTGTGAGACATACTATCAGGTATATGGGTATGTCTGTGTCTGTGAGACATACCGTCAGGTGTATGGGTATGTCTGTGAGACATACCGTCAGGTGTATGGGTATGTCTGTGTCTGTGAGACATACTATCAGGTATATGGGTATGTCTGTGTCTGTGAGACATACTATCAGGTATATGGGTATGTCTGTGTCTGTGAGACATACTATCAGGTATATGGGTATGTCTGTGTCTGTGAGACATACCATCAGGTGTATGGGTATGTCTGTGAGACATACCGTCAGGTGTATGGGTATGTCTGTGAGACATACCGTCAGGTGTATGGGTATGTCTGTGAGACATACCGTCAGGTGTATGGGTATGTCTGTGTCTATGAGACATACCGTCAGGTGTATGGGTATGTCTGTGTCTATGAGACATACCGTCAGGTGTATGGGTATGTCTGTGTCTGTGACATACTATCAGGTATATGGGTATGTCTGTGTCTGTGAGACATACTATCAGGTATATGGGTATGTCTGTGTCTGTGAGACATACTATCAGGTATATGGGTATGTCTGTGTCTGTGAGACATACTATCAGGTATATGGGTATGTCTGTGTCTGTGAGACATACCATCAGGTGTATGGGTATGTCTGTGTCTGTGAGACATACCATCAGGTGTATGGGTATGTCTGTGTCTGTGAGACATACCGTCAGGTGTATGGGTATGTCTGTGTCTATGAGACATACCGTCAGGTGTATGGGTATGTCTGTGTCTGTGACATACTATCAGGTATATGGGTATGTCTGTGTCCGTGAGACATACTATCAGGTATATGGGTATGTCTGTGTCTGTGAGACATACCGTCAGGTGTATGGGTATGTCTGTGTCTATGAGACATACTATCAGGTATATGGGTATGTCTGTGTCTATGAGACATACTATCAGGTATATGGGTATGTCTGTGTCTGTGAGACATACTATCAGGTATATGGGTATGTCTGTGTCTGTGAGACATACTATCAGGTATATGGATATGTCTGTGTCTGTGAGACATACTATCAGGTATATGGGTATGTCTGTGTCTATGAGACATACTATCAGGTATATGGGTATGTCTGTGTCTGTGAGACATACTATCAGGTATATGGGTATGTCTGTGTCTGTGAGACATACTATCAGGTATATGGGTATGTCTGTGTCTGTGAGACATACTATCAGGTATATGGGTATGTCTGTGTCTGTGAGACATACTATCAGGTATATGGGTATGTCTGTTTCTGTGAGACATACCATCAGGTGTATGGGTATGTCTGTGTCTGTGAGACATACCATCAGGTGTATGGGTATGTCTGTGTCTGTGAGACATACCATCAGGTGTATGGGTATGTCTGTGTCTGTGAGACATACCGTCAGGTGTATGGGTATGTCTGTGTCTGTGAGACATACCGTCAGGTGTATGGGTATGTCTGTGTCTATGAGACATACCGTCAGGTATATGGGTATGTCTGTGTCTGTGAGACATACTATCAGGTATATGGGTATGTCTGTGTCTGTGAGACATACTATCAGGTATATGGGTATGTCTGTGTCTGTGAGACATACCGTCAGGTGTAGATAGATAGATAGATAGATAGATAGATAGATAGATAGATAGATAGATAGATAGATAGATAGATAGATAGATAGATAGATAGATAGATAGATAGATAGATAAAATATGGCCTAATAAGCTATGTAGTTATGTTGAATTAATAGTATTAAAATAGTATTCACAAAACAAACGGAAACTAAAGTATTCTTGTGTGTCTCACCTGGTGTCCACACTAAGTGGCTACAGAATACTTTATACTGACAAACAGACACATGAGGACAAACAATATAATAATGAAGTGTCTTCTATTCTCATTGGTTGGCCCTCAATAGCGATTCTTTGAAGGTGGGAGGAGCCACAGTTCTACACCTGATCCTGCTCACTGCTCAACACAATCCCTCCATCAGACTGATACATGACAGCACCCTTACCTAAACAGCACCCTCACCTAAACAGCACCCTTACCTAAACAGCACCCTCACCTAAACAGCACCCTCACCTAAACAGCACCCTCACCTAAACAGCACCCTCACCTAAACAGCACCCTTACCTAAACAGCACCCTCACCTAAACAGCACCCTCACCTAAACAGCACCCTCACCTAAACAGCACCCTTACCTAAACAGCACCCTCACCTGAGAAGTAGAAATCAAAGGGAGAGAAACTGGGAATTGAATAACTGCAGTTGACATAGCTAAGTAAATGGTTGTGCATAGTGTAGTCTATGGTGTTGCCAGGGAAATGCACCCTCTTTGAAGAAGTAGGAGGTGAAGATCTCCTGCACACAGATTGGTACAGCAACAGGTAGTTACCTAGACGACACAGAGCAAACAGCAACAGGCAGTTACCTAGACGACACAGAGCACACAGCAACAGGCAGTTACCTAGACGACACAGAGCACACTGCAACAGGCAGTTACCTAGACGACACAGAGCACACAGCAACAGGCTGTTACCTAGACGACACAGAGTTGTTCAGAAGACTGTTGTTCAGAAGACTGTTGTTCAAAAGACTGTTGTTCAAAAGACTGTTGTTCAAAAGACTGTTGTTCAAAAGACTGTTGTTCAAAAGACTGTTGTTCAAAAGACTTTTGTTCAGAAGACTGTTGTTCAGAAGACTGTTGTTCAGAAGACTGTTGTTCAAAAGACTTTTGTTCAGAAGACTGTTGTTCAGAAGACTGTTGTTCAGAAGACTGTTGTTCAGAAGACTGTTGTTCAGAAGACTGCAGCTGGTCTTCCAGGAATCACTCAGGTCCATGGCTGCATGTCTAAGTTATTTCCCAGAAAAGGTAATACTGCATCACATCCATGAGAGGTAAGAATCAGATCATATTCAAGGTACTTTCCATGACGTTCTAGAGCTCCATCCAATATACTGCTCTAATGTCCAGTTTCCTCTATGTTTGAACAACATATTTATTGCACTAAGATAATATCGTAATATGTGTGATAGTTTTCAGAGCATTAAGATGTGTGTGATGTAGATGAGCTGTTAACCACTGTTCTAGGGTGGACAGACTGTGTTGTTCCTCATTTTCACCTCACTTTCACATTTAGTTAAACATGTATGAGTATTAATTGTTAATATATTGGATGTTTTAGACATTTTCCATCAATGCAAAAACAACTTTATTCAGAAGACTTAAAACACTAAACAATAGTTCAATATTTACACAGTTCAATTCTGACCATGAAAAATATATGCTGATTATATAAAACATTCACAATTTAATTTGCTCTAAACGTGGTATTAAATGGATATTATATAAACTCCTCATATAGTCTTGAGGAATGCAATCATTATCTGCAAATGTTTTTTCTCAGTAAATATATTTCCAAAAGGTGCTATTGACATGAAATTTTCACCAGATGTTGTAATCCATACATACAATCCATACATGTAATCCATACATACAAAGAATCAGAAATCAGAAATTAAGTTATGTGTAATAATGTGAAATGACACAGGGAAAAAGTATTGAACACACTTACTGATATTTATTTAATACTTTGTACTAAAGCCTTTGTTGGTAATGACAGCTTCAAGACGCCTCCTGTATGGAGAAACTAGTCGCATGCATTGCTCTGGTGTGATTTTGACCCATTCTTCCACACAAACAGTCTTCAAATCTTGAAGGTTCCGTGGGTCTCTTCTATGAATCTTGATCTTCAGTTCTTTCCATAGATTTTCAATGGGATTTAAGTCAGGTGATTGGCTGGGCCATTCTAGCAGCTTTATTTTCTTTCTTTGAAACCAATTGAGAGTTTCCTTGGCTGTGTGTTTGGGATCATTGTCTTGCTGAAATGTCCACCCTCGTTTCATCTTCATCATCCTGGTAGATGGCAGCAGATTTTTGTCAAGAATGTCTCGGTAAATTTGCCCATTCATCCTTCCTTCAATTATGTGAAGTTTGCCAGTACCATTTGCTGAAAAGCAGCCCCACACCATGATGTTCCCACCTCCAAACTTCACTGTTGGTATGGTGTTTTTAGGGTGATGTGCAGTGCCATTTCTCCTCCAAACATGGTGTGTATTATGACATCCAAACAGTTCAATTTTGCTCTCATCTGACCACACTATATTCTCCCAGTATTTCACTGGCTTTTCCAAATGTTGTGCAGCAAACTTTAAACGAGCTTCAACATGCTTTTTTTCAGCAATGGAGTCTTGCGTGGTGAGCGTGCATACAGGCCATGGCGGTGGAGTGCATTACTTACTGTTTTCTTTGAGACAACAGTACCTGCTAATTGCAGGTCTTTTTGAAGCTCTCCACAAGTGGTCCTTGGCTCTTGGACAACTCTTCTGATTATTCTTTTTACTCCTCTGTCAGAAATCTTGCGAGGAGCACCTGGTCGAGGCAAATTTATGGTGAAATGATTGTCTTTCCACTTCCGTATTATGGCCCCAACAGTGCTCACTGGAACATTCAGAAGCTTAGAAATGCGCCTATAACCAATGCCATCATTATGTTTTGCAACAATTAGGTTGCGAAGGTCTTGAGACAGCTCTTTGCTTTTACCCATCATGAGATGTGTCTTGTGTGACACCTTGGCAATGAGACCTTTTTGTAGGCCATCAGTTGGGACTGAACCAGCTGATAATAATTTGCACTGACAGGGGGCTGGATTGCTTTTTAATTACTGATAGTTTTCAGCTGTTGTCTTGGCTTTCCATGCCTTTTTGCACCTCCCTTTCTTCATGTGTTCAATACTTTTTCCCTGTGTAATTTCACATTATTACACATAACTTAATTTCTGAACTTATTTGTTTTGGTTTCTTTGTATGTATGGATTACTTGGGTTGTTACCAACATCTGGTGAAAATGTCATGTTAATAGCACCTTTGGAAATATATTTACTGAGAAAAATGGTGACGGTTCAATACTTATTTCACCCGCTGTAGATTCAGTGAATGGTTCCAGATAACATGAAGTAAAGAATACTACAATATCTAGTAAGAAAGTGACGTCTAGGACAGTGTCTCCTCCCCACTGGACTGTGATGTCAGTCTGCTGCTCCTGTACAGAACACTGCTGTTGTTGTTATTGACAACGGTAACACCATGACAACAACCCTTCAACATTTTCTTCAGGTGGTTCCGGAACTTGACCCCAACAAACACGTAGAACAGAGGGTTGAGACAGCAGTAGGAGAACGCCAGCAGCCTGGTCACATAGAAGGAGTAGTCCAACGCATTGCTGGCGCCACACTCGCCCTCTAGTGGTGTGGATGACTCAGCACTGCCAGCGCTGCCGCCCTCTTGTCTCTTATGCACCAGCGTCCTGAGGAAGATGACCACGTTGTACGGCGCCCAGCCCACAAAGAACACCAGGACCAGGCCCAAGACCAGCCTGGCGGTCCTCAGGCTCCTCTGCCATTTAGCCCTAACCCTAACCCTGGGCCGGAGGAGTCGGACTAGAATCTTACTGTAACAGACACATACCACTAATAATGTCACTATGAAGAGGATGTTCTGCTGGTAGACCCCCCACAGCCTCCAGCTGACGTCTGCAATCTCACAGTACCGCTGGTCAGATTCACTAGGCCCATCAGGGTTGTTAGGGTCCAGATGGTCTTTAAGGTGGTTAGGACCATTGATGATGAACTTGGTAAAGATGAGAGCTGGCGTAGCAGCTAACAGACTGACTATCCAGACAACCAATGATATGACAGCGCTCCAGGTGCCCTGAGAGTGGGAGGGGCCTGACACCAGGTGAGACAGGGGGAAGAGCACCGCCAGGTAACGATGCAGCGTCATCAGGATGAGGAAGATGCCACTGCTATAGTAGCCAGCATAGAACAGGAAGCTTACCGCTTTACAGGTGAGGTCATCGTAGCTCCAGCCAATCAGGTGATAGGAGACCCAGAAGGGGAGGCCGCAGGTGAACACCAGGTCAGACAACGCCAGGTTCATCATGAACGCATTCGTCAGTGACTGAAGACGCTCATACCTGTGAGAAAAGCAGACAGACAACACTGTTTAAATCACAACACACAACAATGTTTTAAACAGAACACAAACAACACTGTTTTACACAACACTGTCGCTATCTAACCAAGGTGCACGAACATAGGAACTGAAGATGAGATGAACATACAGCAACTCTTAGAGTACAATAGAAGTTGACTTCAAAACCCTGATGAAGACAAAAGTAGTAGTCCTACCCTGAAACACTGATGAAGACTACAGTAGTAGTCCTACCCTGAAACACTGATGAAGACTACAGTAGTAGTCCTACCCTGAAACACTGATGAAGACTACAGTAATAGTCTTACCCTGATGAAGACTACAGTAATAGTCCTACCCTGAAACACTGATGAAGACTACAGTAATAGTCTTACCCTGAAACACTGATGAAGACTACAGTAATAGTCCTACCCTGAAACACTGATGAAGACTACAATAGTAGTCCTACCCTGAAACACTGATGAAGACTACAGTAGTAGTCCTACCCTGAAACACTGATGAAGACTACAGTAATAGTCCTACCCTGAAACACTGATGAAGACTACAGTAATAGTCCTACCCTGAAACACTGATGAAGACTACAGTAATAGTCCTACCCTGAAACACTGATGAAGACTACAGTAATAGTCTTACCCTGATGAAGACTACAGTAGTAGTCCTACCCTGAAACACTGATGAAGACTACAGTAATAGTCCTACCCTGAAACACTGATGAAGACTACAGTAATAGTCCTACCCTGAAACACTGATGAAGACTACAGTAGTAGTCCTACCCTGAAACACTGATGAAGACTACAGTAGTAGTCCTACCCTGAAACACTGATGAAGACTACAGTAGTAGTCCTACCCTGAAACACTGATGAAGACTACAGTAGTAGTCCTACCCTGAAACACTGATGAAGACTACAGTAGTAGTCCTACCCTGAAACACTGATGAAGACTACAGTAATAGTCTTACCCTGATGAAGACTACAGTAGTAGTCCTACCCTGAAACACTGATGAAGACTACAGTAATAGTCCTACCCTGAAACACTGATGAAGACTACAGTAGTAGTCCTACCCTGAAACACTGATGAAGACTACAGTAATAGTCCTACCCTGAAACACTGATGAAGACTACAGTAATAGTCCTACCCTGAAACACTGATGAAGACTACAGTAATAGTCCTACCCTGAAACACTGATGAAGACTACAGTAGTAGTCCTACCCTGAAACACTGATGAAGACTACAGTAGTAGTCCTACCCTGAAACACTGATGAAGACTACAGTAGTAGTCCTACCCTGAAACACTGATGAAGACTACAGTAGTAGTCCTACCCTGAAACCCTGATGAAGACTACAGTAGTAGTCCTACCCTGAAACACTGATGAAGACTACAGTAGTAGTCCTACCCTGAAACACTGATGAAGACTACAGTAGTAGTCCTACCCTGAAACACTGATGAAGACTACACTAATAGTCCTACCCTGAAACACTGATGAAGACTACAGTAATAGTCTTACCCTGATGAAGACTACAGTAGTAGTCCTACCCTGAAACACTGATGAAGACTACAGTAATAGCCCTACCCTGAAACACTGATGAAGACTACAGTAATAGTCCTACCCTGAAACACTGATGAAGACTACAGTAATAGTCTTACCCTGATGAAGACTACAGTAGTAGTCCTACCCTGAAACACTGATGAAGACTACAGTAATAGCCCTACCCTGAAACACTGATGAAGACTACAGTAATAGTCCTACCCTGATAAAGACTACAGTAATAGTCCTACCCTAAAACCCTGATGGAGACTACAGTAGTAGTCCTAACCTAAAACCCTGATGAAGACTACAGTAGTAGTCCTACCCTGAAACACTGATGAAGACTACAGTAGTAGTCCTACCCTGAAACACTGATGAAGACTACAGTAATAGCCCTACCCTGAAACACTGATGAAGACTACAGTAATAGTCCTACCCTGATAAAGACTACAGTAATAGTCCTACCCTAAAACCCTGATGGAGACTACAGTAGTAGTCCTAACCTAAAACCCTGATGGAGACTACAGTAGTAGTCCTACCCTGAAACCCTGATGGAGACTACAGTAATAGTCCTACCCTGATGCAGACTACAGTAATAGTTATGATTTAAACTAGGCTAAGGCTCTCCAACCCTGTTCCAAGAGAGCTACCCTCCAGTAGGTTTTCACTACAGGATGGTAGTTCTCCAGGATCTAGGTTGGAGCGCCCTGAACTCCTCTCCTTCAGATAACACAAACCACTGAGGAAGACTCCACCCCTTCAGATAACACCAACTGTACTCAGCCTCCTCCTGTACTCCCTGTTCACCCATGACTGCGTCGCCAAGCACGCCTCCAACTCAATCATCAAGTTTCCAGACGACACAACAGTAGTAGGCCAGATTACCAACAATGATGAGACAGCCTACAGGGAGGAGGTGAGGGCTCTGGGAGTGTGGTACCCGATGTCACAGGAAGGCCAAAAAGATCATCAAGGACAACAACCACCCGAGCCACGGCCTGTTCACCACATTATCATCCAGAAAGTGAGGTCAGTACAGGTGCATCAAAGCTGGGACCGAGAGACTGAAAAACAGCTTCTATCTCAAGGCCATCAGACTGTTAAACAGCCATCAGTAACACATTAGAGGCTGCTGCCTAAAGGCACAGACTAGAAATCACTGGACACTTTAATAATGGAACACTAGTCCCTTTAATAATCCCATAGGGCGCACAATTGGCCCAGCGTCGTCCGGGTTAGGGCAGGCTGGGGTAGGCCGTCATTGTAAATAAGAATTGGTTCTTAACTGACTTGCCTAGTTAATAAAGGTTAAATACAAAAATAAATAAAAAATAATAATGTTTACATATTTTGTATTTCTCATCTCATACTGTATGTATATGCTGTATTCCAGGGCCGACCCTGACCAATTTGGTGCCCTAAGTAAGATTTTAGCTAGTGCCCCTTGCATCACAGCCAATTCCACCACTGATCATTGTGTTCATACACTCACACAGAAACTGTATAGCCTTATGTCTTTGAGATTTTCTTTATTTTAGAAACAAAAAAAAAACATTTAAAAAAAACAGTATTAAATAAACAAGTGACATAAAATGAATTATAAATACAATATAAATAAGAGTATTGCATGAACAAACTATATTACAGAGACCTTTTTACAGCCTTGCCTTTCTTGCAGCAAACAAGTGACATAAAACAAATTATAAATAAGAGTATTGCACAAAAAACTAACTATATTACAGAAACCTCAGTGCAATATGCATAATGTAGCATTGTTCTACAGCCTTACTCACCTTGCCTTTCTGGCAGCAAAGTCATCTATGATGTCATCATAAGACAGCTGTTGTGAGACCCCATGATTTATACTAATGATGGAAAGTCCACTGAGACGTTGTTGCACCGTAGTAGATCTCAGGTAGGTTTTAATCAGTTTGAGCTTAGAGAAGCTCCTTTCAGCAGCAGCCACTGTAACAGGAAGAGTGGCAGTGATTCTCAGAGCTACCCACATATTGGGGTACATTTCTGTCAGCTTCTTCTCTTGCAGGAAGGTCAAGAGTTCCATGTTTGTCATGTTTTTTGATGGCAAATGTGGAAAGTGTTGCATTTCCACAGCAAGTTCCCTGCCATCAATATCTGGCTGTCCGTCAAGGCTTAGAAGCAACTCTTCTTTTGACATGTTGTCAGGCTCTGGCCATAGAGAAGCCCATTTGCTTCTCTATATAGCCGTGGTCAGAGTCTGACAGTTCTATTTTTTCTGTTTCTGGTGGTGGTTTGTGTTGGATCCCTAATTAGAGGCAGCTGTAACGCATCGTATCTAATTAGGGATCCTACATAGGTTTGTATGTTTCACACGGGGTTTGTGGGTCGTTATCGTTATATGTATATATTAATTATATATATATTTCAAGTCACGGAGAAGTAAGTGTGCCATTTTATACGTTTGTACATCGTGTGTTGTGTTGTTGTGGTAGTTGGTCTTTGTGTGTTTTATTATACATAGTAAACTCAATCTTACATAGTATAATAAACATGTCAAACTTCAACTGGTCTCTCATTCCACCAACTCGTGACACATGTTGGGGAAGTTGAGGAGCACTCCTCTCCCAGGCTCTGAAATCTCTCATCAGTTGAACTATAATACTTCAGGATTATGGAGTGCTACTGCTTTGCAAAGGTTTTAGAGGTTCTTTTTATCACTGAGGCATTTTTTATTTTTGTCAGCACCAAACGTTCACGTTCACGTGAGTCTACAATTATTTACAACAGAGCCCAGCTCATGGACTTAGCTCACGCAGCGCTGCTGCACCCCAGGGAAATGTTCGATATTCCGGACGAGTTGAAAAGGCGACGGCATGGACGTAGGGCGGGATTGAAGTGTAAGGCAAAGCTGAGTAAGTATGGGCAACGTGAGATCACTACATAACAAAGTGGATGAGCTTGAGGGTCTGGTCCGTGGACAAAGAGACTACAAGGAAGCTAGTCTACTGTGCTTTACAGAGACATGGCTGAATGATAACATCCCCATAGAGAACAGCTTCTTCCGGTAAGAGTAAGGGAGGGGTGCTGGCTTTATTAGTTAACAACAGATGGTGTAATCCAAGACATATTACTCTTAAGGAACAGTTTTGTAGCCCGGACATTTAGCTGTTAGCCTGAGACCCTACTATTTGCCGAGGGAATTCACGGCGGCCATTGCTGTTATTGTTCACATCCCGCCCTCCGCTGACGCAAACACAGTGTGTGACGTCATCCACTCTGCTATCGCGAGGTTACAGACAGCGCATCCCAGTGCTTTCTTTGCCATTTAGGGGGATTTTAACCATGTATCTCTCTCTTCAACGCTGCCCACGTTCAAACAGTTCGTGAAGTGCCCAACCAGGAATAATAAAACTCTGGACTTGTTATATGCTAATGTGAAGGATGCATACAACTCCACTGCACTCCCTCCCCTCGGTAGATCGGATCACTCTACAGGCCTTTGGTCCAACAGCAGCCTGCAACCACTAGGACTATTAGGAGATGGTCCCCGGAGGCGAATGAGTCAGACACTCTTTGTAATGATGTAAGTCTGGGCAGCGAGGTCGTTTGTTATCGATCACTAGACCTGAAAGTCCGAGGTTTTCATTGTTTCTCTACTTCCTCATTACCAGACATAAACACAGTTGACACCATCAAGGTGCGGATGTTTACTTTCTACACTAGTTGTTTTCCAGTTTCGTCCGACAAACAGATTGTAGTGGTCAAATAAAAATTGATACATGTTTTGGTGCCATTTAGGTGAAATGGAATTCTAAGCATCACTCCAGTCAGAACAACCTCTGAGAACGTTCGGTTCCATTCATTTCCTCTGGGCTCGCTAGTGTTCCAGATTAGCCAACATTCTGTTGCTGTTTTTCAGCCTTGGGTGGATTTTGACTGGTTCTATTGTCCAGCCTACTAGTAGTAACACTGCTCCAACGGTAACTACTATGCAGATAGATAAACTATTCATTCATCACATCACATTACCTCTGTCCTTATCCCGTTTATCCTCCTCTTCTCTTCTTCTTCTTCTTCTCTCGGCACCAGATTGCTTTGGTCTGTTTGACATCGTTTGAAGTAGGCTACTGATGCTAATTTATCATGTTTCACGTTCAGTGTCACTCACCACTTCAGATAACTGAACTCGGCAATGATGCACCGAGCCGGTGTGACGCTGCGGGCAACACAGAAAATATGGCCTAATAAGCTATGTAGTTATGTTGAATTAATAGTATTAAAATAGTATTCGCAAAACAAAACAAAAAATATATATAAATAAAAATAAATGCAGATCTTCACTCATTTGGGCGCCCTTATGGATGCACGGCGCCCCTAGCATTTGCCTCGGTCCATGGGCCGGTCCTGCAGTATCTGTTTTCAGGCAGTATTTCCTTTCATCATCCATTAAAAGTAGCACTATATTAGACTGTCACTAGTTACCTCGCTCTCTCGGAACAAGATGCATGAAAAGCCAAGTTAAAATTAGGAAAATATTGATTGTCTATTTATCATAATCAGACTGTCCTACCTGGCAAGAACCACCAGCACCAGCAGGTTACCCACAAGGCTTAGCACAATGACCATGGAGAGGACCATGGGTGTGACGAGGGCTCCGAACCTGACCACGTCTACCTTGGAACAGACTTCATCCTCATACTCATTGTCGTAGTAATCACTGGTTCCATTGCCGTAGTTGGGGGTAGTGGGTCTCATTCCTTCCTCTACCGTGCTGTACAGGTTCCCTGTAGGAAACAGCTGAGAATGAAGAAGTCTTAATGAGTGAGAGTCCTATAAGGGGGAATAGGTTCAACTTTACACAGTAACTATGATAGCATGAACAAAATACTAATAAATGTACCATTTGATTCGGTTCCTGTTTTACTAGTTCCTCCAGAGTATCCGAGTCAGTCAATCTGGGCTACTAAACAATGTCTCTCCATGACTGGCACAATCATATCTGTGATAAGGTGTTACAAACTGAAGTGAAGCTGAAGTGAACAGTAATCATTTTAAAATATGCTGAACCTCCACATTCTGAAATTGCATTTTTGACCCCCCCAGTTTTATCATTGCAATGTGATACAAAAAACGTTGCTTTCGTCAAAGATTCCTCCATTTGCAGCAATTACAGCCTTGCAGACCTTTGGCCTTCTAGTTGTCAATTTGTTGAGGTAATCTGAAGAGATTTCACCCCATGCTTCCTGAAGCACCTCCCACAAGTTGGATTGGCTTGATGGGCACTTCATTATAGACAGAATACCAGCTGACTGCTTCTTCCCTAAATAGTTCTTGCATAGTTTGGAGCTGTGCTTTGGGTCATTGTCCTGTTGAAGGAGGAAACTGGCTCCTATTAAGATAGATAAAATAGCTAAATGTGTGTATGATATAATTTAGGGTCATAATAATAATTCCCTTAAAATACAGTCCTTAGTGTGCAGGGTTTAATTACAGATAAATGCACGTATTGCACATTCAATATATTAAAAGCAATGAAAAAAGATACAACTGACAGGATACTAATGCAGTGAATGACTACGTAAGTTAAGTCCAAGAATTACTTACAATATTGCATGTGATATGATATAACAACTGTACATGAATATATATATATATATATATATATATATATATATATATATATATATATATATATATATATATATATACAGTCCTGAATGTATCTCTCCCAGAGGTCTGTCCGTAATAAAGAGATGCTCTGCTTTTTGACACCACACTCCAAAAAGCCAGTTCTTCAGGCTGTAGTTGTCCAGTCATGTGTTCCAGTGCTGCAAGGAAAGACCTAGTTAAGCTGCAGCTGGTCCAGAACAGAGTGGCACGTCTTGCTCTTCATTGTAATCAGAGGGCTGTATACACCCCCGGCCAAACGTTTGGAACATTACTCTTCAATGGTGTAAATACTCTGCATGCCAGTCTCTCTTGGCTAAGACTTGAGGAGAGACTGACTGCATCACTTCTTCTTTTTAGAAGAAACATTTATGTGTTGAAAATCCCAATTTGTTTGCATAGTTAATTTACACACAGCTCTGACACACACTTACCCCACCTGTCACTGATCCTCCCGGTACTGTTGCTCTTTCCGTGTGCCAGTTACGGAGGTCTACATCATCGGCCTCTAGGCGTCACTGAACTGTCTCATTACACACACCTGGTTCCCATTCATCCCTGATTAGTCAGTGTATAATTGTGCCCTTTGTTCACCATTGTTGTGCCCTTTGTTAACACCTTTGAGTGTTATTTCGGGTCTCGTCCCATGTATTTATTTGTGTGTTTGTAAACGTGTTTGTTTTGGGCTTCATCTTCGTGCTGTTACGTGGCACATTGTAATTGTGGGTGTTATTAAAAAACCCTATTATCACATTATAAGGTAAGACCCAGGCACAGACAGTCAGTATAACAATGTTTATAATACCAACAGCGGTAAGCAAAAGACAAAGGGCAGGCAGAGTTGGGTAATCCAGAGTAGTGGGGTAAAGGTACAAGACGGCAAGGTCAGGGTCAGGGTCAGGGGCAGGGGCAGGGTCAGGGGCAGGGTCAGGATCATGGTCAGGGTCAGGGTCAGGGTCAGGGTCAGGATCATGGTCAGGGTCAGGGTCAGGATCATGGTCAGGGGCAGGATCAGGGGCAGGGTCAGGATCATGGTCAGGGTCAGGGTCAGGGTCAGGATCATGGTCAGGGGCAGGATCATGGTCAGGGGCAGGGTCAGGGGCAGGGTCAGGATCATGGTCAGGGTCAGGGTCAGGGTCAGGGTCAGGGTCAGGATCATGGTCAGGGGCAGGGTCAGGGTCAGGGTCAGGGTCAGGATCATGGTCAGGGGCAGGGTCAGGGGCAGGGTCAGGATCATGGTCAGGGGCAGGGTCAGGGGCAGGGTCAGGGTCAGGGTCAGGGTCAGGATCATGGTCAGGGGCAGGGGCAGGGGCAGGGTCAGGATCAGGATCATGGTCAGGGGCAGGATCATGGTCAGGGGCAGGGTCAGGGTCAGGATCATGGTCAGGGGCAGGGTCAGGGTCAGGATCATGGTCAGGGGCAGGGGCAGGGTCAGGGTCAGGATCATGGTCAGGGGCAGGGGCAGGGTCAGGATCATGGTCAGGGCCAGGGGCAGGGGCAGGGTCATGATCAGGGGCAGGGGCAGGGTCAGGGTCAGGGTCAGGATCATGGTCAGGGGCAGTGGCAGGGGCAGGATCATGGTCAGGGTCAGGGGCAGGGTCAGGGTCAGGGTCAGGATCATGGTCAGGGGGGATAATGAGGAAGATGGGCGACACCTGTAAGGGGGTGGAGACAATCACAGACAGGTGAAACAGATCAGAGTGTGACAGGTATCCGTATTCCTGCGCCTGTCTCCCGATCATTGACACAACGTGACCCCACCAGACATGCCACCAGGGGTCTTTTCACACTGACCCCACCAGACATGCCACCAGGGGTCTTTTCACACTGACCCCACCAGACATGCCACCAGGGGTCTTTTCACACTGACCCCACCAGACATGCCACCAGGGGTCTTTTCACACTGACCCCACCAGACATGCCACCAGGGGTCTTTTCACACTGACCCCACCAGACATGCCACCAGGGGTCTTTTCACACTGACCCCACCAGACATGCCACCAGGGGTCTTTTCACACTGACCCCACCAGACATGCCACCAGGGGTCTTTTCACAGTCCCCAAATCCAGAACAAATACAAGAAAGCGTACAGTATTATATAGAGACATTATTACATGGAACTCACCTTCCATCTCATATTGATCAAATAAACAGCAAACCTGCTTTAAAAACCAGACAAAGCAACTATTTGACCTGGATAGTTAGTGTGTTTTTTAAAATGATGTAGTTCTGTCTATATATTGAACCTTTATTTAACTAATCAGTTAAGAACAAATTCTTATTGGTAATGATAGTTCGGGATTATGGAGTGCTACTGTTTTACAAAGGTTTTAGATTTTTATCACTGAGACACTTTTTCTTACGTTTAGCAGCGCCGAACGTACATCCCAACAGAGCCCAGCTACTGGATTTAGCACATGCAGCCCTTAACCATGCATCTCTCTCTTCAACGCTGCCCACGTTCAAACAGTTCGTGAAGTGCCCAACCAGGAATAATACAACTCTGGACTTGTTATATGCTAATGTGAAGGATGCATACAACTCCACTGCACTCCCTCCCCTCGGTAGATCGGATCACAACCTTGTCCACCTCACCCCACTCTACAAGGCCTTTGGTCCAACAGCAGCCTGCGACCACCAGGACTATTAGGAGATGGTCCCCGGAGGCGAATGAGGCCCTACAGGACTGCTTTGAAACAACAGACTGGGATGTGCTCTGTGAGGCTCATGGGGAGGACATCGATGGACTTACTGACTGCATAACAGACTATATCAATACAGGCCCTGCTGAATGAGAAGAAGAGGGCCTTCAAGGAGGGGACCAAGGACAGAGCCAATGAGCTGAACCAATTCCCCTCCAGGTCCCCAGGCCACACACCCTCACGGCTGTCCCACCCCCACTTTGCTCACAACACCTCTGTTGAGACAATCAGCGACCCCACCTCCGCCCCTGCTCCCTCTGGACTGATCCTCAACACCCCCCTTCCCCCCACCTCCCCACCTGGGCTGGCTTTCACCACCAACCAAGTGAAGAGAGAGCTGGAGAGACTACATCAGTGGAAAGCGGCGGACGCTGATGGCATCAGCCCAAAAGTGCCAACTGTGTGGAATACTCCAGCGCCACTTCAACCTTAGCCTGAGCCTAGAAAGGGTCCCTGTGCTGTGGAAAACATCCTGCCTCGTCCCAGTGCCCAAGAAGGCACACCCCACTGTCCTGAATGACTTCAGACCTGTAGCGCTAACATCCCACATCATGAAGACCCTGGAAAGGGTAATCCTCGCTCACCTCAGACCCCTGGTGTGTTCATCACTGGACACCCTGCAGTTTGCATATCAGCGCAACATCGGGCGAATGATGCAATCATCTACCTTCTGCAGAGGGCCTACTCTCACCTGGACAACGCCGGTTGCACTGTGAGGGTGTGATGGCTTGGTTGTGGTAAGGCCTCTTACTCCCACCTAGGGGAGGAGAGAGGCACACAACCAAGTCATCACACCCTAACTAGGGAGATTATCATCCCCAATCAGAGACAGCTGTCTAGCGTTGTCTCTGATTGGGGATAATATATAAGCTCCACACATTTCCACCTGTGTGTGGATCATTGTTCATTTGTTTGTCTGCACTGCCAGCAGCATCCAAGTAAGTCACCGTGTTTTGTTTTCGTAATCGTGTTTGTTTTTCAGTCTCCTTTTTATGTTAAATGCTTCGTGAGAACACCTCATTTTTAATAAAAAGGATGACACTTCACCAGCGCTCCGTATATCGTCCCTTATATCCTACACACCGTGACAGAATGATCCACCACCCTGGGACGCAACGGGGGATAACTTTGGGAGACATCCTCCTCGGTATGGGGAAAATTACCGAGGAGGAACACTCCCATTATCGTGCGGTGGAGGAGGGCTGGTGTCCGGAGCAGAGGCGCCGAAGACGGGGTTAACGTTACCGGGCTAAAGCGAAGGACCAGCTTGGAGCCCAGAAAAACCCCCAAACTGATTTTGGGGGGGGGCTATGGGGGTGGTCGGGGATCGAGGGAGAAGAGCCCCGACCACTGCACTCGTGGGGGTTCCAGGAGGAGCCCCTACAGCCGTGGGAGCAGGAGTACAGAGAGGAGTCGGAGGAAGACGACAGCGATGTGCTTCTGTTCCCTCACTCGTGGGGGTTCCCGGAGGAGCCCTCACAGGATGGGGATTGGCGTTGGAGTAGGGACGACAGGCACAGTCGTGCTCTAGCGTCAGTTCCCAGTCCGGTGCCTCCAGCGCCGGTCCAGAGTCGGAGGAGGAGGAGACCGACTCAGCGCACCAAACCATCGGTGCGCAACAATAGCCCGGTACGGCCCGCGCCTGCTCCGCGCACCAGCTCTATGGTGCGTTTCCCCAGCCCGGCGCGACCTGTGCCAGCTCAACGCACCGACCCAACGGTGCGTTTCCCCAGCCAGGTACAGCCCGTTCCAGCTACTCGCACCAGACCAGTGGTGCGTTCCCCCAGCCCGGTACGGTCTGTGCCTGCTCCTCGCACCCAACCTATGGTGCGTTTCCCCAGCCCGGCGCGACCCGTGCCAGCTCAACGCACTGACCCAATGGTGCGTTTCCCCAGCCAGGTACAGCCCGTTCCAGCTACCCGCACCAGACCAGTGGTGCGTGCCCCCAGCCCGGTACGGTCTGTGCCTGCTCCTCGCACCCAACATATGGTGCGTTTCTCCAGCCCGGTGCGACCCGTGCCAGCTCCTCGCACCAGACCTATGGTGCGTGTCCCCAGTCCAATACGCCCCGTGCCTACTCCTCGCACGGAGCCTACAGCGACGGTCCAGCACGGCTCCAGCACAGCTCTGTGGTTGGAGACCATCTCTGCGTCGGTGCCCAGAGTGGGCACGACGTTCAGCCCCGCTGTGGAGCAGGAGCTCCATAGCGCGTCGGTGCCCAGTCTGGGGCCGACAGCCAGCCCAACCACAGGGCTGGAAACCATCTCTGCGTCGGTGCCCAGGGTGGGCACGAAGTTCAGTCCCGCTGTGGAGCAGGAGCTCCATAGCGTGTCGGCGCCCAGTCTGGGGTCGACAGCCAGACCTGCGACAGGGCTGAAAACCACCTCTACGTCGGTGCCCAGGGTGGGCACGGCGTCCAGCCCGAGGTCTCCGGTGAAGGCCAGCTGCCCGAGGCCTCCGGTGAAGGCCAGCTGCCCGAGGTCCCCGGTGACGGTCAGCAGCCCGAGGTCCCCGGTGACGGTCAGCAGCCCGAGGTCCCCGGTGACGGTCAGCAGCCCGAGGTCCCCGGTGACGGTCAGCAGCCCGAGGTCCCCGGTGACGGTCAGCAGCCCGAGGTCCCCGGTGACGGTCAGCAGCCCGAGGTCCCCGGTGACGGTCAGCAGCCCGAGGTCCCCGGTGACGGTCAGCAGCCCGAGGTCCCAGGTGACGGTCAGCAGCCCGAGGTCCCAGGTGACGGTCAGCAGCCCGAGGTCCCCGGTGACGGTCAGCAGCCCGAGGTCCCCGGTGACGGTCAGCAGCCCGAGGTCCCCGGTGACGGTCAGCAGCCCGAGGTCCCCGGCGAAGGTCAGCAGCCCGAGGTCCCCGGCGAAGGTCAGCAGCCCGAGAGCTCCGGGGAAGGTGAGCAGACCTGAACCTCCACCGGAGCCCCATCCGGGTCCGGCCGTCTGCGTCACTCCAGTGCTGGAGCAGTCCGCTCCACCGGTGCCCAGTCCGGGGCCGGTCGTCTGCGTCGCTCCAGTGCCAGAGCAGTCCGCTCCACCGGTGCCCAGTCCGGGGCCGGTCGTTCACGTCGCTCCAGTGCCGGAGCAGTCCGCTCCACCGGTGCCCAGTCCGGGGCCGGTCATCTGCGTCGCTCCAGTGCCGGAGCAGCCCGCTCCACCGGTGCCCAGTCCGGGGCCGGTCATCTACGTCGCTCCAGTGCCGGAGCAGTCCGCTCCACCGGTGCCCAGTCCGGGGCCGGTCGTTTACGTCGCTCCAATGACGGAGCAGTCCGCTCCACCGGTGCCCAGTCCAGGGCCGGTCGTATGCGTCGCTCCAGTGCCGGAGCAGTCCGCTCCACCGGTGCCCGGTCCGGGGCCGGTGGTCAGCCCCTCTCCAGGGTCGAGGGCTCCCACACCAGGGTCCAGACAGGACTTGGTAAATGGCGGGAGTACTGAGAGGGGAACCATCGCGCTGGGGTCCGGACTGGACCGGGCGTGCAACAGAGAGGTAAGAGAGAAGCTACTCTCAGAGCTTGCGCCACGCCCGGAACCAGAACCGGAGCCTCCACCAGCAACCATCTCAGTACCCCGCCATGTCCCCCCTAGTTTTTTTGGACAATTTTTTTCTTTCAGGAGAGGGGGGATTTTTGTGCGATCGGGAGTCCGCACCTTGGGGGGGGGGTACTGTGATGGCTTGGTTGTGGTAAGGCCTCTTACTCCCACCTAGGGGAGGAGAGAGGCACACAACCAAGTCATCACACCCTAACTAGGGAGATTATCATCCCCAATCAGAGACAGCTGTCTAGCGTTGTCTCTGATTGGGGATAATATATAAGCTCCACACATTTCCACCTGTGTGTGGATCATTGTTCATTTGTTTGTCTGCACTGCCAGCAGCATCCAAGTAAGTCACCGTGTTTTGTTTTCGTAATCGTGTTTGTTTTTCAGTCTCCTTTTTATGTTAAATGCTTCGTGAGAACACCTCATTTTTAATAAAAAGGATGACACTTCACCAGCGCTCCGTATATCGTCCCTTATATCCTACACACTGTGACAGAGGGTTACGTTTTTTGACTTCTCCAGTGCCTTCAACACCATTCAGCCCCTGCTACTGGGTGAGAAGATGAAGAGGATGAAAGTGGAAGTACCCTTAGTCTCCTGGGTTACGGACTACCTGACCGGTAGGTCAAAATTTGTGCGACTACAGAGCTGTGTGTCAGAACGGGCAGTTAGCAACACAGGGGCCCCCCAGGGAACGGTCCTGTCCCCCTTCCTGTTCACCCTCTACACCTCGGTCTTTAGATATAACTCTGAAACATGCCACCTACAGAAGTTCTCGGATGACTCTGCAATTGTAGGGTGCATCAGGGGTGGGCAGGAGGAGGAGTACAGGAGCACAATCAGTGACTTTGTGTTGTGGTGTGAGCAGAACCACCTTCAGCTCAACATCAGCAAAACAAAGGAGATGGTGGTGGATTTCAGGAGAACCAAGGCCCAACCGACTGCAGTCCCTTTACAGGGGATGGATGTGGAAAGGGTTGGGTCATACAAGTTCCTGGGAGTCCATATGGACAACAGGCTGGAATGGACTGGTAACACCGGGGCCCTGTACAAAAAGGGCCAGAGCCGACTCTACTTTCTGAGGAGGCTCAGGTCCTTCAAAGTGGTGGCCAGTGCCATCTTTTTTGCAATGGTGTGCTGTGCTTCTCGGGTAAGCTGGTCAGGAAGGCTAGCTCTGTTCTGTGGATTAACCTTGACACTCTAGAGGAGGTGGCGGAGAGACAGATTCTGGCCAAACTGCTGGCCATCATGGACAACGTCACCCACCCTCTGCATGCCATGGTTATGACGCAGAGGAGCACCTTCAGTCACAGACTGATCCCACCACGGTGTGCCAGAGAGCGCTACAGGAGGTCCTTCCTGCCGGCGGCTATTAGACTATATAATGCGTCACCGGGGTGCCGTGCCGTCGGCAACATAGACCTGGAACTGTTGGGGTGTTTGGACCTAGTTTAACAATTATGCATCCATCCGTGAGTAACTCTGGTCCGTCATCACTCATTCACTCAGGACCTATTTATTCTTGCAGGTCTGTATATACATACTCATGTACAGTTGTTATATTATATCACATGCATTATTGCTAGTAATTCTTGGACCTAACTTACGTAGTCATTCACTCAGGAATGAATATTAGTATCCTGTCAGTTGTATCTTTTCTCATTGCTTTTAGTATATTGAATGTGCAATACGTGCATTTATCTATAATTAAACCCTGCGCACTAAGGACTGTATTTTAAGGGAATTATTATTATTAACCTAAATTATATCATACACACATTTAGCTATTTAAGTATCTCTTCCTGTCATTTACCTGTACAGTTAATGTAACCATGCAAGTATTCACTTATCTGTAAATATAACTGTATATTTACCTGTACAGGTAATTTAACCATGCAAAATATTCACTTACCTGTTCATTTAACTGTATATTTACCTGTACAGTTAATTTAACCATTTAAAATATTCACTTACCTGTTCATTTAACCAGACTGTATGTTAAGTCAACTATTATTACCCTCATTTATATCTGATAGAATAATTTGTATGTTAAAGTAATAACTAAAGTATTTCACCCTGAAACTGTGATAAATATGTGAAATGCATTAGAATCATGAGAGGTGGGGGAGAGGCTTAGACAAGACTGCAGTTAGTGTAGCGACTAGGAGATGTCTGTTTCCTGTGTAGGAGATGTCTGTTTCCTGTGTAGGAGATGTCTGTTTCCTGTGTAGGAGATGTCTGTTTCCTGTGTAGGAGATGTCTGTTTTCTGTGTAGGAGATGTCTGTTTTCTGTGTAGGAGATGTCTGTTTCCTGTGTAGGAGATGTCTGTTTCCTGTGTAGAAGATGTCTGTTTTCTGTGTAGGAGATGTCTGTTTCCTGTGTAGGAGATGTCTGTTTCCTGTGTAGGAGATGTCTGTTTTCTGTGTAGGAGATGTCTGTTTCCTGTGTAGGAGATGTCTGTTTTCTGTGTAGGAGATGTCTGTTTCCTGTGTAGGAGATGTCTGTTTTCTGTGTAGGAGATGTCTGTTTCCTGTGTAGGAGATGTCTGTTTCCTGTGTAGAAGATGTCTGTTTTCTGTGTAGGAGATGTCTGTTTCCTGTGTAGGAGATGTCTGTTTCCTGTGTAGAAGATGTCTGTTTCCTGTGTAGGAGATGTCTGTTTCCTGTGTAGGAGATGTCTGTTTCCTGTGTAGGAGATGTCTGTTTTCTGTGTAGGAGATGTCTGTTTCCTGTGTAGGAGATGTCTGTTTTCTGTGTAGGTATGAACGTAGTCAGTGGAAAGGTACTGGAATGTCTTGAAGGAAGTGAACTGAGATAACAGAACCTTGTGTGTGTATAAATAAGGGTCTCCTCATGGGAGGGGCAGAGCTCTCTGAATAAACGACTGATCTGTTGCAGACTGAGACTTAATTCTTTATTAACCAGAATCTTACAACCTCTGGGAATTAATCAAAGCTAGAGTGATAGTTCATTTAGAACATTGAGATAGAAATTCTCGTGACAATATCATACGCACTTTTAGCTTTTTAAGTATCTTTCTCTGCCATCGACCTGTATAGTTAACCATGCAAATATATTTGTTATTTATATCAACGTGCAATAATTGTATAATTTCTTCACCTCACACTCTGTAACAATGTATAGTGTACATATTCAGCCATCCACCCATACTATGCACTGCTTTTTTATAGCTTTTTGCACTCCAGACTTCTTGTATTTGTATACTTTTTCATACTGCCGCTCTATGTATCATGTAACGTGTATCTGTCTTTTGTATATTTTCCTATCTATCTATCTATCTATCTATCTATCTATCTATCTATCTATCTATCTATCTATCTATCTATCTATCTATCTATCTATCTATCTATCTATCTATCTATCTATCTATCTATCTATCTATCTATCTATCTATCTATCTATATGTATATACTGTATACTATACTATTATACGGTATCTTAGTCACTTCCTGTTTACATACTGCATCACCCATCTCATATGTATATACTGTATACTATACTATTATACGGTATCATAGCCACTTCCTGTTTACATACTGCATCACCCATCTCATATGTATATACTGTATACTATACTATTATACGGTATCATAGCCACTTCCTGTTTACATACTGCATCACCCATCTCATATGTATATACTGTATACTATACTATTATACGGTATCTTAGCCACTTCCTGTTTACATACTGCATCACCCATCTCATATGTATATACTGTATACTATACTATTATACGGTATCTTAGTCACTTCCTGTTTACATACTGCATCACCCATCTCATATGTATATACTGTATACTATACTGTTCTATGGTATCTTAGTCACTTCCTGTTTACATACTGCTTCACTCATCTCATATGTATAAACTGTATACTATACTGTTCTATGGTATCATAGCCACTTCCTGTTTACATACTGCTTCACCCATCTCATATGTATATACTGTATACTATACTGTTCTATGGTATCATAGCCACTTCCTGTTTACATACTGCATCACCCATCTCATATGTATATACTGTATACTATACTGTTCTATGGTATCATAGCCACTTCCTGTTTACATACTGCATCACCCATCTCATATGTATATACTGTATACTATACTGTTCTATGGTATCTTAGTCACTTCCTGTTTACATACTGCTTCACTCATCTCATATGTAAATACTGTATACTATACTGTTCTATGGTATCATAGCCACTTCCTGTTTACATACTGCATCACCCATCTCATATGTATATACTGTATACTATACTGTTCTATGGTATCATAGCCACTTCCTGTTTACATACTGCATCACTCATCTCATATGTATATACTGTATACTATACTACACCACTGTATCCTAGTCCAATGCTGCTCTGACAGATCTGTATATATTCTTAATCCATTCCTTACTTATGTGTATTTGGGTATATGTTGTGAAACTGTTAAATTTTTTTTATTTATTTTTTTCACCTTTATTTAACCAGGTAGGCCAGTTGAGAACAAGTTCTCATTTACAACTGCGACCTGGCAATATTACTGTTAGATATTATTGCACTGTCAGAACTAGAAGCACAAGCATTTCACTACACCTACAATAACATCTGCTAAACACGTGTATGTGACCAATAACATTTGATTTGGTTGTGCAAAGTGGAACATGCTGTCATACACATCAATCCAGAGCATCCCAAACATGCTCAATGGGTGACATGTCTGGTGAGTATGCAGGCCATGGAAGAACTGGGACATTTTCAGCTTCCAGGAATTATGTCCAGATTCTTGCAACATAAGGTCGGGCATTATCATGCTGAAACATGAGGTGATGGCGGTGGATGAATGGCACGACAATGGACCTCAGGTTCTCGTCACGGTATCTCTGTACATTCAAATTGACATCTATAAAATGCAATTGTGTTCGATGTCCGTAAAATGTATATCCCTCCACTTACCTCCATGTTGACTCCTTCAGCATCCATCTCCATGTAGAGGTGTGTAGTCCCAGCAGGACAGGTGGTGATGGTGTTGATCCTGCACTGACTTGAACACAGAGACTGGTCTGGTTCACAGGCTGACTGTCTCAGATGCCTGCTCTGTGACTGGGACTCTACACTCTATAGGTTCAGGCTAGACAAATGGCACCCTATTTATATAGTGCACCATGTGGGCTCTGGTCAAAAGTCGTGCACTATAAAGAGACTAGGGGGCATTTGGGACACAGCTATAGTATGGAAGTTGGAGCTGAAATCCAACTGCAGGTATCAGTTCTTCATGGAAACCAAGATATAATGCGTCACAAATGGCACTCTATTCCCTGTAGAGTCCACTACTTTGGACCAGAGCTATAATGTATGTACTGTAAAGAGAACAGGGTGATGTTTAAGCTGCACCCTGACATCTATAATACATGCAGGGATCAGTTCCTTACTGGAAGGAACTGGGAAAGTAAAGGTCAAAGACAACAAGGTCTCTAACATCACTGGCTGTTGTTTTTAACCCTTTCCATAAAGATGAAGGCCTTTTTCTCTTTATCTGTCCTGATGACATTATAGCTGCTTCACAAAGTCAGTAATGACCTTCTGTTTGCTGCAGATATGTATGCATGTCTCAGTCTGAAAACACTCCATCTACAGTTAGTTAAAAATGCTGCAGCTCTGCTTTAAAAAGGCAACAGGAAATTGAATCACATCACACCTAACTTAGCTTCTCTACACTGGCTACCAGTGACATTTAGAATATATTAGCTTCTCTACACTGGCTACCAGTGACATTTAGAATATATTAGCTTCTCTACACTGGCTACCAGTGACATTTAGAATATATTAGCTTCTCTACACTGGCTACCAGTGACATTTAGAATATATTAGCTTCTCTACACTGGCTACCAGTAACATTTAGAATATATTTAGAAATGTTATTCATCAAGTTTAAGTTTTAGCCACATCCTATATATCCCTATTATTAGATTAGAAGGTGGACGGTGTATTAGATTAGAAGGTGAGCAGTGTATTAGATTAGAAGGTGGACGGTGTATTAGATTAGAAGGTGGACGGTGTATTAGATTAGAAGGTGGACGGTGTATTAGATTAGAAGGTGAGCAGTGTATTAGATTAGAAGGTGGAAGGTGTATTAGATTAGAAGGTGGACGGTGTATTAGATTAGAAGGTGGACGGTGTATTAGATTAGAAGGTGAGCAGTGTATTAGATTAGAAGGTGGAAGGTGTATTAGATTAGAAGGTGGACGGTGTATTAGATTAGAAGGTGAGCAGTGTATTAGATTAGAAGGTGGAAGGTGTTTTAGATTAGAAGGTGGAAGGTGTATTAGATTAGAAGGTGGACGGTCTATTATATTAGAAGGTGGAAGGTGTATTAGATTAGAAGGTGAGCAGTGTATTAGATTAGAAGGTGGAAGGTGTATTAGATTAGAAGGTGGAAGGTGTATTAGATTAGAAGGTGGACGGTGTATTAGATAAGAAGGTGAGCAGTGTATTAGATTAGAAGGTGGAAGGTGTATTAGATTAGAAGGTGAAAGGTGTATTAGATTATAAGGTGTATTAGATTAGAAGGTGGACGGTGTATTAGATAAGAAGGTGAGCAGTGTATTAGATTAGAAGGTGGACGGTGTATTAGATTAGAAGGTGGATGGTGTATAATATTAGAAGGTGGAATGTATATTATATTAGAAGGTGGACGGTGTATTAGATTAGAAGGTGGAAGGTGTATTAGATAAGGTGTATTAGATTAGAAGGTAGACGGTGTATTAGATTAGAAGGTGGAAGGTGTATTAGATAAGGTGTATTAGATTAGAAGGTGGACGGTGTATTAGATTAGAAGGTGGAAGGTGTATTAGATTAGAAGGTGGAAGGTATATTAGATTAGAAGGTGGAAGGTATATTATATGAGAAGGTGTATTAGATTAGAAGGTGGATGGTGTATTATATGAGAAGTTGTATTAGATTAGAAAGTGGACGGTGTATTATATTAGAAGCTGGAATGTATATTATATTAGAAGGTGGACGGTGTATTAGATTAGAAGGTGTATTAGTTTGGAAGGTGGACGGTGTATTAGATTAGAAGGTGGACAGTGTATTAGATTAGAAGGAAGAAGGTGTATTAGATTAGAAGGTGGAAGGTATATTAGATTAGAAGGTGGAAGGTGTATTAGATTAGAAGGTGGAAGGTGTATTAGATTAGAAGGTGGACGGTGTATTAGATTAGAAGATGAGAGGTCTATTATATTAGAAGGTGGAATGTATATTATATTAGAAGGTGGACAGTGTATTAGATTAGAAGGTGAGAGGTCTATTAGATTAGAAGGTGGACGGTCTATTATATTAGAAGGTGGAATGTATATTATATTAGAAGGTGGACAGTGTATTAGATTAGAAGGTGGACGGTGTATTAGATTAGAAGGTGGATGGTGTATAATATTAGAAGGTGGAATGTATATTATATTAGAAGGTGGACGGTGTATTATATTAGAAGGTGGACGGTGTATTATATTAGAAGGTGGAATGTATATTATATTAGAAGGTGGACGGTGTATTAGATTAGAAGGTGTATTAGATTAGAAGGTGGACGGTGTATTAGATTAGAAGGTGGACAGTGTATTAGAAGGTGGAAGGTGTATTAGATTAGAAGGTGGAAGGTGTATTATATTAGGTGGAAGGTGTATTAGATTAGAAGGTGGAAGGTGTATTAGATTAGAAGGTGGACGGTGTATTAGATTAGAAGGTGAGAGGTCTATTAGATTAGAAGGTGGACGGTCTATTATATTAGAAGGTGGAATGTATATTATATTAGAAGGTGGACGGTGTATTAGATTAGAAGGTGTATTAGATTAGAAGGTGTATTAGATTAGAAGGTGGACAGTGTATTAGATTAGAAGGTGGAAGGTGTATTAGATTAGAAGGTGGAAGGTGTATTAGATTAGAAGGTGGAAGGTGTATTAGATTAGAAGGTGGAAGGTGTATTAAATTAGAAGGTGGACGGTGTATTAGATTAGAAGGTGTATTAGATTAGAAGGTGTATTAGATTAGAAGGTAGAAGGTGTATTAGATTAGAAGGTGGAATGTATATTATATTAGAAGGTGGACGGTGTATTATATTAGAAGGTGGACGGTGTATTAGATAGAAGGTGTATTAGATTAGAAGGTGTATTATATTAGAAAGTGGACGGTGTATTAGATTAGAAGGTGGATGGTGTATTATATTAGAAGGTGGAATGTATATTATATTAGAAGGTGGACGGTGTATTATATTAGAAGGTGGACGGTGTATTATATTAGAAGGTGGAATGTATATTATATTAGAAGGCGGACGGTGTATTAGATTAGAAGGTGTATTAGATTAGAAGGTGGACGGTGTATTAGATTAGAAGGTGGACGGTGTATTAGATTAGAAGGTGGAAGGTATATTATATTAGAAGGTGGAAGGTATATTAGATTAGAAGGTGGAAGGTGTATTAGATTAGAAGGTGGACGGTGTATTAGATTAGAAGGTGGGCGGTCTATTATATTAGAAGGTGGAATGTATATTATATTAGAAGGTGGATGGTGTATAATATTAGAAGGTGGAATGTATATTATATTAGAAGGTGGACGGTGTATTAGATTAGAAGGTGGACGGTGTATTAGATTAGAAGGTGGAATGTATATTATATTAGAAGGTGGACGGTGTATTAGATTAGAAGGTGGACGGTGTATTGGATTAGAAGGTGGAATGTATATTATATTAGAAGGTGGACGGTGTATTAGATTAGAAGGTGGACGGTGTATTAGATTAGAAGGTGGACGGTGTATTAGATTAGAAGGTGGAAGGTATATTAGATTAGAAGGTGGACGGTGTATTAGATTAGAAGGTGGACGGTGTATTATATTAGAAGGTGGACAGTGTATTATATTAGAAGGTGAGAGGTCTATTAGATTAGAAGGTGGACGGTGTATTAGATTAGAAGGTGGAATGTATATTATATTAGAAGGTGGACGGTGTATTAGATTAGAAGGTGTAATGTATATTATATTAGAAGGTGGACGGTGCATTATATTAGAAGGTGGACAGTGTATTATATTAGAAGGTGAGAGGTCTATTAGATTAGAAGGTGGACGGTGTATTAGATTAGAAGGTGGAATGTATATTATATTAGAAGGTGGACAGTGTATTAGATTAGAAGGTGGACGGTGTATTAGATTAGAAGGTGGACGGTGTATTAGATTAGAAGGTGGAAGGTATATTAGATTAGAAGGTGGATGGTGCATTAGATTAGAAGGTGGACGGTGTATTATATTAGAAGGTGGAATGTATATTATATTAGAAGGTGGACGGTGTATTAGATTAGAAGGTGGACGGTGTATTATATTAGAAGGTGGAATGTATATTATATTAGAAGGTGGACGGTGTATTAGATTAGAAGGTGTAATGTATATTATATTAGAAGGTGGACAGTGTATTAGATTAGAAGGTGGACGGTGTATTAGATTAGAAGGTGGAATGTATATTATATTAGAAGGTGGACGGTGTATTAGATTAGAAGGTGGACGGTATATTAGATTAGAAGGTGGATGGTGCATTAGATTAGAAGGTGGACGGTGTATTATATTAGAAGGTGGAATGTATATTATATTAGAAGGTGGACGGTGTATTAGATTAGAAGGTGGACGGTGTATTATATTAGAAGGTGGAATGTATATTAGATTAGAAGGTGGACGGTGTATAATATTAGAAAGTGGAATGTATATTATATTAGAAGGTGGACGGTGTATTAGATTATAAGGTGTATTAGATTAGAAGGTGGACGGTGTATTATATTAGAAGGTGGACGGTGTATTAGATTAGAAGGTGGAAGGTGTATTAGATTAGAAAGTGGAATGTATATTATATTAGAAGGTGGACAGTGTATTAGATTAGAAGGTGGACGGTGTATTGGATTAGAAGGTGGAATGTATATTATATTAGAAGGTGGACGGTGTATTAGATTAGAAGGTGGACGGTGTATTAGATTAGAAGGTGGACGGTGTATTAGATTAGAAGGTGGAAGGTATATTAGATTAGAAGGTGGACGGTGTATTAGATTAGAAGGTGGACGGTGTATTATATTAGAAGGTGGACAGTGTATTATATTAGAAGGTGAGAGGTCTATTAGATTAGAAGGTGGACGGTGTATTAGATTAGAAGGTGGAATGTATATTATATTAGAAGGTGGACGGTGTATTAGATTAGAAGGTGTAATGTATATTATATTAGAAGGTGGACGGTGCATTATATTAGAAGGTGGACAGTGTATTATATTAGAAGGTGAGAGGTCTATTAGATTAGAAGGTGGACGGTGTATTAGATTAGAAGGTGGAATGTATATTATATTAGAAGGTGGACAGTGTATTAGATTAGAAGGTGGACGGTGTATTAGATTAGAAGGTGGAATGTATATTATATTAGAAGGTGGACGGTGTATTAGATTAGAAGGTGGACGGTGTATTAGATTAGAAGGTGGAAGGTATATTAGATTAGAAGGTGGATGGTGCATTAGATTAGAAGGTGGAAGGTGTATTAGATTAGAAGGTGGAAGGTGTATTAGATTAGAAGGTGGACAGTGTATTAGATTAGAAGATGAGAGGTCTATTATATTAGAAGGTGGAATGTATATTATATTAGAAGGTGGACAGTGTATTAGATTAGAAGGTGAGAGGTCTATTAGATTAGAAGGTGGAATGTATATTATATTAGAAGGTGGACGGTGTATTAGATTAGAAGGTGGACGGTGTATTAGATTAGAAGGTGGAAGGTATATTAGATTAGAAGGTGGATGGTGCATTAGATTAGAAGGTGGATGGTGCATTAGATTAGAAGGTGGAAGGTGTATTAGATTAGAAGGTGGAAGGTGTATTAGATTAGAAGGTGGACGGTGTATTAGATTAGAAGATGAGAGGTCTATTATATTAGAAGGTGGAATGTATATTATATTAGAAGGTGGACGGTGTATTATATTAGAAGGTGGACGGTGTATTATATTAGAAGGTGGAATGTATATTATATTAGAAGGTGGACGGTGTATTAGATTAGAAGGTGTATTAGATTAGAAGGTGGACGGTGTATTAGATTAGAAGGTGGACAGTGTATTAGAAGGTGGAAGGTGTATTAGATTAGAAGGTGGAAGGTGTATTATATTAGGTGGAAGGTGTATTAGATTAGAAGGTGGAAGGTGTATTAGATTAGAAGGTGGACGGTGTATTAGATTAGAAGGTGAGAGGTCTATTAGATTAGAAGGTGGACGGTCTATTATATTAGAAGGTGGAATGTATATTATATTAGAAGGTGGACGGTGTATTAGATTAGAAGGTGTATTAGATTAGAAGGTGTATTAGATTAGAAGGTGGACAGTGTATTAGATTAGAAGGTGGAAGGTGTATTAGATTAGAAGGTGGAAGGTGTATTAGATTAGAAGGTGGAAGATGTATTAGATTAGAAGGTGGAAGGTGTATTAAATTAGAAGGTGGACGGTGTATTAGATTAGAAGGTAGGAGGTCTATTAGATTAGAAGGTGGAATGTATATTATATTAGAAGGTGGACGGTGTATTAGATTAGAAGGTGTATTAGATTAGAAGGTGTATTAGATTAGAAGGTAGAAGGTGTATTAGATTAGAAGGTGGAATGTATATTATATTAGAAGGTGGACGGTGTATTATATTAAAGGTGGACGGTGTATTAGATAGAAGGTGTATTAGATTAGAAGGTGTATTATATTAGAAAGTGGACGGTGTATTAGATTAGAAGGTGGATGGTGTATTATATTAGAAGGTGGAATGTATATTATATTAGAAGGTGGACGGTGTATTATATTAGAAGGTGGACGGTGTATTATATTAGAAGGTGGAATGTATATTATATTAGAAGGTGGACGGTGTATTAGATTAGAAGGTGTATTAGATTAGAAGGTGGACGGTGTATTAGATTAGAAGGTGGACGGTGTATTAGATTAGAAGGTGGAAGGTATATTATATTAGAAGGTGGAAGGTGTATTAGATTAGAAGGTGGAAGGTGTATTAGATTAGAAGGTGGACGGTGTATTAGATTAGAAGGTGGGCGGTCTATTATATTAGAAGGTGGAATGTATATTATATTAGAAGTTGGATGGTGTATAATATTAGAAGGTGGAATGTATGTTATATTAGAAGGTGGACGGTGTATTAGATTAGAAGGTGGACGGTGTATTAGATTAGAAGGTGGAATGTATATTATATTAGAAGGTGGACGGTGTATTAGATTAGAAGGTGGACGGTGTATTGGATTAGAAGTGGAATGTATATTATATTAGAAGGTGGACGGTGTATTAGATTAGAAGGTGGAATGTATATTATATTAGAAGGTGGACAGTGTATTAGATTAGAAGGTGGACGGTGTATTAGATTAGAAGGTGGAATGTATATTATATTAGAAGGTGGACGGTGTATTAGATTAGAAGGTGGACGGTGTATTAGATTAGAAGGTGGAAGGTATATTAGATTAGAAGGTGGATGGTGCATTAGATTAGAAGGTGGACGGTGTATTATATTAGAAGGTGGAATGTATATTATATTAGAAGGTGGACGGTGTATTAGATTAGAAGGTGGACGGTGTATTAGATTAGAAGGTGGAATGTATATTATATTAGAAGGTGGACGGTGTATTAGATTAGAAGGTGTAATGTATATTATATTAGAAGGTGGGCGGTGCATTATATTAGAAGGTGGACAGTGTATTATATTAGAAGGTGAGAGGTCTATTAGATTAGAAGGTGGACGGTGTATTAGATTAGAAGGTGGAATGCATATTATATTAGAAGGTGGACAGTGTATTAGATTAGAAGGTGGACGGTGTATTAGATTAGAAGGTGGAATGTATATTATATTAGAAGGTGGACGGTGTATTAGATTAGAAGGTGGACGGTGTATTAGATTAGAAGGTGGAAGGTATATTAGATTAGAAGGTGGATGGTGCATTAGATTAGAAGGTGGACGGTGTATTATATTAGAAGGTGGAATGTATATTATATTAGAAGGTGGACGGTGTATTAGATTAGAAGGTGGACGGTGTATTATATTAGAAGGTGGAATGTATATTAGATTAGAAGGTGGACGGTGTATAATATTAGAAAGTGGAATGTATATTATATTAGAAGGTGGACGGTGTATTAGATTATAAGGTGTATTAGATTAGAAGGTGGACGGTGTATTATATTAGAAGGTGGACGGTGTATTAGATTAGAAGGTGGAAGGTGTATTAGATTAGAAGATGTTTTAGAAATAATAGAGATATTTTCTTTGTTTCAACGCAATGAGGAGAAAAACAGTGAGAATGAAAAAGAAGTATGGAATGGTGCAATCAAAATCATTCAATGTCACTTGACTCTCTCAATTCACCATTTATAGGTTACTCGATTGGCTCTGCTACAGTTTAAACACAATGCGAAGTGTCAGTAAAAAGCCCAACCAGGATGGCTGAGAGGTTAAGGCATTGGAATTAAGATCCAATGTCTGTTTGGGTTCAAACCCGACTCCTGGTATACAATTTATTGAATGATATTACAATTGGTTTCTGGAAAACAAATGGATATTAGAAGCCTCTTGCATGACATCATTATTAGAAGCCTCTTGCATCACATCTTTATTAGAAGCCTCTTGCATCACATCATTATTAGAAGCCTCTTGCATCACATCATTAATAGAAGCCTCTTGCATCACATCATTAATAGAAGCCTCTTGCATCACATCATTAATAGAAGCCTCTTGCATCACATCATTAATAGAAGCCTCTTGCATCACATCATTAATAGAAGCCTCTTGCATCACATCATTAATAGAAGCCTCTTGCATCACATCATTAATAGAAGCCTATTGTATCACATCATTAATAGAAGCCTCTTGCATCACATCATTAATAGAAGCCTCTTGCATCACATCATTAATAGAAGCCTCTTGTATCACATCATTAATAGAAGCCTCTTGCATCACATCATTATTAGAAGCCTCTTGCATCACATCATTAATAGAAGCTTCTTGCATCACATCATTAATAGAAGCCTCTTGCATCACATCATTATTAGAAGCCTCTTGCATCACATCATTATTAGAAGCCTCTTGCATCACATCATTAATAGAAGCCTCTTGCATCACATCATTAATAGAAGCCTCTTGCATCACATCATTATTAGAAGCCTCTTGCATCACATCATTATTAGAAGCCTCTTGCATCACATCATTATTAGAAGCCTATTGCATCACATCATTATTAGAAGCCTATTGCATCACATCATTATTAGAAGCCTCTTGCATCACATCATTATTAGAAGCCTCTTGCATCACATCATTATTAGAAGCCTCTTGCATCACATCATTATTAGAAGCCTCTTGCATCACATCATTATTAGAAGCCTCTTGCATCACATCATTATTAGAAGCCTCTTGCATCACATCATTATTAGAAGCCTCTTGCATCACATCATTATTAGAAGCCTCTTGTATCACATCATTATTAGAAGCCTCTTGTATCACATCATTATTAGAAGCCTCTTGCTGTCACGATTGGGTGTTAACAGAGACCAAGGCGCAGCGCAATCATAGTTCAACATGGTTTTAATTCTTGTTAGGAATATTCACAAAAATGTGCCGAACTACACAAAAGTACAACGATACAAATATAATGGAAACACACTTACTTACTCAGACTTTGATAATGACCCACACACCGGTGTGGGACAGAACAACTTAAATAGAATCCCCAAACAGAGACAACGCTTCGCAGCTGCCTCTAATTGGGGCTTCAACACAAAACATAAAACATAGATCTAGAGACCTAGATCTGTCAGGCTCTGACCCTGGCTATCTAGAGGAGCCAAAGGGCTCCCTATGGCCAGAGCCTGACACTTGCATCATTATTAGAAGCATCCTGCATCACATCCTTATTAGAAGTCTCTTGCATCCTTATTAGAAGCCTGTGCATCACAGCATTATTAGTAGCCTATGGCATGACATCATTATTAGTAGCCTATGGCATGACATCATTATTAGTAGCCTATTGCATGACATCATTATTAGTAGCCTATTGCATGACATCATTATTAGTAGCCTATGGCATGACATCATTATTAGTAGCCTATTGCATGACATCATTATTAGTAGCCTATTGCATGACATCATTATTAGTAGCCTATTGCATGACATCATTATTAGTAGCCTATGGCATGACATCATTATTAGTAGCCTATTGCATGACATCATTATTAGTAGCCTATTACATTACATTCTTATTAGTAGCCTCTTGCATCACATCATTATTAGAAGCCTCTTGCATCACATCATTATTAGAAGCCTCTTGCATCACATCATTATTAGAAGCCTCTTGCATCACATCATTATTAGAAGCCTCTTGCATCACATCATTATTAGAAGCCTCTTGCATCACATCATTATTAGAAGCCTCTTGCATCACATCATTATTAGAAGCCTCTTGTATCACAGCATTTTTAGAAGCCTCTTGTATCACATCTTTATTAGAAGCCTCTTGTATCACATCATTATTAGAAGCCTCTTGTATCACATCATTATTAGAAGCCTCTTGTATCACATCATTATTAGAAGCCTCTTGTATCACATCATTATTAGAAGCCTCTTGTATCACATCATTATTAGAAGCCTCTTGTATCACAGCATTATTAGAAGCCTCTTGTATCACAGCATTATTAGAAGCCTCTTGTATCACATCATTATTAGAAGCCTCTTGTATCACATCATTATTAGAAGCCTCTTGTATCACATCATTAATAGAAGCCTCTTGTATCACATTATTAGAAGCCTCTTGTATCACATCTTTATTAGAAGCCTCTTGTATCATATCATTATTAGAAGCCTCTTGCATCACATCTTTATTAAAAGCCTCTCGTATCACATCATTATTAGAAGCCTCTTGTATCACATCATTATTAGAAGCCTCTTGTATCACATTATTAGAAGCCTCTTGTATCACATCTTTATTAGAAGCCTCTTGTATCACATCTTTATTAGAAGCCTCTTGCATCACATCATTATTAGAAGCCTCTTGCATCACATCTTTATTAGAAGCCTCTTGTATCACATCATTATTAGAAGCCTCTTGTATCACATCATTATTCGAAGCCTCTTGTATCACATCATTATTAGAAGCCTCTTGTATCACATCATTATTAGAAGCCTCTTGTATCACATCATTATTAGAAGCCTCTTGCATCACATCATTATTAGAAGCCTCTTGTATCACAGCATTATTAGAAGCCTCTTGTATCACATTATTAGAAGCCTCTTGTATCACATCTTTATTAGAAGCCTATTGTATCACATTATTAGAAGCCTCTTGTATCACATCATTATTAGAAGCCTCTTGTATCACAGCATTATTAGAAGCCTCTTGTATCACATCATTATTAGAAGCCTCTTGTATCACACCATTATTAGAAGCCTCTTGTATCACATTATTAGAAGCCTCTTGTATCACATCTTTATTAGAAGCCTATTGTATCACATCTTTATTAGAAGCCTCTTGTATCATATCATTATTAGAAGCCTCTTGCATCACATCTTTATTAAAAGCCTCTCGTATCACATCATTATTAGAAGCCTCTTGTATCACATCATTATTAGAAGCCTCTTGCATCACATCTTTATTAGAAGCCTCTTGTATCACATCATTATTAGAAGCCTCTTGTATCACATCATTATTAGAAGCCTCTTGTATCACATCATTATTAGAAGCCTCTTGTATCACAGCATTATTAGAAGCCTCTTGTATCACATCATTATTAGAAGCCTCTTGTATCACATCATTATTAGAAGCCTCTTGTATCACATTATTAGAAGCCTCTTGTATCACATCTTTATTAGAAGCCTCTTGTATCACATCTTTATTAGAAGCCTCTTGCATCACATCATTATTAGAAGCCTCTTGCATCACATCTTTATTAGAAGCCTCTTGTATCACATCATTATTAGAAGCCTCTTGTATCACATCATTATTAGAAGCCTCTTGTATCACATCATTATTAGAAGCCTCTTGTATCACATCTTTATTAGAAGCCTCTTGTATCACATCTTTATTAGAAGCCTCTTGCATCACATCATTATTAGAAGCCTCTTGTATCACATCATTATTAGAAGCCTCTTGTATCACATCATTATTAGAAGCCTCTTGTATCACATCTTTATTAGAAGCCTCTTGTATCACATCATTATTAGAAGCCTCTTGTATCACATCATTATTAGAAGCCTCTTGTATCACATCATTATTATAAGCCTCTTGTATCACATCATTATTAGAAGCCTCTTGCATCACATCATTATTAGAAGCCTATTGTATCACAGCATTATTAGAAGCCTCTTGTATCACATTATTAGAAGCCTCTTGTATCACATCTTTATTAGAAGCCTCTTGTATCACATTATTATAAGCCTCTTGTATCACATAATTATTAGAAGCCTCTTGTATCACAGCATTATTAGAAGCCTCTTGTATCACATCATTATTAGAAGCCTCTTGTATCACATCATTATTAAAAGGCTCTTGTATTAGAAGTCTCTTACAGTGATGTCGTAACGTTGCTATGATTAATGTGATAACATGCTATTTTATCAAATCAATTACCTAACGTTTAATTGATTACATGATTGAATTAAATGGTGCAACAATTGTACATTAATAACCTGGGGCTCCACGGAAGAATTGGTTTATATAGAGCGGCTATCTCCTGAATCCACTCTTAAAGATCTGATTATCTTTTATATCAATAGCAGTCAATCATTAACCATACCTCTTATCAGTCTCATTCTGATGATATTATATATCTATTATAACAGTCAATCATTAACCATACCTCTTATCAGTCTCATTCTGATGATATTATATATCTATTATAACAGTCAATCATTAACCATACCTCTTATCAGTCTCATTCTGATGATATTATATATCTATTATAACAGTCAATCATTAACCATACCTCTTATCAGTCTCATTCTGATGATCGTAAGATCTAATCTGCATGAATCCTAGCTCACAGGTAGAATCATCAATACACAAATTGTCTTAATCATTTATTTACTAACTAGCTAAATAAACACACAGACTTACATACAGTATATGTACAAAACAGGATAGATCATACAGTGATTGCTAATCATGCCCTGAAAAGTCCCTAGTGGACTAACCCGATATGACGGGTTTATGACCCCCACCCACCCAACAGGGCAAGTTGTGACAGTGCATTTGGAAAGTATTCAGACCCCTTGACTTTTTCCTTATTTTGTTACGTTACAGCCTTATTCTAAAGTCGATTAAATAAAACATTTACTTCTTCAATCTACACACAATACCCCATAATGACACAATACCCCATAATGACCCAATACCCCATAATGGCACAATACCCCATAATGGCACAATACCCCATAATGACCCAATACCCCATAATGACCCAAAACACCATAATGACAAAGCAAAAACGTTTATTTTTTATTTTTAGCAAATGTATAAATAAAAAAAACTGAAATACCTTATTTACATAAATATTCAGACCCTTTGCTATGAGACTCTAAACTGAGCTCAGTTGCATCCTGTTTCCATTGATCATCCTTGAGATGTTTCTACAACTTGATTGGAGTCCACCTGTGGTAAATTCTATTGATTGGACATGATTTGGAAAGGCACACACCTGTCTATATAACATCTCACAGTTGACAGTGCATGTCAGAGCAAAAACAGGCCATGAGGAGGTAGGAATTGTCCGTAGAGCTCCGAGACAGGATTGTGTCGAGGCACAGATCTGGGGAAGGGTACCAAACATTTTTTGCAGCATTGAAGGTCCGCAAGAACACAGTGGCCTCCATCATTCTTAAATGGAAGAAGCTTGGAACCACCAAGACTCTTTCTATAGCTGGCCACCTGGCCAAACTGAGAAATCAGTGGAGAAGGGCCTTGGTCAGGGAGGTGACCAAGAACCCGATGGTCACTCTGACAGACCTCCAGAGTTCCTCTGTGGAGATGGGAGAACCTTCCAGAAGGACAACCATCTCTGCAACACCACCAATCAGGCCTTTATGGTAGAGTGGCCAGGCGGAAACCACTCCTCAGTAAAAGGCAGATGAAAGCACGCTTGGAGTTTGCCAAAAGGCACCTATAGGACTCAGACCATGAGAAACAAGATCTGGTCTGAAGAAACCAAGATTGAACTCTTTGGCCTAAATGCCAAGCGTCACGTCAGGAGGAAACCTGCCACCATCCCTACGGTGAAGCATGGAGGTGGCAGCATCAAGCTGTGGGGATGTTTTCCAGCGGCAGGGACTGGGAGACAAGTCAGGATCGAGGGAAAGATGAACAGAGCAAAGTACAGAGAGATCCATGATGAAAACCTGCTCCAGAGCGCTGAGGACCTCAGACTGGGGTGAAGGTTCACCTTTCAACAGGACAACAACCCTAAGCACACAGCCAAGACAACGCAGGAGTGGCTTCGGGTCTCTGAATGTCCTTGAGTGGCCCAGCCAGATCCCGGACTTGAACCCGATCAAACGTCTCTGGAGAGATCTGAAAATAGCTGTGCAGCAACGCTCCCCATCCAACCTGACAGAGCTTGAGAGGATCTGCAGAGAAGAATGAGAGAAACTCCCCAAATACAGGTGTGCCAAGCTTGTAGCGTCATATCCAAGAAGACTCTAGGCTGTAATCGCTGCCAAAGGTGCTTCAAGAAAGTACTTAGTAAAGGTTCTGAATACTTATGTAAATGTGATATCATATTTTTTTTATATACAGCGGGTGAAATAAGTATTGAACACGTCACCATTTTTCTCAGTAAATATATATAAACCAAAACAAATATGTTCAGAAATTAAGTTATGTGTAATAATGTGAAATGACACAGGGAAAAAGTATTGAACACACTTACTGATATTTATTTAATACTTTGTACTAAAGCCTTTGTTGGTAATGACAGCTTCAAGACGCCTCCTGCATGGAGAAACTAGTCGCATGCATTGTTCTGGTGTGATTTTGGCCCATTCTTCCACACAAACAGTCTTCAAATCTTGAAGGTTCCGTGGGCCTCTTCTATGAATCTTGATCTTCAGTTCTTTCCATAGATTTTCAATGGGATTTAAGTCAGGTGATTGGCTGGGCCATTCTAGCAGCTTTATTTTCTTTCTTTGAAACCAATTGAGAGTTTCCTTGACTGTGTTTGGGATCATTGTCTTGCTGAAATGTCCACCCTCGTTTCATCTTCATCATCCTGGTAGATGGCAGCAGATTTTTGTCAAGAATGTCTCGGTAAATTTGCCCATTCATCCTTCCTTCAATTATGTGAAGTTTGCCAGTACCATTTGCTGAAAAGCAGCCCCACACCATGATGTTCCCACCTCCAAACTTCACTGTTGGTATGGTGTTTTTAGGGTGATGTGCAGTGCCATTTCTCCTCCAAACATGGTGTGTATTATGACATCCAAACAGTTCAATTTTGCTCTCATCTGACCACACTATATTCTCCCAGTATTTCACTGGCTTTTCCAAATGTTGTGCAGCAAACTTTAAACGAGCTTCAACATGCTTTTTTTTTCAGTAATGGAGTCTTGCGTGGTGAGCGTGCATACAGGCCATGGCGGTGGAGTGCATTACTTACTGTTTTCTTTGAGACAACAGTACCTGCTAATTGCAGGTCTTTTTGAAGCTCTCCACAAGTGGTCCTTGGCTCTAGGACAACTCTTCTGATTATTCTTTTCACTCCTCTGTCAGAAATCTTGCGAGGAGCACCTGGTCGAGGCAAATTTATGGTGAAATGATTGTCTTTCCACTTCCGTATTATGGCCCCAACAGTGCTCACTGGAACATTCAGAAGCTTAGAAATGTGCCTATAACCAATGCCATCATTATGTTTTGCAACAATTAGGTTGCGAATGTCTTGAGACAGCTCTTTGCTTTTACCCATCATGAGATGTGTCTTGTGTGACACCTTGGCACTGATACCTTTTTGTAGGCCATCAGTTGGGACTGAACCAGCTGATATTAATTTGCACTGACAGGGGGCTGGATTGCTTTTTAATTACTGATAGTTTTCAGCTGTTGTCTTGGCTTTCCATGCCTTTTTGCACCTCCCTTTCTTCATGTGTTCAATACTTTTTCCCTGTGTCATTTCACATTAGTACACATAACTTAATTTCTGAACATATTTGTTTTGGTTTCTTTGTATGTATGGATTACTTGGGTTGTTACCAACATCTGGTGAAGATTTCATGTCAATAGCACCTTTGGAAATATATTTACTGAGAAAAATGGTGACGTGTTCAATACTTATTTCACCCGCTGTATACATTTGTAAAAATGTCTAAAAAACTATTTTTGCTTTGTCATTACGGGGTATTGTATCATTACGGGGTATTGTCTGTAGATTGATGAGGGGAAAAAATGACTTAATCCATTTTAGAATAAGGCTGTAACGTAACAAAATGTGGAAAAACTCAAGGGGTTTCCCCCTCAGTGAACATTCACTGAGGGGGACAACACTGTAGCTGTAGCATTCATCCATCAATCCACATTCATTATTGCAGGATATTTGACAGAATAATAACACAGATGGTTTTATGCAGCAGTGAGATACAAGCTAAAACACTGTAACATTTAAACAAAGTCAAAATCATTCAAGGTCACTCATTAATTTGCCATCTACAGGTTGTTTTGGCACAGTGTCTTCATCAAAGTCGTCAGGTGAATCATCTATTGGTCTAATGTACTGATCTGGACTGATGCTAGGGGATAACTGATCTTCAGGTGTGTCCGCTGCTAGGTGGATGCGTCTATGCCTGTCCAGATGCCCCTGTTGAATGAAGCTCTTCCAACAGAGGGAGCAATGATAGGGTCTTTCCCCTGTGTGAGTCCTCTGATGAGCCTGGAGGTGAGCTAGCTGGGAGAAGCCTCTCCCACAGTCAGAACAGCAGTGAGGTTTTTCCCCTGTGTGGGTCTGGCTGTGCTTCCTCAAAGCCCCAGAGTTTATAAACCTCTTACCGCAGCCAGAGACAGCGCAGACATAGGGTCTCTCTCCTGAGTGAATTCTCTGGTGGTCCTTCAGAGCTCCCGGGTGGGAGAAGGTCTTCAGACACTCTGAGCAGTGGTACGGCCTCTCTCCTGTGTGAGTACGCATGTGTTGGATCAGCTGGCCTGAGTTGGAGAATCTCCTTCCACAGTCAGCGGCAGAGCAGGGGTAAGGCTTTTCTCCTGTGTGAGTCCTGTGGTGTATCTGTAGGTGTTCTAGCTTGGAGAAACTCTTGCCACACTCTGTGAAAGTGCAGTGGAATGGCTTCTCTCCTGTGTGCGTTCTTTGGTGCTTGGCCAGGCCTCCTGGCTGACTGAAGCTCTTGCCACAGACCAGACAGTGGTACGGTCTCTCTCCTGTGTGGATCATCTGGTGACTCTTCAGGTTGCCAGAGTGACTGAAGCTCCGCCCACACTCAGAGCAGTGATACGGCCTCTCTCCTGTGTGAGTACGCATATGTCTCCGCAGGGTTGATGAGTTGTAGAAATACTTCCCACAGGCTAAGCAAGGGTAGTTGGTTTCAGTGGTGTGACACTGCTGGTTCTTCTGGAGTGATTCTGAAGGGTCTATATCCTGGTCTATACAGCCACCTGCAGGACAGAAGGGGAACAGCATTACTGGGACATTTCTTTTATTTTTTTTATTTAACCTTTATTTAACTAGGCAAGTCAGTTAAGAACAAATTCTTATTTACAATGACGGCCTACCAAAAGGCAAAAGGTCTCCTGAGGGGACGGGGACTGGGATTAAAAATAAAAATAAATAAAATATAAATATAGGACCAAACATGGCAGCAACACAAAACATGGTACAAACATTATTGTGCCAGACAACAGCACAAAGGGCAAGAAGGTAGAGATGACAATACATCACACAAAGCAGCCACAACTGTCAGTAAGAGTGTCCATGATTGAGTCTGTGAATGAGGAGATTGAGATAAAACTGTCCAGTTTGAGTGTTTGTTGCAGCTCGTTCCAGTCGCTAGCTGCAGCGAACTGAAAAGACCAGCGACCCAGGGATGTGTGTGCTTTGGGGACCTTTAACAGAATGTGACTGGCAGAACGGGTGTTGTATGTGGAGGATGAGGGCTGCAGTAGATATCTCAGATAGGGGGGAGTGAGGCCTAAGAGGGTTTTATAAAGAAGCATCAACCAGTGGGTCTTGTGACGGGTCTACAGAGATGACCAGTTTACAGAAGAGTATAGAGTGGAGTGATGTGTCCTATAAGGAGCATTGGTGGCAAATCTGATGGCCGAATGGTAAAGAACATCTAGCCACCCTTACCTGCCGATCTATAAATGACGTCTCCGTAATCTAGCATGGATAGGATGGTCATCTGAATCAGGGTTAGTTTGGCAGCTGGTGTGAAAGAGGAGTGATTACGAAAGAGGAAACCAAGTCTAGATTTAACTTTAGCCTGCAGCTTTGATATGTGCTGAGAGAAGGACAGTGTACCGTCCAGCCATACTCCCAAGTACTTGTATGAGGTGACTACCTCAAGCTCTAAACCCTCAGAGGTAGTAATCACACCTGTGGGGAGAGGGGCATTCTTCTTACCAAACCATATGACCTTTGTTTTGGAGGTGTTCAGAACAAGGTTAAGGGTAGAGAAAGCTTGATGGACTATAAGAAAGCTTTGTTGTAGAGCATTTAACACAAAATCCGGGGAGGGGCCAGCTGAGTATCAGACTATCATCTGCTTATAAATGGATGAGAGAGCTTCCTGCTGCCTGAGCTATGTTGTTGATGTAAATTGAGAAGAGAGTGGGATCTAGGATTGAGCCTTGGGGTACTCCCTTGCTGTCAGGCAGTGGCTGAGACAGACTTTATACGCTGCACTCTTTAAGAGAAGTAGTAAACAAGGCAAAATAGAAATAGGCCTCTAACAGTTAGGATCAGCTTGATCTCCCCTTTAAATAAAGGACTAACCGTGGCTGCCTTCCAAGCAATGGGAACCTCCCCAGAATGGAGAGACAGGTTAAAAAGGTCAGGCCGATCTTCCAAGCTCTTCCAACAGAAGGAGCAATGATAGGGTCTTTCCCCTGTGTGAGTCCTCTGATGAGCCTGGAGGTGAGCTAGCTGGGAGAAGCCTCTCCCACAGTCAGAACAGCAGTGAGGTTTTTCCCCTGTGTAGGTCTGGCTGTGCTTCCTCAAAGCCCCAGAGTTTATAAACCTATCTGACCCAGGTGGTTTTTTGGGGTCAAGTTTCAGGAGCTCCTTTAGTACCTGGGACTCAGTAACCGCCTCCAGGAAGACACTTTGTAGCGGGGCAGGGGAAAAAGATGGGGAAGCATCTGGCTAGATGCATTAGAATGGGTGGCAGATGAGGAAATGTTGGACGGGCAAGGAGGCGTGGCTGAGTCAAATAGGAATCCTGACTTAATGAAGTGGTGATTAAAGAGCTCAGCCATGTGCTTCTTGTCAGTAACAACAACATCATCAACTATAAGGGACTTGGGCAGCTGTGAGGAGGAGGAGGGTTTATTCTCCAGGTCTTTAACCGTTTTCCAGAACTTCTTGGGGTTAGACCCACAGAGAGAGAACTTTTCCTTAAAGTAACTAACTTTGGCCTTCTAGATAGCCTGAGTGCCCGTATTCCTAATTTTCCTGAATGAGAGCCAGTCAGCCTGAGTAAGCGTGTTCCGAGCCTTTCACCAAATGCAATTCTCAAGGTGGAGTAACTCTGCAAGATCACGGTCGAACCAGGGGCTGAACCTGTTTTTATGGGGCGTGTTTGTTAACAATACCACTGAAAATTTAAAAAAGAAGGTCCAAGCGTCTTCGACAGAGGGGATCAAGCTGATTCTATTCCATTTTACAGAAGCCAGTTCATGAAGGAAGGCTTGCTCATTCAAGTTTTTTACCAAGCGTCTATGACAAATCAGAACAGGTCGTTTCACTGAGCAGCCATTACGAACACAGGCTGTAAAACAGTGATCACTAAGGTCATTACAGAAAACACCAGACTGATACCTATCAGGATTATTTGTGAGGAAAACATCAAGAAGAGTAGCCTTTTCTGGGTGTTTGGAGCCATACCTGTGGGATTGCTAATAATCTGAGAAAGATTTAGGGAGTCCCATTGCTTTAGGACTTGGTCAGGTGGTTTAAGCATGTCCCAGTTTAGGTCACCTAGCAGGACAAATTCAGACTTAGTGTAAGGGGCCAGGAGAGAGCTTAGGGCAGGTAGGGTACAGGCCGGTGCTGATGGAGGACGATAACACCCAGCAACAAAAGAGCTATTTGAAAGTTTAATACTTAAAACCAGCAAATCAAATTGTTTGGGGACAGACTTGATGGAAACAACCGAGCACTGAAGGTGATCCTTGGTAAAAATTGCCACTCCCCCACCTTTGGAAGATCTGTCTATAACCAGAAAGGTTAACATCAGTATTCAGAACACTCTTCCATAACGTCTCAGTAATGCACTGTATTCAAATGTATGATATTTTATGTTTTAAACTTTACATTAATGTAATATCATCTTGTTTTTTTTTTGTATAGACAATTTATTGAATGTTTTCATCTTTAACACAAAACAACAACCAAACATACAGTACCAGTCAAACGTTTGGACACCTACATCAAAACTATTAAATAACACATATGGAATCATGTAGTAACCAAAAAAGTGTTTTGTGTTTCTTGGCCCAAGCAAGTCTCTTCTTCTTATTGGTATCCTTTAGTAGTGGTTTCTTTGCAGCAATTGGACCATGAAGGCCTGATTCACAAAGTCTCCTCTGAACAGTTGATGTTGAGATGTGTCTGTTACTTGAACTCTGTGAAGTATTTATTTGGGCTGCAATCTGAGGCTGGTAACTCTAATGAATTTATCCTCTGCAGCAGAGGTAACTCTGGGTCTTCCTTTCCTGTGGCGGTCCTCATGAAGCTGGTTGAGAGAATGCCAAGAGTGTGCAAAGCTGTCATCAAGGCAAAGGGTGGCTACTTTGAAGAATCTCAAATATAAAATATATTTTGATTTGTTTAACACTTTTTTGGTTACTATATGATTCCATATGTGTTATGTCACAGTTTTGATGTCTTCACTTTTATTCTACAATGTAAAAAATAGTGCAAATAAAGAAAAACCATTGAATGAGTAATATTCTAAACTTTTGGCCCCCAGTGTACCTTCCACCTTCTAATCTAATACATATTCTAATCTAATACACATTCCAGCTTCTAATCTAAAACATATTCTAATCTAATACACCTTCCACCTTCTAATCTAATACACCTTCTAATCTAATACACCTTCCACCTTCTAATCTAATACACCTTCTAATCTAATACACCTTCCACCTTCTAATCTAATACACATTCCAGCTTCTAATCTAATACACATTCCACCTTCTAATCTAATAACCTTCTAATCTAATACACATTCCATCTTCTAATCTAATACACATTCCAGCTTCTAATCTAATACACATTCCAGCTTCTAATCTAATACACATTCCACCTTCTAATCTAATACACCTTCTAATCTAATACACCGTCCACCTTCTAATCTAATACACATTCCATCTTCTAATCTAATACATATTCTAATCTAATACACCTTCCACCTTCAAATCTAATACACCTTCTAATCTAATACACTTTATAATCTAATACACCTTCCACCTTCAAATCTAATACACCTTCTAATCTAATACACCTTCTAATCTAATACACCGTCCAACTTCTAATCTAATAAACATTCCATTTTCTAATCTAATACCTATTCTAATCTAATACACTTTACATGTTGATATATGCTACAACTGACCACAACATTAGGCTCTGTTCTGAGTGGTGGTGTCTCCTCAGAACCACTGTTACAACATTAGGCTCTGTTCTGAGTGGTGGTGTCTCCTCAGCACCACTGTTACAACATTAAGCTCTGTTCTGAGTGGTGGCGTCTCCTCAGCACCACTGTTACAACATTAGGCTCTGTTCTGAGTGGTGGTGTCTCCTCAGCACCACTGTTACAACATTAAGCTCTGTTCTGAGTGGTGGTGTCTCCTCACATTAAGCTCTGTTCTGAGTGGTGGTGTCTCCTCAGCACCACTGTTACAACATTAAGCTCTGTTCTGAGTGGTGGTGTCTCCTCACATTAAGCTCTGTTCTGAGTGGTGGTGTCTCCTCAGCACCACTGTTACAACATTAGGCTCTGTTCTGAGTGGTGGTGTCTCCTCAGCACCACTGTTACAACATTAAGCTCTGTTCTGAGTGGTGGTGTCTCCTCACATTAAGCTCTGTTCTGAGTGGTGGTGTCTCCTCAGCACCACTGTTACAACATTAAGCTCTGTTCTGAGTGGTGGTGTCTCCTCAGCACCACTGTTACAACATTAAGCTCTGTTCTAAGTGGTGGTGTCTCCTCAGCACCACTGTTACAACATTAGGCTCTGTTCTGAGTGGTGGTGTCTCCTCAGCACCACTGTTACAACATTAGGCTCTGTTCTGATTGGTGGTGTCTCCTCAGCACCACTGTTACAACATTAGGCTCTGTTCTGAGTGGTGGTGTCTCCTCAGCACCACTGTTACAACATTAAGCTCTGTTCTGATTGGTGGTGTCTCCTCAGCACCACTGTTACAACATTAAGCTCTGTTCTGAGTGGTGGTGTCTCCTCAGCACCACTGTTACAACATTAAGCTCTGTTCTGAGTGGTGGTGTCTCCTCAGCACCACTGTTACAACATTAAGCTCTGTTCTGAGTGGTGGTGTCTCCTCAGCACCACTGTTACAACATTAAGCTCTGTTCTGAGTGGTGGTGTCTCCTCAGCACCACTGTTACAACATTAGGCTCTGTTCTGAGTGGTGGTGTCTCCTCAGCACCACTGTTACAACATTAAGCTCTGTTCTGAGTGGTGGTGTCTCCTCACATTAAGCTCTGTTCTGAGTGGTGGTGTCTCCTCAGCACCACTGTTACAACATTAAGCTCTGTTCTGAGTGGTGGTGTCTCCTCACATTAAGCTCTGTTCTGAGTGGTGGTGTCTCCTCAGCACCACTGTTACAACATTAGGCTCTGTTCTGAGTGGTGGTGTCTCCTCAGCACCACTGTTACAACATTAAGCTCTGTTCTGAGTGGTGGTGTCTCCTCACATTAAGCTCTGTTCTGAGTGGTGGTGTCTCCTCAGCACCACTGTTACAACATTAAGCTCTGTTCTGAGTGGTGGTGTCTCCTCAGCACCACTGTTACAACATTAAGCTCTGTTCTGAGTGGTGGTGTCTCCTCAGCACCACTGTTACAACATTAAGCTCTGTTCTAAGTGGTGGTGTCTCCTCAGCACCACTGTTACAACATTAGGCTCTGTTCTGAGTGGTGGTGTCTCCTCAGCCCCACTGTTACAACATTAGGCTCTGTTCTGAGTGGTGGTGTCTCCTCAGCACCACTGTTACAACATTAAGCTCTGTTCTGAGTGGTGGCGTCTCCTCAGCACCACTGTTACAACATTAGGCTCTGTTCTGAGTGGTGGTGTCTCCTCAGCACCACTGTTACAACATTAAGCTCTGTTCTGAGTGGTGGCGTCTCCTCAGCACCACTGTTACAACATTAGGCTCTGTTCTGAGTGGTGGCGTCTCCTCAGCACCACTGTTACAACATTAGGCTCTGTTCTGAGTGGTGGTGTCTCCTCAGCACCACTGTTACAACATTAAGCTCTGTTCTGAGTGGTGGTGTCTCCTCAGCACCACTGTTACAACATTAGGCTCTGTTCTGAGTGGTGGTGTCTCCTCAGCACCACTGTTACAACATTAAGCTCTGTTCTGAGTGGTGGTGTCTCCTCAGCACCACTGTTACAACATTAGGCTCTGTTCTGAGTGGTGGTGTCTCCTCAGCACCACTGTTACAACATTAAGCTCTGTTCTGAGTGGTGGCGTCTCCTCAGCACCACTGTTACAACATTAAGCTCTGTTCTGAGTGGTGGCGTCTCCTCAGCACCACTGTTACAACATTAGGCTCTGTTCTGAGTGGTGGTGTCTCCTCAGCACCACTGTTACAACATTAAGCTCTGTTCTGAGTGGTGGTGTCTCCTCAGCACCACTGTTACAACATTAGGCTCTGTTCTGAGTGGTGGTGTCTCCTCAGCACCACTGTTACAACATTAAGCTCTGTTCTGAGTGGTGGTGTCTCCTCAGCACCACTGTTACAACATTAGGCTCTGTTCTGAGTGGTGGTGTCTCCTCAGCACCACTGTTACAACATTAAGCTCTGTTCTGAGTGGTGGCGTCTCCTCAGCACCACTGTTACAACATTAGGCTCTGTTCTGAGTGGTGGTGTCTCCTCAGCACCACTGTTACAACATTAAGCTCTGTTCTGAGTGGTGGTGTCTCCTCAGCACCACTGTTACAACATTAAGCTCTGTTCTGAGTGGTGGTGTCTCCTCAGCACCACTGTTACAACATTAAGCTCTGTTCTGAGTGGTGGTGTCTCCTCAGCACCACTGTTACAACATTAAGCTCTGTTCTGAGTGGTGGTGTCTCCTCAGCACCACTGTTACAACATTAAGCTCTGTTCTGAGGGGTGGTGTCTCCTCAGTGGGAGCTAACCAACCAGGTTCAATGTTAGCTAACTAACATTAGGCTCTAACTAGCAAAGCAAACGGATCTGGGATACGAATATTAACATCATACGCGTAACTCTAGCTAGGGAGCCAGCCAGCTAACGTTAGATAGCTATCTAACAGTACCCTTTAGCTTAAGACATGTAGCTAGCTAGCTAGGTAGACAACATGTAAGAACACACGTCCCGTAACGTTAGCTAACGAGCCAGCCAGCTAATGTTAGCTTGCTAGCTAACAGTACACTTTAGCTTGAAATGAAACCACTTTCTGTCAAAATTAGAAATGTGTAATATCTTAAAATGTAACTAGCTAGACTATCTTACCCCGTATACATCAACATGCATGATGGACGCGTCTCCCTGTCACGGTGGTTGACCTTAGTTTGAAGATGTAATCCAGACAGGTGTTTTCTCCATCTCCTTAGCTATCATACTCTAATAACAGTGATTTCAAAACTCGATCCTCCAGAAAGTGGAGAGCAACACTTATGCAACATTTTTTAAATGTTCTTCTCCTCACCATGTACACTGCTCTCCAGACACTCCTAATGTCCCTCTTCTCCTCACCATGTACACTGCTCTCCAGACACTCCTAACGTCCCCCCTCCCTCTCATCCTCTCCACAGGGTCCTGGCACCTACAGCTGATTTCAAGATTGAACTCTCACCAAAACTCTGGGAGGAATTTGATCACCAGCTGCATGAAGAGGACATTGACCGAATGACTGGGACCACAGTCAAATGAACATCTCAGGAGTCAGACACTAGACACTTTCAATTTATTCCATAGACACATTGTTGTTTACATGTCTGTTCTCAGCAGACACTGTTGTTGTTTACACGTCTGTTCTCAGCAGACACTGTTGTTGTTTACACGTCTGTTCTCAGCAGACACTGTTGTTTACACGTCTGTTCTCAGCAGACACTGTTGTTGTTTACACGTCTGTTCTCAGCAGACACTGTTGTTGTTTACACGTCTGTTCTCAGCAGACACTGTTGTTGTTTACACGTCTGTTCTCAGCAGACACTGTTGTTGTTTACACGTCTGTTCTCAGCAGACACTGTTGTTTACACGTCTGTTCTCAGCAGACACTGTTGTTGTTTACACGTCTGTTCTCAGCAGACACTGTTGTTGTTTACACGTCTGTTCTCAGCAGACACTGTTGTTTACACGTCTGTTCTCAGCAGACACTGTTGTTGTTTACACGTCTGTTCTCAGCAGACACTGTTGTTGTTTACACGTCTGTTCTCAGCAGACACTGTTGTTGTTTACACGTCTGTTCTCAGCAGACACTGTTGTTGTTTACATGTCTGTTCTCAGCAGACACTGTTGTTGTTTACACGTCTGTTCTCAGCAGACACTGTTGTTGTTTACACGTCTGTTCTCAGCAGACACTGTTGTTGTTTACACGTCTGTTCTCAGCAGACACTGTTGTTGTTTACACGTCTGTTCTCAGCAGACACTGTTGTTGTTTACACGTCTGTCCTCTGCAGACACTGTTGTTTACATGTCTGTTCTCAGCAGACACTGTTGTTGTTTACACGTCTGTTCTCAGCAGACACTGTTGTTGTTTACACGTCTGTTCTCAGCAGACACTGTTGTTGTTTACACGTCTGTCCTCAGCAGACACTGTTGTTTACATGTCTGTTCTCAGCAGACACCGTTGTTGTTTACATGTCTGTTCTCAGCAGTGGAACGTCTAGGAGCGACAATGGCTCAGCCCAGCTCACAGAACAGGACCCCTAAGTGCTGAAGAACATAGTGCGTAAAAATCGTCTATAACACTTACTACCGAGTTCCAAACTACCTCTGGAAGCAACGTCAGCACAAGAACGGTTCGTCAGGAGCTTCATGAAATGGGTTTCCATGGCCGAGCAGCTGCACACAAGCCTGAGATCACCATGCGCAATGCCTAGAATCGGCTGGAGTGGTGTAAAACTCACCGCCATTGGACTCTGGAAACGTGTTCTCTGGAGTGATGAATCACGCTTCACCATCTGCCAGTCCAACGGACAAATCTGGGTTTGGCGGATGCCAGAACGCTACCTGCCACAATGCATAGTGCCAACTGTGGAGGAGGAATAATGGTCTGGGCCTGTATTTCATGGTTCAGGCCCCCTAGTTCCATTGAAGGGAAATCTTTACGCTACAGCATACAATGACATTCTAGATGATTCTGTGCTTCCTACTTTGTGACAACAGTTTGGGGAAGGCCCTTTCCTGTTTCAGCATGACAATGCCCCCATACACAAACCAACATCTAGTGAAAAGCCTTCCCAGAAAAGTGGAGGCTGTTATAGCAGCAAAGGGGGACCAGCTCCATATTAATGCCCATCATCTTTGGAATGAGATGTTGGTCATTTAGTGCATCTTAAGTTTGGCTCATAAGCTTCTCATTGATTAAACACATGAATTCAGTTTTCTGTTCCCAAAACTAGAACATGTTATGAACAGAGTGGACTAAGTTTTACACACTTTACCTTTTGCAAAAGTGTGTTATTATTAGTTATTTTAAATCACGTTGTTTAGGAGTGCAAAGGACGATTTAGTTATTGCACAAGCGCCAGAACCTACCAATAGGATCTCGCTTCATGCTTGGCTCTGCCCACCTCCTTGATAGTTCTGCCCACCTCCTTGATAGTTCTGCCCACCTCCTTGATAGTTCTGCCCACCTCCTTGATAGTTCTGCCCACCTCCTTGATAGTTCTGCCCACCTCCTTGATAGTTCTGCCCACCTCCTTGATAGTTCTGCCCACCTCCTTGATAGTTCTGCCCACCTCCTTGATAGTTCTGCCCACCTCCTTGATAGTTCTGCCCACCTCCTTGATAGTTCTGCCCACCTCCTTGATAGTTCTGCCCACCTCCTTGATAGTTCTGCCCACCTCCTTGATAGTTCTGCCCACCTTCTTGATAGTTCTGCCCACCTCCTTGATAGTTCTGCCCACCTCCATGCTTGGCTCTGCCCACCTCCTTGATTGTTCTGCCCACCTCCTTGATTGTTCTGCCCACCTCTTTGATAGTTCTGCCCACCTCCATGCTTGGCTCTGCCCACCTCCATGCTTGGCTCTGCCCACCTCCATGCTTGGCTCTGCCCCCCTCCTTGATAGTTCTGCCCACCTCCTTGATAGTTCTGCCCACCTACTTGATAGTTCTGCCCACCTCCTTGATAGTTCTGCCCACCTCCTTGATAGTTCTGCCCACCTACTTGATAGTTCTGCCCACCTACTTGATAGTTCTGCCCACCTACTTGATAGTTCTGCCCACCTACTTGATAGTTCTGCCCACCTCCTTGATAGTTCTGCCCACCTCCTTGATAGTTCTGCCCACCTCCTTGATAGTTCTGCCCACCTCCTTGATAGTTCTGCCCACCTACTTGATAGTTCTGCCCACCTACTTGATAGTTCTGCCCACCTCCTTGATAGTTCTGCCCACCTACTTGATAGTTCTGCCCACCTCCTTGATAGTTCTGCCCACCTACTTGATAGTTCTGCCCACCTCCTTGATAGTTCTGCCCACCTACTTGATAGTTCTGCCCACCTACTTGATAGTTCTGCCCACCTACTTGATAGTTCTGCCCACCTCCTTGATAGTTCTGCCCACCTACTTGATAGTTCTGCCCACCTCCTTGATAGTTCTGCCCACCTACTTGACAGTTCTGCCCACCTCCTTGATAGTTCTGCCCACCTACTTGATAGTTCTGCCCACCTCCTTGATAGTTCTGCCCACCTACTTGACAGTTCTGCCCACCTCCTTGATAGTTCTGCCCACCTCCTTGATAGTTCTGCCCACCTCCTTGATAGTTCTGCCCACCTCCTTGATAGTTCTGCCCAATGTGTCTCATTTGTTCCCATTGGAAATTACAGGCTGTGGTCTATCTTGGTTTAGATATACAATTATTTGATTATATTCTCCCGCGCGTTTCTTCCTTGTTTGGGTGTCATCATTTCCGTGTTTGTCCGTAGATGGCGATTACCAGCTCATCACCCTCTACTGTCCCGGGGTAATAATGCAGATTTCCCTCTTACTTTTGGTTTTTTTTCAAGCGAACGTCTTTTTGGGGACCATGCGAGTACAGCCTTCGCCGAACTGAAGCATGCTGACCCCGGCTTTAGTGCCGACAAAGAGACGCCATTACTAAGTATCTCTAGTGTCACCCCACCAGACTTACCGTGTTCTCCAAGGTGACACGGTTCCTCTTCCTGTTCATCTTTCACACCCCAGGACAGCCCTAGTGTCAACAGAATAAAAACACATAGGGTATAACAATACATCATCGCTAGAACTTAGTTTAGCTACATGGATCCATCAGAACTTACTGGGTTCAGCTAGATAATCCACTACCTCTCCCTCTTCATCCTTCACCACAACGTTGATACCGAGTACTGGATCAGAGTCCACTGGGTTGATTGATACCATCTCTGCTGTAACCAGTTCTGTCCTTTACTGTCGAAATGAATGGCTAGCTAGTTATCTGGTTAGTTATGTAGCAGATAAACTGTTCCAGAAAAGGGATGTAATTTAACGTCCCATGTAGAACGAAAACCAGCAAAGAGCTAGCTACTTGAAAGACTAGTTATTTGTTATGTTGTTGCTAAAAAACATTAATTTCTCCTATTTTCTTACCGGACCAAATTCCAGGACACACCCTAAGAGCGGTGCATTGTGGTAAACGCAGTTTTGAATGTTGGTGCGTACCAACTGAGAAAGTACATTTCAAAGTCGTAAAAACATAAACTTACTTTTAACTGCTAACTAAAACGTTAACGAATAGGTCTCTACAGTTTCATATAGTAGTCACTATCTCTTTATATCGTTTAATAGTTCCGCATTATATAAAGGTGTAAAAAGTCCCCCGCTCCCCACTTCCTTTCTGAACAACTACTTGTGGTCCATCCTATCCACTTCTTTTCGATCCGCGGACTTCAGCAGAGTGCACGCAGCGACTCCAACACAACTCTAAAACCTCGATAAAAGCACAGTGAGTCAAACTAACGGACTATTTTACACATCAAGTATCTATAGTTGAGTGAAATGTTAATGTAGACAGAAAACATGTTTAAAGGGGAATGTTTAATGGCACGTGGCCGAATGAGCTGCATCTGTCGGCATGCCACACTTTATCTGAAGTTACTTCAAACCACAGCACTGACGCCAACACACAGCTGCAGTTTACCCCACTAGTTACTTACACGGACTTGTTGGTAACTAGTAAAGTCCTTTCAAGGGGACAACAAAACGTTTGCATGACAATCAAGTCCAATGTTAGATTGTTCAAAGCTCTTTTATCCTGAATTGTTTCAAATATATCTTATGTAATGTCTGTCATGAGAAACTGAACACTAGACATGTACCATGATACTAGAGGAAACCATGATACTAGAGGAAACCATGATACTAGACATGTACCATGATACTAGACATGTACCATGATACTAGAGGAAACCATGATACTAGACATGTACCATGATACTAGACATGTACCATGATACTAGAGGAAACTATGAACACTAACCATGTACCATGGTACTAGACATGTACCATGATAATATAGGAAACCATGAACACTAGACATGTACCATGATACTAGAGGAAACCATGAACACTAGACATGTACCATGATACTAGAGGAAACCATGAACACTAGACATGTACCACGATACTAGACATGTACCATGATACTAGAGGAAACCATGATACTAGACATGTACCATGATACTAGACATGTACCATGATACTAGACATGTACCATGATACTAGAGGAAACCATGATACTAGACATGTACCATGATACTAGAAGAAACTATGAACACTAACCATGTACCATGGTACTAGACATGTACCATGATAATATAGGAAACCATGAACACTAGACATGTACCATAATACTAGAGGAAACCATGAACACTAGACATGTACCATGATACTAGAGGAAACCATGAACACTAGACATGTACCACGATACTAGACATGTACCATGATACTAGAGGAAACCATGATACTAGACATGTACCATGATACTAGACATGTACCATGATACTAGAGGAAACCATGAACACTAGACATGCACCATGATACTAGACATGCACCATGATACTAGACATGCACCATGATACTAGACATGTACCATGATACTATACATGTACCACGATACTAGACATGTACCATGATACTAGAGGAAACCATGATACTAGACATGTACCATGATACTAGACATGTACCATGATACTAGAGGAAACTATGAACACTAACCATGTACCATGGTACTAGACATGTACCATGATAATATAGGAAACCATGAACACTAGACATGTACCATAATACTAGAGGAAACCATGAACACTAGACATGTACCATGATACTAGAGGAAACCATGAACACTAGACATGTACCACGATACTAGACATGTACCATGATACTAGAGGAAACCATGATACTAGACATGTACCATGATACTAGAGGAAACCATGATACTAGAGGAAACCATGATACTATACATGTACCATGATACTAGACATGTACCATGATACTAGAGGAAACCATGAATACTAGACATGTACCACGATACTAGACATGTACCATGATACTAGAGGAAACCATGATACTAGACATGTACCATGATACTAGACATGTACCATGATACTAGAGGAAACCATGAACACTAGACATGTACCATGATACTAGACATGTACCATGATACTAGACATGTACCATGATACTAGACATGTACCATGATGCTAGACATGTACCATGATACTAGAGGAAACCATGAACACTAGACATGTACCATGATACTAGACATGTACCATGATACTAGAGGAAACCATGAATACTAGACATGTACCATGATACTAGACATGTACCATGATACTAGAGGAAACCATGAATACTAGAGGAAACCATGAATACTAGACATGTACCATGATACTAGACATGTACCATGATACTAGAGGAAACCATGAATACTAGACATGTACCATGATACTAGACATGTACCATGATACTAGACATGTACCATGATACTAGAGGAAACCATGAATACTAGACATGTACCATGATACTAGACATGTACCATGATACTAGACATGTACCACGATACTAGACATGTACCACGATACTAGACATGTATCGTGATACTAGACATGTACCGTGATACTAGACATGTACCATGATACTAGAGGAAACCATGAATACTAGACATGTACCACGATACTAGACATGTATCATGATACTAGACATGTACCATGATACTAGAGGAGATACTAACGCTAGATGGGTGATTCTCACGAAACTGGCACTTGACCAACATTTTTTTTTTTAAATCCACCTTAATTCCTCTTTTTTTTTTTTTGATGACTGCCTCCCTCCCCCGGCCTGCCTCCAACCGGCCCCCGGCCTCCCTCCCCCGGAGGATATATTGGATATATTGAAGCAACATCTCAAGACATCAGTCAGGAAGTTAAAGCTTGGTCGCAAACGGGTCTTCCAAATGGACAATGACCCCAAGCATACTTCCAAAGTTGTGGCAAAATAGCTTAAGGACAACAAAGTCAAGGTATTGGAGTGGCAATCACAACTGAAAAAGCGTGTGCGAGCAAGGAGGCCTACAAACCTGACTCAGTTACACCAGTTCTGTCAGGAGGAATGGGCCAAAATTCACCCAACTTATTGTGGGAAGCTTGTGGAAGGCTACAAGAAATGTTTGACCCAAGTTAAATAATTTAAAGGCAATGCTACCAAATACTAATTGAGTGTATGTAAACTTCTGACCCACTGGGAATGTGATGAAAGAAATAAAAGCTGAAATAAATAATTCTCTCTACTATTATTCTGACATTTCACATTCTTAAAATAAAGTGGTGATCCTAACTGACCTAAAATGGAATTTTTACTAGGATTAGGAATTGTGAAAAACTGAGTTTTTAAATGTATTTGGCTAAGGTGTATGTAAACCTCTGACTGCATGCATACATACATACATACATACATACATACATACATACATACATACATACATACATACATACATACACTGGGGGCCAAAAGTTTGGAATATTACTCATTCAAGGGTTTTTCTTTATTTCACTATTTTTTACATTGTAGAATAAAAGTGAAGACACCAAACTATGACATAACACATGGAATCATGTAGTAACCAAAAAAATGTGAGATTCTTCAAAGTAGCCACCCTTTGCCTTGATGACAGCTTTGCACACTTGGCTGGTTTTCCTTTTATACTCCGTGATTGTCTGTCGTTCCTGCCACATGTCTTGTCTGAGCCGTTGAATTGTGACTCAACTTTGTCTCTATACTGACGTTTTGATTGGCTTGATTGCCTTGCGGAGTGACTAACTACATTGTCTTCCATATTCCCAGTCACCTTGCCATGGTTAAATGCGGTGGTTCGGCCTTTCAGTTTTGCGCGAATGCTACCATCTATCCAGGGTTTTCTGGTTTTAATAGACACAGTGGATACTATACATCTCCTATGCACTTCTTTATAAACTCAGTCACCGTATCCATTTATGTATCTAGATCATTTTCGCAAGCTACCCTGAACATATCCCAGTCCACGTGATCAAAACAATCCTGAAGCGTGGATTCCGATTGGTCAGACCAGCTTTGAATAGTCCTTAGCATGGGTACTTCCTTTTTGTTTCTGCGATAGGAAGGGAGGAGCAAGATGAAATCATGGTCGGATTTGCAGAATGGAGGGCGGGGGATGGCTTTGTAAGCATTCTGAAAGTCTGAATAGCAATGGCCAAGTTTTAGCCGCGCGAGTGCTACAGTGTGTTGATAGAACTTCGGCAGCCTAGTCCTGAAATTTGCTTTGTTAAAATCCCCAGCTACAATAAATGCAGCCTCAGGATATGTGGTTTCCAGTTTGCATGAAGTCCAGTGAAGTTCTTTTGAGTGCCGTTTTTTGGTATCGGCTTGAGGGGGGGGGATATAAACCACCATGGCAATGACTGAGGTGAATTCTCTTGGGAGATAATACGGTCGGCATTTGATTGTGAGGTATTCTAGGTCGGGTGAACAAAAGGACGTGAGTTCCTGTATGTTACTGCAGTTACACCATGAGTAGTTAATCATAAAACACACACCTCCACGCCTCTGCTTTCCGGAGAGATATTTATTCCTGTGATGGACTGAGAATACTGCTGGCTGCACCGACTTTGACAGAGTATCCAGAGAGAGCCATGTTTCCATGAAACAAAGAATGTTCCAGGCCCTGTCGTCTCTCTGGAAGGAGATCCTCGCCCTGAGCTCGTCTACTTTGTTATCCAAAGACTGAACATTAGCGAGTAACATACTCAGAAGAGGTGGGTGGTGTGTGCGCCCCTCCTAAGTCCAACCAGCAGGCCGCCTCGAGTGCCTCTCCTCCGCCAGCGATGTTTTGGGTCGGCCTCTGGAATCAGTTAAATTGCTCTTGGGAGAGCTTACAAAGGATCTGCTCCAGGGAAGTCGTATTCCTGGTCATAATGCTGGTCGTTTTGGTGAGTTACTTCCGCTCTAATATCCAATAGTTCTTCCCTGCTGTATGTAATGACACAAAACATTTCCTGAGCTAATAATGTACAAAAAAGTACATAAAAACAAATACTGCATAGTTTCCTAAAAGCTAGTCGCGGTGCTGCCATTTCCATCGGCTTTATTATTATTATTTATTATTATAATAATAAATGTGTCTGAGTAATACGAGACATTTAGTCAGGACCTCATTAGCCATAGGAAGCCCCCTCCCTGCAGTTATACATTGCACAGCTTCTGGGGTGTGCGGTGGGGGAGTGATGGGTGCTGGGTAATGTGGTGGGTTAAGACCAGCCCATTGTTCTCCTAAAGCCTCCAGTCTGCAGACAAGGCAGTTTAGCTGCTGCAGTTGAAGAGGAGAGCACAGATCAGTCTGTCTGGTGGGCTGGTACTGCATCCTGTATGGGTGACTGGTGCTATACTAGACAGGCATCAGTTCCATGGCTACATCTGTCTGGGTGACTGGTACTATACTAGACAGGCATCAGTTCCATGGCTACATCTGTCTGGGTGACTGGTGCTATACTAGACAGGCATCAGTTCCATGGCTACATCTGTCTGGGTGACTGGTGCTATACTAGACAGGCATCAGTTCCATGGCTACATCTGTCTGGGTGACTGGTACTATACTAGACAGGCATCAGTTCCATGGCTACATCTGTCTGGGTGACTGGTGCTATACTAGACAGGCATCAGTTCCATGGCTACATCTGTCTGGGTGACTGGTGCTATACTAGACAGGCATCAGTTCCATGGATACATCTGTCTGGGTGACTGGTGCTATACTAGACAGGCATCAGTTCCATGGATACATCTGTCTGGGTGACTGGTGCTATACTAGACAGGCATCAGTTCCATGGATACATCTGTCTGGGTGACTGGTGCTATACTAGACAGGCATCAGTTCCATGGCTACATCTGTCTGGGTGACTGGTACTATACTAGACAGGCATCAGTTCCATGGATACATCTGTCTGGGTGACTGGTGCTATACTAGACAGGCATCAGTTCCATGGATACATCTGTCTGGGTGACTGGTGCTATACTAGACAGGCATCAGTTCCATGGCTACACGTGGCAATCTTGGTTTCATCATACCAGAGAATCTTGTTTCTCATGGTCTGAGTCTTTAGGTGCCTTTTGGCAAACTCCAACCTGTTTTCGCTTTGTCGTTATGGGGTAATGTATGTAGATTCCTGAGGATGTTTTATTTATTTAATCCATTTTAGAATAAGGCTGTAACGTAACAAAATGTGGAAAAGGTCTAGTGTGAATTCTTTCCGAAGGCACTGTATGTAGCTTAAGAAATAAGGTTAATTAAATGAAGAACTTGCAAGTAACAGATGCCGTTCATATTCATCTCTGAAACTCACTTAGATAATACCTTTGATACAGTGGTATCAATACATGGTTATAAGATCTACAGAAAATACAGAAATGCCTAAGGTGGAGGTGTTGCTGTTTATATTCAGAACCACTTCCTGTAAAGATTAGAGAGGATATCATGTTAAATACTGTTGAAGTAATATGGCTACAGGTTCATCTGTCTCACCTAAAGACCAGATATCATGTTAAATACTGTTGAAGTAATATGGCTACAGGTTCATCTGTCTCACCTAAAGACCAGATATCATGTTAAATACTGTTGAAGTAATATGGCTACAGGTTCATCTGTCTCACCTAAAGACCATTCTGGTGGGAAGCTGCTATAGACCACCAAGTGCTAACAATCAGTATCTGGATAATATGTGATTTATATGATAATGTATGTGATATCAATAGAGGTATATTTTCTGGGTTATTTAAATGTTACCAACCCTTCGTAAACTTTTGTGAAAAATTGTTTGACCAGATGCAATGCTATTTTACAGTAAACAAATTGACAACAGACTTTCAGCATGCTTATAGGGAAGGACATTCAACAAACACAGCACTTACACAAATGACTGATTATTGGCTGAGAGAAATTGATGATAAAAAGATTGTGGGGTCTGTCTTGTTAGACTTCAGTGCAGCTTTTGACATTATCGATCATAGTCTGCTGCTGGAAAAACGTATGTGTTATGGCTTTACACCCCCTGCTATTAATGGAAGCCTCTCCAACATAATCCAGGTAGAATCAGGAATTCCCCAGGGCAGCTGTCTAGGCCCCTTACCTTTTTCAATCTTTACTAATGACATGGCTTTGAAGTAAAGCCAGTGTCTTTGTATGCGGATGACTCAACACTATACACGTCAGCTACTACAGCGACTGAAATGACTGTCACTTAACAAAGAGCTGCAGTTAGTTTCAGAGTGGATGGTGTGGTCAGGTGCCACAGAGGGACTTTTTGGCTCAGAACAGGGCAGCACGGCTGGCCCTTGGATTTACACAGAGAGCTAACATTTAATAATATGCATGTCAATCTCTCATGGCTCAAAGTGGAGGAGAGATTGACTTCATCACTACTTGTATTTATGAGAGGTATTAACATGTTGAAAGCACCAAGCTGTCTGTTTAAACCACTAGCACACAGCTCAGACCTCATGCATACCCCACAAGACATGCCACCAGAGGTCTCTTCACAGTCCCCAAGTCCAGAACAGACTATGGGAGGAACACAGTACTACATAGAGCCATGACTACATGGAACTCTATTCCACATCAGGTAACTGATGCAAGCAGTAGAATCAGATTTAAAAAAAACAGACAAAAATACACCTTATGGAACAGCAGGGACTGTGAAGCAACACGAACACATGATAACATACGCGTTATACACACGCACGTACAGATTGTAGAAATGTGGTAGTGGAGTAGGGGCCTGAGGGAACACACTTAATGTGTTGTGAATGTATTGTAATGTGTTTTGATGTAGAGGGTAGTGTCCTGTAGTCCTTGCAGAAAAATCCATATTCATCTACTGCTCTCCTCTTCTCTCTTCTTCTTCATCAGTATCATCATGTCTGGTCTACAGTGCCTAGGAGAAGATAACATCTGGTTTGAGAAGCCCCGCTACGACGAGGCTGAGAGACGCTTCTACGAGGGAGCCAACGGGCCCTCCACACACTCACCCCACCAGGTACTGACGTAACGATACACACACAGTCACCACCTGGTACTGAACTAACGATACACACAGTCACCACCAGGTACTGACGTAACGATACACACAGTCACCACCTGGTACTGACGTAACGATACACACACAGTCACCACCAGGTACTGGACACGCTCTCTCCCCCAATCACCTGCTTTACTAAAGAATGTACTTGAAATGAGAATCAACAGCTGTGGTAGTGCCGTAATGAGGTTCTGAAGGACTGCCACAAGGTTGAGTTGTGTGCGCGCTAAGCCGCACTAACCTTATATTAGCTCGGCTGAAAACATCTGTCCGTCAGTTCTGGCAGCTGTGCTGTCTTCCATGTTTCAGCTGGTGCTGCTGGGAATGTTCAGTTGGTCACATTGGGTTAGGGTTTGAAGTTTCCCTTCATTAAAGTCCCCGGCCACTAGGAGTGCCGCCTCTGGATTGGCGTTTTCCTGTTTGCTTATTGCCTTATACAGTCGTGGTCAAAAGTTTTGAAAATGACAAGTATTGGTCTCGACAAAGTTTGCTGCCTCAGTGCTGATGATGTCAATTTGCATATACTCCAGAATGTCATGAAGAGTGATCAGATGAATTGCAATTAATTGCAAAGTCCCTCTTTGCCATGAAAATGAACTTAATCCCCCAAAAAACATTTCCACTGCATTTCAGCCCTGCCACAAAAGGACCAGCTGCCATCATGTCAGTGATTGTCTCGTTAACACAGGTGAGAGTGTTGACAAGGACAAGGCTGGAGATCACTCTGTCATGCTGATTGAGTCAGAATAACAGACTGGAAGCTTTAAAAGGAGGGTGGTGCTTGAAATCATTGTTTTTCCTCTGTCAACCATGGTTACCTGCAAGGAAACACGTGCCGTCATCATTGCTTTGCACAAAAAGGGCTTCACAGGCAAGGATATTGCTGCTGGTAAGATTGCACCTAAATCAACCATTTATCGGATCATCAAGAACTTCAAGGAGAGAGGTTAAATTGTTGTGAAGAAGGCGTCAGGGCGCCCAAGAAAGTCCAGCAAGCGCCAAGACGTGTCTCCTAAAGTTGATTCAGCTGCGGGATCGGGGCACCACCAGTGCAGAGCTTGCTCAGGAATGGCAGCAGGCAGGTGTGAGTGCATCTGCACGCACAGTGAGGCGAAGACTTTTGGAGGATGGCCTGGTGTCAAGAAGGGCAGCAAAGAAGCCACTTCTCTCCAGGAAAAACATCAGGGACAGACTGATATTCTGCAAAAGGTACAGGGATTGGACTGCTGAGGACTGGGGTACAGTCATTTTCTCTGATGAATCACCTTTCTGATTGTTTGGGCCATCCGGAAAACACCTTGTCAGGAGAAGACAAGGTGAGCGCTACCATCAGTCCTGTGTCATGCCAACTGTAAAGCACCCTGAGACCATTCATGTGTGGGATTGCTTCTCAGCCAAGGGAGTGGGCTCACTCACAATTTTGCCTAAGAACACAGCCATGAATAAAGAATGGTACCAACACATCCTCCGAGAGCAACTTCTCCCAACCATCCAAGAACAGTTTGGTGACGACCAATGCCTTTTCCAGCATGATGGAGCACCTTGCCATAAGGCAAAAGTGATAACTAAGTGGCTCGGGGAACAAAACATCAACATTTTGGGTCCATGGCCAGGAAACTCTCCAGACCTTAATCCCATTGAGAACTTGTGGTCGATCCTCAAGAGGCGGGTGGACAAACAAAAACCCACAACTTCTGACAAACTCCAAGCATTGATTATGGAAGAATGGCCTGCCATCAGTCAGGATGTGGCCCAGAAGTTAGTTGACAGCATGCCAGGGCGGATTGCAGAGGTCTTGAAAAAGAAGGGTCAACACTGCAAATATTGACTCTTTGCATAAATTATAACACGATAGATTCAGAGATGAAAGGGGGAGGGAAGGAAGACACAGAATTTAACTTCTATCGGACATGGGAACTTAATGACACAAATCTGACTACATATGGACAAAGGAATGTAATCAGTATTTACGTGACGCTGACTTCGATAGCTCGTTGAGTTCATGGTTTGCCCAGTCGATGTCGCCATCGTTCCTTTGTAGAATCTTCCGGGTTGGTCAATGTTTTGCCTGTTTCTGTAGTATGCCTGTAGTATTCCTGTGTCTGTAGTATTCCTGTAGCCTGTTTCTGTAGTATTTCTGTGTCTGTAGTATTCCTGTAGTCTGTTTCTGTAGTGTTTCTGTAGTCTGTTTCTGTAGTATTCCTGTGTCTGTAGTGTTTCTGTATTATTCCTGTGTCTGTAGTGTTTCTGTATTATTCCTGTAGCCTGTTTCTGTAGTATTCCTGTAGCCTGTTTCTGTAGTATTCCTGTAGCCTATTTCTGTAGTATGCCTGTAGCCTATTTCTGTAGTATGTCTGTTTCTGTAGTATTCCTGTAGTATTCCTGTAGTCTGTTTCTGTAGTATGCCTGTTTCTGTAGTATAGATAGATAGATAGATAGATAGATAGATAGGTACTTTATTGATCCCCCGGGGGGGAAATTTCATTATCAAGCAGCTACAACAAAACACAGGGCAGGTGCAAAATGCCACAACGAAAGTACACAAAAGACAGATACACGGTACATGATACATAGAGCGGCAGTATGAAAAAGTATAGAAATACAGGATATCTGGAGTGCAAAAAAAAGCTATAAAAAGACATTGCATAGTATGAGTGGTTGGCTGAATATGTACACTATACATTGGTGGATGTTGGATGGTTAACTATACTATACAGGTTGATGGCAGAGAAATACTTCAGTAGCTAATGCGTATGATATGAGCGAGGGTAATAATAGTTTACTTAATAGACAGACAGGGTAAATGAACAGGTAAGTGAAAATTTTGCATGGTTAAATTAGCTGTACAGTTAGGTATACAGTTATATTTACAGATAAGTGAATACTTGCATGTTTACACAAACTGTACAGGTAAATGACAGGAAGAGATACTTTAATAGCTAAATGTGTGTATGATATCATTGGGGTAATAATACCCCAATGATATATGCATGTAGCCTGTTTCTGTAGTCTGTTTCTGTAGTATGCCTGTAGTCTGTTTCTGTAGTATGCCTGTAGTCTGTTTCTGTAGTATGCATGTAGCCTGTTTCTGTAGTATGCCTGTTTCTGTAGTCTGTTTCTGTAGTATGCCTGTTTCTGTAGTCTGTTTCTGTAGTATGCCTGTTTCTGTAGTATGCCTGGAGTCTGTTTCTGTAGTATGCCTGTAGTCTGTTTCTGTAGTCTGTTTCTGTAGTATTCCTGTAGTCTGTTTCTGTAGTATTCCTGTAACCTGTTTCTGTAGTATGCCTGTTTCTGTAGTATGCCTGTAGTCTGTTTCTGTAGTATGCCTGTAGTCTGTTTCTGTAGTATGCCTGTAGCCTGTTTCTGTAGTATGCCTGTAGCCTGTTTCTGTAGTATGCCTGTAGCCTGTTTCTGTAGTATGCCTGTAGTCTGTTTCTGTAGCCTGTTTCTGTAGTATGCCTGTTTCTGTAGTATTCCTGTAGCCTGTTTCTGTTTCTTGGTGGACCTACAATCTTCTTCTTTCTCCTCCTTTTGAACCTTCATGGCTCTTTCGCTGTCCTCTCCTGTCCTCCCTGTCAATGTCCTGTCCTCCATGTTAACCAGGTAAAGTCAGCCCTCCATCAAGGTAGAGGACGATCTCGTCCCCAGAAGCGCCAGCACAGGAATGTAAGTCCCCATTATGAGGGCCTTGTACAGGGCTGAGAGGGGCATGGTCTGGACCGGGCTGAGAGGGGCATGGTCTGGACCGGGCTGAGAGGGGCATGGTCTGGACGGGGCTGAGAGGGGCATGGTCTGGACGGGGCTGAGAGGGGCATGGTCTGGACGGGGCTGAGAGGGGCATGGTCTGGACCGGGCTGAGAGGGGCATGGTCTGGACGCCCTCTGTCCTCTCGGTTCTCTCTGTTCTCTCTCTATCCTCTCTGTTCTCTCTGTTCTCTCTGTCCTCTCGGTTCTCTCTGTCCTCTCGGTTCTCTCTGTCCTCTCGGTTCTCTCTGTCCTCTCGGTTCTCTCTGTTCTCTCTGTTCTCTCGGTTCTCTCTGTCCTCTCGGTTCTCTCTGTCCTCTCGGTTCTCTCTGTCCTCTCGGTTCTCTCTGTTCTCTCTGTTCTCTCGGTTCTCTCTGTTCTCTCGGTTCTCTCTGTTCTCTCGGTTCTCTCTGTCCTCTCTGTTCTCTCTGTCCTCTCTGTCCTCTCTGTTCTCTCGGTTCTCTCTGTTCTCTCGGTTCTCTCGGTTCTCTCGGTTCTCTCGGTTCTCTCTGTTCTCTCGGTTCTCTCTATCCTCTCGGTTCTCTCTGTTCTCTCTACCCCATGGATCATCAACTAGTTTCAGTTACGGACCAAGTTATTTCTTGACCAGATGGTTGGGGGCAAGAACATAATTACAAATCATTTGTAGACTGCAATTTGACCTCAAGAATCCCAAACAGATCATTTAAAACATTGCTTGCATTTCTTTACTATCAGGCGTCTCTCTCTTATGGCTCCTTAGTGGTGCAGCGGTCCAAGGCACTACAGATCCTGGTTCGAATCTAGGCTGTATCACATCGGCCCGGGATTGGGAGTCCCATAGGGCAGCGCACAATTGGCCCAGTGTCGTCCAGGTTTGGCCGGTGTAGGCCGTCATTGTAAATAAGAATTTGTTCCTACTGACTTGCCTAGTTAATAAAACAATTTTTTTTTAAATCTAATTGTGCGTGGGAACAGAATTTCACTATTAAAATCACTTGGAGCTGACTTCCTGGTGTTAGTCTTTAGTCCAACAATTAAAATTCAATAACATTTCAAATTCTATGTTTTTGCTCAGAATACTTGGTGGACTAAATTCAGGCCACCAACTGGGGAAACCTGCTACCCCATAGTTAAATATCTGGTCTGTCAGAGAGCTGACCTGTTGTTAATAGTTAAATATCTGGTCTGTCAGAGAGTTGACCTGTTGTTAATAGTTAAATATCTGGTCTGTAAGAGAGCTGACCTGTTGTTAATAGTTAAATATCTGGTCTGTCAGAGAGCTGACCTGTTGTTAATAGTTAAATATCTGGTCTGTCAGAGAGTTGACCTGTTGTTAATAGTTAAATATCTGGTCTGTAAGAGAGCTGACCTGTTAAATATCTGGTCTGTCAAGAGAGCTGACCTGTTAAATATCTGGTCTGTCAGAGAGTTGACCTGTTGTTAATAGTTAAATATCTGGTCTGTCAAGAGAGCTGACCTGTTAAATATCTGGTCTGTCAAGAGAGCTGACCTGTTAAATATCTGGTCTGTCAGAGAGTTGACCTGTTGTTAATAGTTAAATATCTGGTCTGTAAGAGAGCTGACCTGTTAAATATCTGGTCTGTAAGAGAGCTGACCTGTTAAATATCTGGTCTGTCAAGAGAGCTGACCTGTTAAATATCTGGTCTGTCAAGAGCTGACCTGTTAATAGTTAAATATCTGGTCAGTTGAGTGTATAGAAGTGAAGCATTGTGTAACAATGATATTACAGTGTTACTTATAGTCAGTCCTGCATGTGGTTGTATTGAAGTGAACAGTATCACAGCTCACCTGTCTGTCACACCTGGCTTCTGTGGTTTCACCTGTCACACCTGAATACCTAGAGGTACACTGAATGTGCTGATATACACCTCAACACCTAGAGGTACACTGAATGTACACCTCAACACCTAGAGGTACACTGAATGTACACCTCAACACCTAGAGGTACACTGAATATACACCTCAACACCTCGAGGTACACTGAATGTGCTGATATACATCTGAACACCTCGAGGTACACTGAATATACTCACGTATATACCTGAACACCTAGAGGTACACTGAATGTACACCTGAACACCTAGAGGTACACTGAATGTACACCTGAACACCTAGAGGTACACTGAATGTACACCTGAACACCTAGAGGTACACTGAATGTACACCTGAACACCTAGAGGTACACTGAATGTACACCTCAACACCTAGAGGTACACTGAATGTACACCTCAACACCTAGAGGTACACTGAATATACACCTCAACACCTAGAGGTACACTGAATATACACCTCAACACCTAGAGGTACACTGAATATACACCTCAACACCTAGAGGTACACTGAATATACACCTCAACACCTAGAGGTACACTGAATATACTGGTAAACACACCTGCATGTCGCTGCTAGCCTGCTAATGTTACCGTGTGTGTGTGTGTGTGTGTGTGTGTGTAGTCTTCCTCAGCCAGTGGAGAGCAGGAGTTTGTGTCTCGAATGAAGAGTCTGGAGTTGGAGAACCATGGCCTGCACAAAGGTACGACTGGCTTTGGTTTGTTAATGATGCTTTAATGATCATATTCTGATCTTTATTGATCCATTACACCAGTAACAAACAGTAATGATGAATGTTGTGTGTAGTGGTGGAGGATCTGAGAGCAGCCTTGTTCAAGCTGGAGTCTAGAGTCCAGGTTCTGGAGAGAAGCCCAGCTGCAGCTGTTCCCTGTGCCAAGGTGGGTTTAGAGAGGAAGTCTTAATTTACACCTTCCGCACTGTCCGCTTGGTAAGATCAAATGAAATGATTCAATTTTGAACGTCCGCCCCTGTCCTCATCTGCATACGCCGAACTCTGTGCGGACTGGAGCAGACATTCAGTTGAAGCTGGAAGGTGTAAATTTGGATTTTTCTGTACCAAGAATGGTGTCGGTCCCGTGTTTCATGAGCTGAAATAAAATATCCTAGAAATGTTCCATACGCACAAAAAGCTTATTTCTCTAAATTTCTGTGCACAAATGTGTTTACATCCCTGTTAGTGAGCATTTCTCCTTTGCCAAGATAATCTATTCACCTGACAGGTGTGGCATATCAAGAAGCTGATTAAACAGCATGATCATTACACAGGTGCACCTTGTGCAGTTTTTTCACACCACCCAATGCCACAGATGTGGCAGGTTTTGAGGGAGCGTGGGATTGGCCTGCTGACCCTTGGAATGTTCACCTGAGGTGTTGCCAAAAAATTGAATATTAATTTCTCTACCATAAGCCGCCTCCAACGTCATTTTAGAGAATTTGGCAGTTCATCCAACCGACATCACAACCACAGACCACGTGTAACCACGGCAACCCAAGACCTCCACATCCGGCTTCTTCAATCTGAGACCAGCCACCCGGCCAGCTGAATAAACTGTAGGTTTGCACAACCAAAGAATATCTGCACAAAACGTCTCAGGGAAGCTCATCTGCGTGCTCGTCGTCCTCACCAGGGTCTGACTGCAGTTCGGCGTTGTGCTCTCTACGGATGAGTCACAGTTTCTACTGTACCGGGCAGATGGCAGACAGCGCATGGCGTTGTGTGGCCGAGGTGTTTGCTGATGTCAACGTTGTGAACAGTGTCCCATGGTGGCGGTGGGGTTATGGTTTGGGCAGGAATAAGTTACGGACAATGAACACAATTTTATTGATGTCAATTTGAATGTACAGAGATACCGTGATGAGAACCTGAGGTCCATTGTCGTGCCATTCATCCACCGCCATCACCTCATGTTTCAGCATGATAATGCCCGACCTTATGTTGCAAGGATCTGGACACAATTCCTGGAAGCTGAAAATGTCCCAGTTCTTCCACCTCTGGCCTGCTAGCCCCCCTACCTCTACGGAAGCACAGTTGGGGCTCGTCCCAGTCAAAGTTATTCTCTGCTTTGGCACCCCAATGGTGGAACAAGTTCCCCCATGACGCCAGGACAGCGGAGTCACTGACCACCTTCTGGAGACACTTGAAACCCTTCCTCTTTAAGGAATACCTGGAATAGTAATCCTTCTAGCCCCCATTAAAATACAACTTTAACACTTGTCTTTGGTCTAAACTAACACCTGACTTATTTCCCTGCCAGCACTGACTTTCCTCACAGCTGCTTGTTTAAATACATGTACTTACTGTGATGGAGATGTTTGTCCCACTGGCTATCCTAAGTTGAATGCACCAATTTGTAAGTCGCTCTGGATAAGTGTCTCTGCTAAATGTCTGAAATGTAATGTAAATGCCTGCATACTCACCAGACATGTCACCCATTGAGCATGTTTGGGATGCTCTGGATCGATGTGTACAACAGCATGTTCCAGTTCCTACAATATCCAGCAACTTCCCACAGCCATTGAAGAGGAGTGGGACAACATTCCACAGGCCACAGTCAACGGCCTGATGAGCTCTATGTGAAGGAGATGTGTCGAGCTGCATGAGGCAGATGGTGTTCACACCAGATACTGACTGGTTTTCTGATCCACACCCCTACCTTTTTATAAGGTATCTGTGACCCAACAGATGCAGATCTGTATCCCCAGTCATGTGAAACCCATAGAACTGTAACATGTTGCCTTTCTATTTTGGTTCTGTGTACTATGAAGTGTGGTTCTATGAACTATATTTTGTAGATGTGTATTATTTCTCCCTCTCCTCCCAGGTGGTGACTGTTCAGTCTGTGAAGGTGGAAAATGGCGATGATGATGATGACATGGACCTCTTCGGGAGTGATGAGGAGGAGGATGAAGAGGCAGAGCGGCTGAAGGAGGAGAGAATAGCTGCTTACGCTGCCAAGAAGTCCAAGAAACCAGCACTCATCGCAAAGTCCTCTATCCTGCTCGATGTCAAACCTGTACGTTGACCCTCTGTCTGTTCCATGTCTCTGTCTGTTCCATGTCTCTGTCTGTTCCATGTCTCTGTCTGTTCCATGTCTCTGTCTGTTCCATGTCTCTGTCTGTCCTCTCTCTCTCGTTGTCCTTCTGTCCAACTCTATCTAATGCTTTCTCACCACCTCCTCCTCACTCTTCCTCTCAGTGGGATGATGAGACTGACATGGCTAAGTTGGAGGAGTGTGTGAGGTCTGTTGTAGCTGATGGTCTGCTGTGGGGTCAGTCCAAGCTGGTTCCCGTGGGTTATGGCATAAAGAAGCTCCAGATCGGGTGTGTTGTGGAGGATGACAAGGTGGGAACAGACCTGCTGGAGGAAGAGATCACCAAGTTTGAGGACTATGTGAGTATTACAGTGTAGATAACTCATCAACGCCACACGTTCATCACATGTTGGTGTACAGTAGTGAAGTTACCCTGATCTGAGCATGTCTCTTCTATTTCAGGTCCAGAGTGTCGACGTGGCTGCCTTCAACAAGATCTAAGCCCCTCCTCCCTCCTCTCCTCCCTCCTCTCCTCCTCCCTCTCCTCCTCCCTCTCCTCCTCCCTCTCCTCCTCCCTCCCCTCCTCCTCCCTCCTCTCCTCCCTCCTCTAGTCATCCAAAGTGTTACTGCTGCTCTCTGCTTGCACGGTTACTAATAAAACAGAGCTGTAAGCACAAACACCTGTTTGTCTGTTTCTGTATGAAAGGAGGGGTGACATGTCCAGTATACCTGTCTGTTTCTGTATGAAAGGAGGGGTAACTGCCCAGTGAGGGGGAAGCACCCCTACTTCTGCTATGCCCATATAGACGCTCCTCCCTGGCCGCTCCACTCTGCCTCCCAGTAGCAGCGCTGTCAGCCCCAAACCCAGTCTTCTCAGACAGACCTCCTCCACACAGCACCTGGGTCCTCACCTCCCTCCACCCCTCACACACACAGGTAGGGGTTGGCTGTGTTCACATTCAGAACCAGGAGCCTCAAAAACATGCATACGTCAGTTTTCCCCCCTAAAAACTGACCAACTTTAGACCATGGATACGCACAGTTTCTAGTGGTTGAAGTCTTGCATTCCCAGAATGCAAACGTAGCCTAGTAGTAGTCAGGAATATAAACGTATTCAGAACAATAACACTGGGTGCCGTTAATGAGAATATCTTTGCATTCTAACATAATTAGAAATAAGCGAACAGTCGTGATAAAGTTAGTTCATCCTGGAAAGTTCTTAACATATTTGGACAGATGGATGTAATCTTCACTTCAACACTATTGACAGATAAAGGTTGAACAATTTAACAAATCACACACAATCACACCTTTTCCTTATGGTGAAAAAGTTAGTACACCCCTACCTTTACCATCACATAAAGTTAGTACACCCCTACCTTTACCATCACATAAAGTTAGTACACCCCTACCTTTACCATCACATAAAGTTAGTACACCCCTACCTTTACCATCACATACAGTTAGTACACCCCTACCTTTACCATCACATAAAGTTAGTACACCCCTACCTTTACCATCACATAAAGTTAGTACACCCCTACCTTTACCATCACATAAAGTTAGTACACCCCTACCTTTACCATCACATAAAGTTAGTACACCCCTACCTTTACCATCACATAAAGTTAGTACACCCCTACCTTTACCATCACATAAAGTTAGTACACCCCTACCTTTACCATCACATAAAGTTAGTACACCCCTACCTTTACCATCACATAAAGTTAGTACACCCCTACCTTTACCATCAAATACAGTTAGTACACCCCTACCTTTACCATCACAAAGTTAGTACACCCCTACCTTTACCATCACATAAAGTTACTACACCCCTACCTTTACCATCACATAAAGTTAGTACACCCCTACCTTTACCATCAAATACAGTTAGTACACCCCTACCTTTACCATCACAAAGTTAGTACACCCCTACCTTTACCATCACATAAAGTTAGTACACCCCTACCTTTACCATCACATAGTTAGTACACCCCTACCTTTACCATCACATAGTTAGTACACCCCTACCTTTACCATCACATAAAGTTAGTACACCCCTACCTTTACCATCACATAAAGTTAGTACAGCCCTACCTTTACCATCACATAAAGTTAGTACAGCCCTACCTTTACCATCACATAAAGTTAGTACACCCCTACCTTTACCATCACATACAGTTAGTACACCCCTACCTTTACCATCACATAAAGTTAGTACAGCCCTACCTTTACCATCACATAAAGTTAGAACACCCCTACCTTTACCATCACATAAAGTTAGTACACCCCTACCTTTACCATCACATAAAGTTAGTACACCCCTACCTTTACCATCACATACAGTTAGTACACCCCTACCTTTACCATCACATAAAGTTAGTACACCCCTACCTTTACCATCACATACAGTTAGTACACCCCTACCTTTACCATCACATAACGTTAGTACACCCCTACCTTTACCATCACATACAGTTAGTACACCCCTACCTTTACCATCACATAAAGTTAGTACACCCCTACCTTTACCATCACATAAAGTTAGTACACCCCTACCTTTACCATCACATAACGTTAGTACACCCCTACCTTTACCATCACATAAAGTTAGTACACCCCTACCTTTACCATCACATACAGTTAGTACACCCCTACCTTTACCATCACATAACGTTAGTACACCCCTACCTTTACCATCACATACAGTTAGTACACCCCTACCTTTACCATCACATACAGTTAGTACACCCCTACCTTTACCATCACATAAAGTTAGTACACCCCTACCTTTACCATCACATAAAGTTAGTACACCCCTACCTTTACCATCACATAACGTTAGTACACCCCTACCTTTACCATCACATAAAGTTAGTACACCCCTACCTTTACCATCACATAAACTTAGTACACCCCTACCTTTACCATCACATAACGTTAGTACACCCCTACCTTTACCATCACATAAAGTTAGTACACCCCTACCTTTACCATCACATAAAGTTAGTACACCCCTACCTTTACCATCACATAAAGTTAGTACACCCCTACCTTCACCATCACATAAAGTTAGTACAACCCTACCTTTACCATCACAAAGTTAGTACACCCCTACCTTTACCATCACAAAGTTAGTACACCCCTACCTTCACCATCACATAAAGTTAGTACACCCCTACCTTTACCATCACATAAAATGGATACAATTAGAATTAGGTACCAAAACAAGTACAAATGATTAGAAAACGGAGCCACTCCTTAGTTGCCCTGGCTGTGTGTTTCGGGTCGTTGTCATGCTGGAAGACCCAGCCACCACCCATCTTACTAAGGGAAGGAGGTTGTTGGCCAAGATCTCGCAATACATGGCCCCATCCATCCTCCCCTCAATACGGTGCAGTCGTCCTGTCCCCTTTGCAGAAAAGCATCCCCAAAGAATTATGTTTCCACCTCCATGCTTCACGGTTGGGATGGTGTTCTTGGGGTTGTACTCATCCTTCTTCTTCCTCCAAACACGGCGAGTGGAGTTTAGACCAAAAAGCTCTATTTTTGTCTCATCAGACCACATGACCTTCTCCCATTCCTCCAACTGGATCATCCAGATGGTCATTGGCAAACTTCAGACGGGCCTGGACATGCGCTGGCTTGAGCAGGGGGACCTTGCGTGCGCTGCAGGATTTGAATCCATGACGGCGTAGTGTGTTACTAATGGTTTTCTTTGAGACTGTGGTCCCAGCTCTCTTCAGGTCATTGACCAGGTCCTGCCGTGTAGTTCTGGGCTGATCCCTCACCTTCCTCATGATCATTGATGCCCCACCAGGTGAGATCTTGCATGGTGCCCCAGACCGAGGGAGATTGACCGTCATCTTGAACTTCTTCCATTTTCTAATAATTGCGCCAACAGTTGATGCCTTCTCACCAAGCTGCTTGCCTATTGTCCTGTAGCCCATCCCAGCCTTGTGCAGGTCTACAATTTTATCCCTGATGTCCTTACACAGCTCTCTGGTCTTGGCCATTGTGGAGAGGTTGGAGTCTGTTTGATTGAGTGTGTGGACAGGTGTCTTTTATACAGGTAATGAGTTCAAACAGGTGCAGTTAATACAGGTAATGAGTGGAGAACAGGAGGGCTTCTTAAAGAAAAACGAACAGGTCTGTGAGAGCCGGAATTCTTACTGGTTGGTAGGTGATCAAATACTTATGTCATGCAATAAAATGCAAATTAATTATTTAAAAATCATACAATGTGATTTTCTGGATTTTTGTTTTAGATTCTGTCTCTCACAGTTGAAGAGTACCTATGATAAAAATTACAGACTTCTACATGCTTTGTAAGTAGGAAAACCTGCAAAATCGGCAGTGTATCAAATACTTGTTCTCCCCACTGTATATTGTATATTAGGCTTGTCACAATACCAACATTTTACAAACTATACGATACCAGGCCAAGTATCACGATACCACGATGGGGGAAAAAATCAGTGGCCTAGCATCCTGTTCACCCCCCGGACGTTTTCTAAACCTTCTCCAAAACCTGTCACTGAAGTTCACACCTGTTGGCAAAGTAGGGGCTTTAAACACTGAAATACATTGTGTGTGACGGGGATTTAGCCGAACTGTGAGCCAGCTCTTTTTGCTCGGTTAGCCCACAATTTTATTTAGTCATTCAGACTACCTCTATCAGCGTACAGGTGAGACCCAGGTGCAGACAACTTAGAACACAGGTATAAATACACTGGAGATAACGAGGAAGATGGGGACACCTGGAGGGGGGTGGAGACAATCACACAGACAGCTGAAACAAATGATGTACAAGTTTTAATGTTAACTACTTCAGTGGAATTCCAGACTAACTCGTCATTAGCGGGGGATAAGATCCCTAAATGGGGGAATTACCCCAGAGCATCTGGCCCAGGAGCTAGCAAGTGAAGGCTCCCCTGAGCCACCCCGACTACGGTCTGGAGGCGAGGCAGGAAAAGTAACACACTTCTACTCAATACAACACATTGAATTTAAGTGTAACACCACTAGTGTAACGACCCTGGGTTTATAAGCACGGATATTGACTATGTTGCTTGAGCAAGCTTTTGGGGCACAGTCGATGGCTCGCTGGACTTCGGGCTAGAAATAAGGCATCCGGTAATATGGCTCATATCTTTGGAACCGTTTATGCTAGAGACGAGACGTTTTCTTTGCTGTAAAGTTGCAAGCATGCCTGCCGCGAAGCAAAGTCTACTCAGTCTGGTCTGTGCTCTTGGTTATAACAGGCGATTCAATGATACGATGTATCAACATTGCTCGCTTTGCGCGGTACTCCAATTTAACAAATCTAACAGAAGACCCATCAGGTTCTGCATTCCCGCTCGCCATCACGGCGACATTATATAAAAAAACTGCGGGAGGAATAGACGCACATAAAGAGCGGACAGAGAGAAGCAGGTGAGTGAGGGCTGGTAGTGGTTCGGCTGGCTGATGCAACACATGATATACACATTAAAGACAAGTGGATATTATTGGACCTGCGCATACAAGAGACTAGTGGCTGTTGCTTAAATTGAACCGGATTTATAAACAAAACTGACTATATAAGCATTTTCTAACAGGCGTCCGCAGGTACTTTAGATATGGAGAGCTGAACAAGTCGGTAGTATCATAAGAAACGGTATCGTGACGTTTTGGTACCGTGATACCGGTATACTGTGTAACACTAATATATAGATACATGTTTTATTGTGTGTGTGTGTGTGTGTGTATATATACACATCCTAGATCTGAATGAATGAAATAATCTTATTTCTTTACATAGTTGAATGTGCTGACAACAAAATCACACAAAAACGATCAATGGAAATCAAATGTATCAACCCATGGAGTTCTGGATTTGGAGTCACACTCAAAATTAAAGTGGAAAACCACACTACAGGCTGATCCAACTTTGATGTAATGTCCTTAAAACAAGTCAGAATGAGGCTCAGTAGTGTGTGTGGCCTCCACGTGCCTGTATGACCTCCCTACAACGCCTGGGCATGCTCCTGATGAGGTGGCAGATGGTCTCCTGAGGGATCTCCTCCCAGACCTGGACTAAAGCATCCGCCAACTCCTGGACAGTCTGTGGTGCAACGTGGCGTTGGTGGATGGAGCGAGACATGATGTCCCAGATGTGCTCAATTGGATTCAGGTCTGGGGAACGGGCGGGCCAGTCCATAGCATCAATGCCTTGCAGGAACTGCTGACACACTCCAGCCACATGAGGTCTAGCATTGTCTTGCATTAGGAGGAACCCAGGGCCAACCGCACCAGCATATGGTCTCACAAGGGGTCTGAGGATCTCATCTCGGTACCTAATGGCAGTCAGGCTACCTCTGGCGAGCACATGGAGGGCTGTGCGGCCCCCCAAAGAAATGCCACCCCACACCATGACTGACCCACCGCCAAACCGGTCATGCTGGAGGATGTTGCAGGCAGCAGAACGTTCTCCACGGCGTCTCCAGACTCTGTCACGTCTGTCACGTGCTCAGTGTGAACCTGCTTTCATCTGTGAAGAGCACAGGGCACCAGTGGTGAATTTGCCAATCTTGGTGTTCTCTGGCAAATGCCAAACGTCCTGCACGGTGTTGGGCTGTAAGTACAACCCCCACCTGTGGACGTCGGGCCCTCAAACCACCCTCATGGAGTCTGTTTCTGACCGTTTGAGCAGACACATGCACATTTGTGGCCTGCTGGAGGTCATTTTGCAGGGCTCTGGCAGTGCTCCTCCTGCTCCTCCTTGCACAAAGGCGGAGGTAGCGGTCCTGCTGCTGGGTTGTTGCCCTCCTACGGCCTCCTCCACGTCTCCTGATGTACTGGCCTGTCTCCTGGTAGTGCCTCCATGCTACCACTAGAGTGAAAGCACCGCCAGCATTCAAAAGTGTCCAAAACATCAGCCAGGAAGCATAGGAACTGAGAAGTGGTCTGTGGTCATCACCTGCAGAACCACTCCTTTATTGGGGGTGTCTTGCTAATTGCCTATAATTTCCACCTGTTGTCTATTCCATTTGTACAACAGCATGTGACATTTATTGTCAATCAGTGTTGCTTCCTAAGTGGACAGTTTGATTTCACAGAAGTGTGATTGACTTGGAGTTACATTGTTGTTTAAGTGTTCCCTTAATTTTTTTGAGTAGTGTATATGTATATATGTGTGTATATATATACAGCGGGTGAAATAAGTATTGAACACGTCACCATTTTTCTCAGTAAATATATTTCCAAAGGTGCTATTGACATGAAAGTTTCACCAGATGTTGGTAACAACCCAAGTAATCCATACATACAAAGAAACCAAAACAAATAAGTTCAGAAATTAAGTTGTGTAATAATGTGAAATGACACAGGGAAAAAGTATTGAACACATGAAGAAAGGGAGGTTCAAAAAGGCATCGAAAGCCAAGACAACAGCTGAAAACTATCAGTAATTAAAAAGCAATCCAGCCCCCTGTCAGTGCAAAATAATATCAGCTGGTTCAGTCCCAACTGATGGCCTACAAAAAGGTCTCATGGCCAAGGTGTCACACAAGACACATCTCATGATGGGTAAAAGCAAAGAGCAGTCTCAAGACATTCGCAACCTAATTGTTGCAAAAGCATTGGTTATAGGCGCATTTCTAAGCTTCTGAATGTTCCAGTGAGCACTGTTGGGGACATAATACGGAAGTGGAAAGACAATAATTTCACCATAAATTTGCCTCGACCAGGTGCTCCTCGCAAGATTTCTGACAGAGGAGTGAAAAGAATAATCAGAAGAGTTGTCCAAGAGCCAAGGACCACTTGTGGAGAGCTTCAAAAAGACCTGCAATTAGCAGGTACTGTTGTCTCAAAGAAAACAGTAAGTAATGCACTCCATGGCCTGTATGCACGCTCACCACGCAAGACTCCATTGCTGAAAAAAAAGCATGTTGAAGCTTGTTTAAAGTTTGCTGCACAACATTTGGATAAGCCAGTGAAATACTGGGAGAATATAGTGTGGTCAGATGAGAGAAAAAAACTGTTTGGATGTCATAATACACACCATGTTTGGAGGAGAAATGGCACTGCACATCACCCTAAAAACACCATACCAACCGTGAGGTTTGGAGGTGGGAACATCATGGTGTGGGGCTGCTTTTCAGCAAATGGTACTGGCAAACTTCACATAATTGAAGGAAGGATGAATGGGCAAATTTACCGAGACATTCTTGACAAAAATCTGCTGCCATCTACCAGGATGATGAAGATGAAACGAGGGTGGACATTTCAGCAAGACAATGATCCCAAACACACAGCCAAGGAAACTCTCAATTGGTTTCAAAGAAAGAAAATAAAGCTGCTAGAATGGCCCAGCCAATCACCTGACTTAAATCCCATTGAAAATCTATGGAAAGAACTGAAGATCAAGATTCATAGAAGAGGCCCACGGAACCTTCAAGATTTGAAGACTGTTTGTGTGGAAGAATGGGCCAAAATCACACCAGAGCAATGCATGCGACTAGTTTCTCCATACAGGAGGCGTCTTGAAGCTGTCATTACCAACAAAGGCTTTTGTACAAAGTATTAAATAAATATCAGTAAGTGTGTTCAATACTTTTTCCCTGTGTCATTTCACATTATTACACACAACTTAATTTCTGAATTTATTTGTTTTGGTTTCTTTGTATGTATGGATTACTTGGGTTGTTACCAACATCTGGTGAAAATTTCATGTCAATAGCACCTTTGGAAATATATTTACTGAGAAAAATGGTGACGTGTTCAATACTTATTTCACCCGCTGTGTGTGTGTGTGTGTGTGTGTGTGTGTATATATATATATATATAGTGGGGAGAACAAGTATTTGATACACTGCCGATTTTACAGGTTTTCCTACTTACAAAGCATGTAGAGGTCTGTAATTTTTATCATAGGTACACTTCAACTGTGAGAGACGGAATCTAAAACAAAAATCCAGAAAGTCACATTGTATGATTTTTAAATAATTAATTTGCATTTTATTGCATGACATAAGTATTTGATTACCTACCAACCAGTAAGAATTATGGCTCTCACAGACCTGTTAGTTTTTCTTTAAGAAGCCCTCCTGTTCTCCACTCATTACCTGTATTAACTGCACCTGTTTGAACTCGTTGAACCTGTATAAAATACACCTGTCCAGACACTCAATCAAACAGACTCCAACCTCTCCACAATGGCCAAGACCAGAGAGCTGTGTAAGGACATCAGGGATCAAATTGTAGACCTGCACAAGGCTGGGATGGGCTACAGGACAATAGGCAAGCAGCTTGGTGAGAAGGCAACAACTGTTGGCGCAATTATTACAAAATGGAAGAAGTTCAAGGTGACGGTCAATCTCCCTCGGTCTGGGGCACCATGCAAGATCTCACCTCGTGGGGCATCAATGATCATGAGGAAGGTGAGGGATCAGCCCAGAACTACACGGCAGGACCTGGTCAATGACCTGAAGAGAGCTGGGACCACTGTCTCAAAGAAAACCATTAGTAACACACTACGCCATCATGGATTAAAATCCTGCAGCGCACGCAAGGTCCCCCTGCTCAAGCCAGCGCATGTCCAGGTCCGTCTGAAGTTTGCCAATGACCCTCTGGATGATCCAGAGGAGGAATGGGAGAAGGTCATTTGGTCTGATGAGACAAAAATAAAGCTTTTTGGTCTAAACTCCACTCGTCGTGTTTAGAGGAAGAAGAAGGATGAGTACAACCCCAAGAACACCATCCCAACTGTGAAGCATGGAGGTGGAAACATCATTCTTTGGGGATGCTTTTCTGCAAAGGGGACAGGACGACTGCACCGTATTGAGGGGAGGATGGATGGGGCCATGTATCGCGAGATCTTGGCAAACAACCTCCTTCCCTCAGTAAGAGCATTGAAGATGGGTCGTGGCTGGGTCTTCCAGCATGACAACGACCCGAAACACACAGCCAGGGCAACTAAGGAGTGGCTCCGTAAGAAGCATCTCAAGGCCCTGGAGTGGCCTAGCCAGTCTCCAGACCTGAACCCAATAGAAAATCTTTGGAGGGAGCTGAAAGTCCGTATTGCCCAGCGACAGCCCCGAAACATGAAGGATCTGTATGGAGGAGTGGGCCAAAATCCCTGCTGCAGTGTGTGCAAACCTGGTCAAGAACTACAGGAAACGTATGATCTCTGTAATTGCAAACAAAGGTTTCTGTACCAAATATTAAGTTCTGCTTTTCTGATGTATCAAATACTTGTGTCATGCAATAAAATGCAAATTAATTACTTAAAAATCATACAATGTGATTTTCTGGATTTTTGTTTTAGATTCCGTCTCTCACAGTTGAAGTGTACCTATGATACAAATTACAGACCTCTACATGCTTTGTAAGTAGGAAAACCTGCAAAATCGGCAGTGTATCAAATACTTGTTCTCCCCACTGTATAATATACACCACTGTTAATATACACCACTGTTAATATACACCACTGTTCAGTGTATACCAGTATCTAAAGATAGATAGATAGATAGATAGATAGATAGATAGATAGATACTTTATTGATCCCCCGGGGGGGAAATTTCATTGTCAAGCAGCTACAACAAAACACAGGGCAGGTGCAAAATGCCACAACGAAAGTACACAAAAGACAGATACACGGTACATGATACATAGAGCGGCAGTATGAAAAAGTATAGAAATACAAGATATCTGGAGTGCAAAAAAAAGCTATAAAAAGACATAGCATAGTATGGGTGGTTGGCTGAATATGTACACTATACATTGGTGGATGTTGGATGGTTAACTATACTATACAGGTCGATGGCAGAGAAATACTTCAGTAGCTAAAAATGCGTATGATATGAGCGAGGGTAATAATAGTTTACTTAATAGACAGACTGGGTAAATGAACAGGTAAGTGAATATTTTGCCTGGTTAAATTAGCTGTACAGGTAACTATACAGTTATATTTACAGATAAGTCAATACTTGCATGTTTACACAAACTGTACAGGTAAATGACAGGAAGAGATACTTTAATAGCTAAATGTGTGTATGATATCATTTGGGGTAATAATAGTAATTCCCTTAAAATACAGTCCTTAGTGCGCAGGGTTTAATTACAGACAAATGCACGTATTGCACATTCGATGTACTAAAAGCAATGAGAAAAGGTGCAACTGGCAGGATACTAATATGCATTCCTGAGTGAATGCCTACGTCCAATAAATACTTACAATATTGCACGTGATATAATATAACAACTGTACATGAGTATGTATATACAGACCTGTATGAATAAATAGTTCCTGAGTGGATGAGTGCTGACGGACCAGAGTTACTCACGGATGGATGCATAATTGTTAAACTAGGTCCTAACACCCCAACAGTTCCAGATCTATGTTGCCGACGGCACGGCACCCCGGTGAGGCATTATATAGTCTCATAGCCGCCGGCAGGAAGGACCTCCTGTAGCGCTCTCTGGCACACCGTGGTGGGATCAGTCTGTGACTGAAAGTGCTCCTCTGCGTCATAACCATAGCGTGCAGAGGGTGGGTGACGTTGTCCATGATGGCCAGCAGTTTGGCCAGGATCCGTCTCTCCGCCACCTCCTCTAGAGTGTCAAGGCTCATCCCCAGGACAGAGCTAGCCTTCCTGATCAGCTTATTTACCCGAGAAGCATCACCGGCTTTGATGTTTGCTCCCCAGCACACCACTGCAAAAAAGATGGCACTGGCCACCACAGACTGGTAGAAGGTATGCAGTAGTTTACTGCACACGTTGAAGGACCTGAGCCTCCTCAGAAAGTAGAGTCGGCTCTGGCCCTTTTTGTACAGGGCCCCGGTGTTACCAGCCCATTCCAGTCTGTTGTCCATATGGACACCCAGGAACTTGTATGACTCAACCATTTCCACATCCATCCCCTTTATAGGGACTGCAGTCAGTTGTGCCTTGGTTCTCCTGAAGTCCACCACCATCTCCTTAGTTTTGCTGATGTTGAGCTGAAGGTGGTTCTGCTCACACCACAACACAAAGTCACTGATTGTGCTCCTGTACTCCTCCTGCCCACCCCTGATGCACCCTACAATAGCAGAGTCATCCGAGAACTTCTGTAGGTGGCATGTCTCAGAGTTATATCTGAAGTCTGAGGTGTAGGGGTGAACAGGAAGGGGGACAGGACCGTACCCTGGGGGGCCCCTGTGTTGCTAACTGCCCGTTCTGACACACAGCTCTGTAGTCGCACAAATTGTGGCCTACCGGTCAGGTAGTCCGTGACCCAGGAGACTAAGGGTGCTTCCACTTTCATCCTCCTCATCTTCTCACCCAGTAGCAGGGGCTGAATGGTATTGAAGGCACTGGAGAAGTAAAAAAACATGACCCTCACAGTGCAACCTGCGTTGTCCAGTTGAGAGTAGGCCCTCTGCAGAAGGTAGATGATTGCATCATCCACCCCGATGTTGCGCTGGTATGCAAACTGCAGGGGGTCCATTGATGAACACACCAGGGGTCTGAGGTGAGCAAGGAATAACCTTTCCAGGGTCTTCATGATGTGGGATGTTAGCGCTACAGGTCTGAAGTCATTCAGGACAGTGGGGTGTGCCTTCTTGGGCACTGGGACGAGGCAGGATGTTTTCCACAGCACAGGGACCCTTTCTAGGCTCAGGCTAAGGTTGAAAAGACGCTGGAGTATTCCACACAGTTGGTCAGCACAGACCCTCAGCACCCTTGGGCTGATGCCATCAGGGCCCGCCGCTTTCCACTGGTGTAGTCTCTCCAGCTCTCTCTTCACTTGGTTGGTGGTGAAAGCCAGCCCAGGTGGGGAGGTGGGGGGAAGGGGGGTGTTGAGGATCAGTCCAGGGGGGGCAGGGGCGGAGGTGGGGTCACTGATTGTCTCAGCAGAGGTGCTGTGAGCAAAGTAGGGGTGGGACAGCCGTGAGGGTGTGTGGTCTGGAAGGGAGGTGGACAGGGCCAGTATCGAACCTGTTAAAAAATTGGTTCAGCTCATTGGCTCTGTCCTGGGTCCCCTCCGTCTGCCCACTGTTTGACTTTTTGAAGCCAGTGATATTTCTCATACCCTTCCACACCTCTCTCACCTGGCTCTGCCTCAGCTTGTCCTCCATCTTCTCCTTATACACTCTCTTCCCCTCAGCAATCCGCAACTTCAGCTCCCTCTGGACGCATTTCAATTTGTCCTTGTCCTTCTCCTTGAAGGCCCTCTTCTTCTCATTCAGCAGGGCCTTCAGGTCGCTGGTGACCCAGGGTTTATTGTTTGGGAAACAGCGTACCTTCCTGGTGGGTACAGTGTTGTCTACACAAAAATTAATATAGTCTGTTATGCAGTCAGTGAGTCCATCGATGTCCTCCCCATGAGCCTCACAGAGCACATCCCAGTCTGTTGTTTCAAAGCAGTCCTGTAGGGCCTCATTCGCCTCCGGGGACCATCTCCTAATAGTCCTGGTGGTTGCAGGCTGCTGTTGGACCATAGGCCTGTAGAGTGGGGTGAGGTGGACAAGGTTGTGATCCGATCTACCGAGGGGAGGGAGTGCAGTGGAGTTGTATGCATCCTTCACATTAGCATATAACAAGTCCAGAGTTTTATTATTCCTGGTTGGGCACTTCACGAACTGTTTGAACGTGGGCAGCGTTGAAGAGAGAGATGCATGGTTAAAATCCCCCGAAATGGCAAAGAAAGCACTGGGATGCGCTGTCTGTAACCTCGCGATAACAGAGTGGATGACGTCACACGCTGCGTTTGCGTCAGCAGAGGGCGGGATGTAAACAATAACAGCAATGGCCGCCGTGAATTCCCTCTGCAAATAGTAGGGTCTCAGGCTAACGGCTAGCAGTTCAATGTCCGGGCTACAAAACTGTTCCTTAAGAGTAATATGGTTCGGATGACACCATCTGTTGTTAACTAATAAAGCCAGCCCACCACCCTTACTCTTACCGGAAACCGTCGATAGTGACGTTCTGTATGGGGATGTTATCGTTCAGCCAAGTCTCAGTAAAACACATTAGGCTCGTTTCCCGATAAATCCTTTGTCCACGAACAAGTCCCGCAAACTCATCCATCTTGTTATGTAGAGCCCTCACATTGCCCATAATAATAGATGGTATAGCTTAAACACCTGGAGGATGCCCAGCCATCCCACCTGTTCAGTGTATACCAGTATCTAAACACCTGGAGGATGCCCAGCCATCCCACCTGTTCAGTGTATACCAGTATCTAAACACCTGGAAGATGCCCAGCCATCCCACCTGTTCAGTGTATACCAGTATCTAAACACCTGGAGGATGCCCAGCCATCCCACCTGTTCAGTGTATACCAGTATCTAAACACCTGGAGGATGCCCAGCCATCCCACCTGTTCAGTGTATACCAGTATCTAAACACCTGGAAGATGCCCAGCCATCCCACCTGTTCAGTGTATACCAGTATCTAAACACCTGGAGGATGCCCAGCCATCCCACCTGTTCAGTGTATACCAGTATCTAAACACCTGGAGGATGCCCAGCCATCCCACCTGTTCAGTGTATACCAGTATCTAAACACCTGGAGGATGCCCAGCCATCCCACCTGTTCAGTGTATACCAGTATCTAAACACCTGGAAGATGCCCAGCCATCCCACCTGTTCAGTGTATACCAGTATCTAAACACCTGGAAGATGCCCAGCCATCCCACCTGTTCAGTGTATACCAGTATCTAAACACCTGGAAGATGCCCAGCCATCCCACCTGTTCAGTGTATACCAGTATCTAAACACCTGGAAGATGCCCAGCCATCCCACCTGTTCTATTACACAACCAGCACATGTGGGTCTCCTTCAGTAGAGTGAATGGAGTGAAACAGCAACAGATTGTCTCTGTATCTGATAATGGGACTAAACAGAACCAAATGGTCTAAAATGAGGAGGGAATTTGGGTTGCGTAACATTTTGCTATGGACTGTGCACTAACAACCCCAGCTGTGTTAAGGAAATACAGACTGTAAAAGCTGAACTGTGGTCATGCAGGATTGCCAGGTCTAGCTAAAAAATGTTGCACAATGGCCACTCAAAACCAACCCACAAGGCCTGAAAACTAGCCCCCCAAAACCAACCCACAAGGTCTGAAAACTAGCCCCCCAAAACCAACCCACAAGGCCTGAAAAACTATCCCCCCCAAAACCAACCCACAAGGTCTGGAAACTACCCCCCAAAAAAGAATTTGCAGCAAGAGGAAATAGGGGTTATTTATCCAATAGGTGTCTCCATATTACCTAGCTAGCTAGGGGTTATTTATCCAATATGTGTCTCCATATTACCTAGCTAGCTAGCAGTTATTTATCCAGTAGGTGTCTCCATAATACCTAGCTAGCTAGGGGTTATTTATCCAATAGGTGTCTCCATAATACCTAGCTAGCTAGTGGTTATTTATCCAATAGGTGTCTCCATAATACCTAGCTAGCGGTTATTTATCCAATAGGTGTCTCCATAATACCTAGCTAGCGGTTATTTATCCAATAGGTTTCTCCATAATACCTAACTAGCTAGGGGTTATTTATCCAATAGGTGTCTCCATAATACCTAGCTAGCGGTTATTTATCCAATAGGTGTCTCCATACTACCTAGCTAGCTAGGGGTTATTTATCCAATAGGATTCTCCATATTACCTAGCGGTTATTTATCCAATAGGTTTCTCCATATTACCTAGCTAGCTAGGGGTTATTTATCCAATAGGTGTCTCCATACTACCTAGCTAGCTAGGGGTTATTTATCCAATAGGTGTCTCCATACTACCTAGCTAGCTAGGGGTTATTTATCCAATAGGTGTCTCCATATTACCTAGCTAGCTAGGGGATATTTATCCAATAGGTTTCTCCATACTACCTAGCTAGCTAGGGGTTATTTATCCAATAGGTGTCTCCATACTACCTAGCGGTTATTTATCCAATAGGTTTCTCCATAATACCTAGCTAGCTAGGGGTTGTTTATCCAATAGGTGTCTCCATAATACCTAGCTAGCTAGGGGTTATTTATCCAATAGGTGTCTCCATAATACCTAGCTAGCTAGGGGTTATTTATCCAATAGGTGTCTCCATATTACCTAGCTAGCTAGGGGTTATTTATCCAATAGGTGTCTCCATAATACCTAGCTAGCTAGTGGTTATTTATCCAATAGGTGTCTCCATAATACCTAGCTAGCGGTTATTTATCCAATAGGTGTCTCCATAATACCTAGCTAGCGGTTATTTATCCAATAGGTTTCTCCATAATACCTAACTAGCTAGGGGTTATTTATCCAATAGGTGTCTCCATAATACCTAGCTAGCGGTTATTTATCCAATAGGTGTCTCCATACTACCTAGCTAGCTAGGGGTTATTTATCCAATAGGATTCTCCATATTACCTAGCGGTTATTTATCCAATAGGTTTCTCCATATTACCTAGCTAGCTAGGGGTTATTTATCCAATAGGTGTCTCCATACTACCTAGCTAGCTAGGGGTTATTTATCCAATAGGTGTCTCCATACTACCTAGCTAGCTAGGGGTTATTTATCCAATAGGTGTCTCCATATTACCTAGCTAGCTAGGGGATATTTATCCAATAGGTTTCTCCATACTACCTAGCTAGCTAGGGGTTATTTATCCAATAGGTGTCTCCATACTACCTAGCGGTTATTTATCCAATAGGTTTCTCCATAATACCTAGCTAGCTAGGGGTTGTTTATCCAATAGGTGTCTCCATAATACCTAGCTAGCTAGGGGTTATTTATCCAATAGGTGTCTCCATAATACCTAGCTAGCTAGGGGTTATTTATCCAATAGGTGTCTCCATATTACCTAGCTAGCTAGGGGTTATTTATCCAATAGGTGTCTCCATAATACCTAGCTAGCGGTTATTTATCCAATAGGTGTCTCCATACTACCTAGCTAGCTAGGGGTTATTTATCCAATAGGTTTCTCCATATTACCTAGCGGTTATTTATCCAATAGGTTTCTCCATATTACCTAGCTAGCTAGGGGTTATTTATCCAATAGGTGTCTCCATACTACCTAGCGGTTATTTATCCAATAGGTTTCTCCGTACTACCTAGCTAGCTAGGGGTTATTTATCCAATAGGTTTCTCCATACTACCTAGCTAGCTAGGGGTTATTTATCCAATAGGTGTCTCCATAATACCTAGCTAGCTAGGGGTTATTTATCCAATAGGTTTCTCCATATTACCTAGCGGTTATTTATCCAATAGGTTTCTCCGTACTACCTAGCTAGCTAGGGGTTATTTATCCAATAGGTTTCTCCATACTACCTAGCTAGCTAGGGGTTATTTATCCAATAGGTGTCTCCATAATACCTAGCTAGCTAGGGGTTATTTATCCAATAGGTTTCTCCATATTACTTAAGGGTTATTTTGTTGTTCTCACATCACTTGTCATGAGTGCTGCTCTCCTCTCACTCCGGTGACTCAGCTGCAGTATTCCTTACCACTCACTCAGCAACGCCCTGCCTCATAGCAGCAGGTCACAGTAAAATTCATAGATGGCGGCTACGGTGTAATTTAGAAGTAGCCCAAAAACCTGCAACCAATACATTTTCAACCACAACATTGTTTTCAAAGTACCCTAATTTACAGGAAAAGCGCAGACATGGCAACCCTGGTCGTGTGCCTGTTTCAGTGTCAGTTGTAGCAGGGAGATTAATACTATTACCAACCACACCAATACAACCAGCCATTTAGCAGTTGAAATCAGTCAACATTTATTATACAGAAAAAACATTAGCATTCCGGTCTGATCCTGTTCAAGGTAGTCTGTTCTGGAGCATTCTGGGGTTGGAGGTCAGGGTTCGCCTCAGTGGTCAGACTTCTTTGGGGGGAAGAGAGCGTACTCTAGAGTCAGAGCCACAGCGAAGGCAGCAAAGCCCCATTTAAAACCCCTCAGCATCACGTCTCCCAGGGATACAGGACGACTGAACCCTCCCTTGTACCTCCACACCTCATTACTGTGGGTGGGAGAGAGGGGAGGAGGGGGGAGAGAGGGGAGGGAGAAACATCTATCAATTGACTTTTTCCACATTTTGTTATGTTACAGCCTTATTCTAAAATTTAGCAAATTATATTTTTTCATCATCACACAATACCCGTAACGAAAAAGCGAAAACCGATTTTTTGGCATTTTTGCAAATGTATAAAAAAAATAATTCTGAAATACCTTATTTACATTAGTATTCAGACCCTTTGCTATGAGACTCCAAATTGAGCTCAGTTGCATCCTGTTTCCATTGATCATCCTTGAGATGTTTCTACAACTTCATTGGAGTCCACCTGTGGTGAATTAAATTAATTGGACATAATTTGGAAAGGCACACACCGGTCTACACTACCGTTCAAACGTTTGGGGTCACTTAGAAATGTCCTTGTTTTTTAAAAGAAAAGCTAATTTTTTGTCCATTAAAATAACATCAATTTGATCAGAAATACAGTGTAGACATTGTTAATGTTGTAAATGAGCTGGAATATCTACATAGGCGTACAGAGGCCCATTATCAGCAACCATCAGTTTATCATTTTAAAAAGCTAATTGATCATTAGAAAACCCTTTTGCAATTATGTTAGCACAGCTGAAAACTGTTGTGCTTATTAAAGAAGCAATAAAACTGTCCTTCTTTAGACTAGTTGAGTATCTGGAGCATCAGCATTTGTGGGTTCGATTAGAGGCTCAAAATGGCCAGAAACAAAGAACTTTCTTCTGAAACGCATCAGTCTATTCATGTTCTGAGAAATGAAGGCTATTCCATGCGAGAAATTGCCAAGAAACTGAAGATCTCGTACAACGCTGTGTACTACTCCCTTCACAGAACAGCGCAAACTGGCTCTAACCAGAATAGAAAGAGGAGTGGGAGGCCCCGGTGCACAACTGAGCAAGAGGACAAGTACATTAGTGTCTAGTTTGAGAAACAGACGCCTCACAAGTCCTCAACTGGCAGCTTCATTAAATAGTACCTGTAAAACACCAGTCTCAACGTCAACAGTGAAGAGGCGACTCCGGGATGCTGGGTTTCTCGGCAGAGTTGCAAAGAAAAAGCTATATCTCAGACTAACCAATAAAAATAAAAAATGTAGATGGGCAAAAGAACACAGACACTGGACAGAGGAAGATTGGAAAAAAGTGTTACGGACAGACAAATCTAAGTTTGCGGTGTTCGGATCACAAATACCTCGTTTCCACCAAAGAAGAACTGGTTGGGAACTGGTGCTGGTTCAAAGTTGGTTCAAAGTTGGTTCAAAGTTGGTTCAAAGTTGGTTCAACTTGCGAACCTTCTCAGAACCTGTTTGTTTTTCCACTGACTAGAGAGCCCAGCGAACGACGTCGTTACATCACTGTGTACGTCGCCATACGTCTTAGCTTTCCCAGAAACGCTTGCGCCAACTTCAAGCATAACAATTACAATGGCGGACTACATCGTCTTTCTGCAAATGTTTCTCCTGGCTTTGAGATCCTATATTGGGGTCAGAAGAAGACGTTTAGAACACATTTGTGCTGCTCGTCTGGGTTACTATAGACGGAGTTGTGTTAGGGTCCAGACTATCTATTACTACTGACTGTTCCGCTTTAGAATCCATCTTTCTTCAATCGTTGTACCATCTTTCTACTACCGCTGTGTTTTTAGCAATGGCGGTCACAACCTTTCCCGCAATAATCCCGCCCCCAGCCGCCGACGTAAGCATGACGTGGTAAAAGAACGGTTCTAGTCCAGCAAAGAGTTGGCGCCGCTTTGGAACCAATTTTCCTGGCCGAGAACCGGTTCTTTGGCTGTCGAAACACAAAGAACTGGTTCGCGAGTAGGAACCGGCTCCGAACCTCAAAATGCTTTGGTGGAAAAGGGGTAAAAGAAGAACATTCGTGAGACGCAGACCAAATGAAAACATGCTGGAGGAGTGCTTGACGCCATCTATCAAGCATGGGGTCTGGGGGAGCTTTGGTGGTGGTAAAGTGGGAGATTTGTACAGGGTGAAAGGGATCTTGAAGAAGGAAGGCTATCACTCCATTTTGCAACACCATGCCATACTCTGTGGACGGCGCTTAATAGGAGCCAATTTCCTCCTACAACAGGACAATGACCCAAAGCACAGCTCCAAACTATGCAATAACTATTTAGGGAAGAAGCAGTCAGCTGGTATTCTGTCTATAATGGAGTGGCCAGCACAGTCACTGGATCTCAACCCTATTGAGCTGTTGTGGGAGCAGCTTGACCGTATGGTACGTAAGAAGTGGCCATCAAGCCAATCCAACTTGTGGGAGGTGCTTCAGGAAGCATGGGGTGAAATCTCTTCAGATTACCTCAACAAATTGACAACTAGAATGCCAAAGGTCTGCAACGCTGTAATTGCTGCAAATGGAGGAATCTTTGACGAAAGCAAAGTTTGAAGGACACAATTATTATTTCAATTAAAAATCATTATTTATAACCTTGTCAACATCTTGACTATATTTCCTATTCATTTTGCAACTAATTTCATGTATGTTTTCATTTAAAACAAGGACATTTCTAAGTGACCCAAAACCTTTGAACGGTAGCGTATATAAGGTCCCACAGTTGACAGTGCATGTCAGAGCAAAAACCAAGCCATGAGGTCGAAGGAATTGTCCATAGAGCTCCGAGACAGGATTGTGTCAAGGCACAGATCTGGGGAAGGGTACCAAAACATTTCTGCAGCATTGAAGGTCCCCAAGAACACAGTGGCCTCCATCATTCTTAAATGGAAGAAGCTTGGAACCACCAAGACTCCCTAGAGCTGGCCGCCCAGCCAAACTGAGCAATCGGGGAAGAAGGGCCTTGGTCAGGGAGGTGACCAAGAACCTGATCACTCTGAAAGAGCTCCAGAATTCCTCTGTGGAGATGGGAAAACCTTCCAGAAGGACAACCATTTCTGCAGCACTCCACCAATCAGGCCTTTACAATAGAGTGGCCAGACGGAAGCCACTCCTCAGTAAAAGGCACATGACAGCCCTCTTGGAGCCAAAAGGCACCTAAAGACTCTCAGACCATGAGAAACAAGATTCTCTGGTCTGATGAAACCAAGATTAACCTCTTTGGCCTGAATGCTAAGTGTCACGTCTGGAGGAAACCTGGCACCATCCCTACGGTGAAGCATGGTGGTGGCAGCATCGTGCTGTAAGGATGTTTTTCAGCAACAGGGACTGGGAGACAAGTCCGGATCGAGGGAAAGATGGACAGAGCAAAGTACAGAGAGATCCTTGATGAAAACCTGCTCCAGGACCTCAGACTGGGGTGAAGGTTCACCTTCCAACAGGACAACGACCCTAAGCACACAGCCAAGACAATGCAGGAGTGGCTTCGGGATGTCCTTGAGTGGCCCAACCAGAGCCCGGACTTGAACATCTCTGGAGAGCCCTGAAAATAGCTGTGCAGCGACGCTCCCCATCCAACCTGACAGAGCATGAGAGGATCTGCAGAGAAGAATGGGAGAAACTCCCCAAATACAGGTGTTCCAAGCTTGTAGCGTCAAACCCAAGAAGACTCAAGGCTGTAATCACTGCCAAAGGTGCTTCAACAAAGTACTGAGTAAAGGGTCTGAATACTTACGTACATTTGATATTTCTGTTTTTTTATTTTAAATACATTTGAAGAATTTAGAATAACCTGTTTTGTCTTTGTCATTATGGGGTATTGTGTCATTATGGGGTATTGTGTCATTATGGGGTATTGTGTCATTATGGGGTATTGGGTCATTATGGGGTATTGGGTCATTATGGGGTATTGATGTCATTATGGGGTATTGATGTCATTATGGGGTATTGGGTCATTATGGGGTATTGGGTCATTATGGGGTATTGGGTCATTATGGGGTATTGTGTCATTATGGGGTATTGTGTCATTATGGGGTATTGTATCATTATTCTCCTCATCTTGTGTGTAGATTGATGGGGGAAAACAATTTAATCAACTTTAGAATAAAGCTGTAACGTAACAAAGTGTGGAATAAGTCAAGGGGTCTGATTACTTTCTGAATGCACTGTACATGTACACATCTATAAAGCAAAGATCTCCCTCTCGCTCACCGTGCCCATGGGTCCTTCAGTCCTCTAGCTGCTAGTCTCTGCTGTGTGAACGCCAGAGGTGTTCCCTCTACCTTCCACAGCTTTAGGTCTGGCAGGTTCAGTTTACTACCGTGGCCGTGGTCTCCTCCCATCCTAACACACAGCATCATTGGTTTTGAGTTGTGGAATTAGCCAAATTAGCTAGCTAGTTGGATTAGCTAACTGATCGCACCATCTTTATAACCATGCTATAGCAAGCTGCTAACGTTAGTTCATGAAACATACAGGACTCAGTTTAGCTAGGTAGTTAGCCTGCTATTTAACGTCAACAGTGGACCTCGGGAAACAGCAATGACATACATTTAACCATAACACAATATAATCTCAGTCTTTAGTAGTACAACATATTTATATATCAAACACGTACGTCTTATTTCATGTATATAATAGTATAACACACATAACAGCTGTACCTGTTTGTTTGTGACCTCTGTTGTGGATGAAACTCTACGACAATTGAATCTGATATACGGCACTGCTACGGTACAGTAAAGAGACCAAACTTAGTTCGTCTTAGACTTTGTCGGGGCGCAAACAATCCAGTGTATGTAGCCTTTTGTCCCCCTAATATGGTTCTGAAATAATCATCACCCACTAATTAACTTGTCATTTTTTAAGATGACGTGTTTGAGATGTTAATGGATCAATATTTATCTTTTACAAGTTAGCTAAGACAATTAATATATATCACAACTTTGGATTTCACCCCTATCTCAAAATTGAATGGTTTTGACCATTCTGAAGTTTTTATGGAGTGATTCTCTTCGGCCATGCAGTGATTGTGTCTTTATGAGATTATCAACTTTACGCTGTATTTTTTAAAAATCTAATTTGCACTGATATGAGTTGTCTCAGGTAGCTTAGGCCTGGCCACACAGACACTAAAATAGAACTTGGTTCTATTTGTGACGCTCAACGATATGATAATGGGGATTTGTAATTAAGATTGAGATTGGACTAACATGTGGGTAATTGGATTATTATTTCTGCATAGGGTCAATAAAACATGAAAAGAAAGGGAGAGATATCAGACTTCTTTTTAAAGAAGCACAAACGGTCAGATCAGGTGCAAACAGACCCCAGCCCTTGCATCAACACCGGACCCCAGAGCAGCTCCCTACCTGAGGCTAGTCAGAGTCAGTGTGGTCAGACTTCACAAGGACCCAGTCTACCACCACCAGGTCAGAGCATCTACCAGGCAGTCAGTCACAAGGACCCAGTCTACCACCACCAGGTCAGTCACAAGAACCCAGTCTACCACCACCAGGTCAGTCACAAGGACCCAGTCTACCACCACCAGGTCAGAGCATCTACCAGGCAGTCAGTCACAAGGATCCAGTCTACCACCACCAGGTCAGTCACAAGGACCCAGTCTACCACCACCAGGTCAGAGCATCTACCAGGCAGTCAGTCACAAGGACCCAGTCTAACACCACCAGGTCAGAGCATCTACCAGGCAGTCAGTCACAAGGACCCAGTCTACCACCACCAGGTCAGAGCATCTACCAGGCAGTCAGTCACAAGGACCCAGTCTAACACCACCAGGTCAGTCACAAGGATCCAGTCTACCACCACCAGGTCAGTCACAAGGACCCAGTCTACCACCACCAGGTCAGTCACAAGAACCCAGTCTACCACCACCAGGTCAGTCAAAAGGACCCAGTCTACCACCACCAGGTCAGAGCATCTACCAGGCAGTCAGTCACAAGGACCCAGTCTAACACCACCAGGTCAGAGCATCTACCAGGCAGTCAGTCACAAGGACCCAGTCTACCACCACCAGGTCAGAGCATCTACCAGGCAGTCAGTCACAAGGACCCAGTCTAACACCACCAGGTCAGTCACAAGGATCCAGTCTACCACCACCAGGTCAGTCACAAGGACCCAGTCTACCACCACCAGGTCAGTCACAAGAACCCAGTCTACCACCACCAGGTCAGTCAAAAGGACCCAGTCTACCACCACCAGGTCAGAGCATCTACCAGGCAGTCAGTCACAAGGACCCAGTCTAACACCACCAGGTCAGAGCATCTACCAGGCAGTCAGTCACAAGGACCCAGTCTACCACCACCAGGTCAGAGCATCTACCAGGCAGTCAGTCACAAGGACCCAGTCTAACACCACCAGGTCAGTCACAAGGATCCAGTCTACCACCACCAGGTCAGTCACAAGGACCCAGTCTACCACCACCAGGTCAGTCACAAGGACCCAGTCTACCACCACCAGGTCAGAGCATCTACCAGGCAGTCAGTCACAAGGACCCAGTCTACCACCACCAGGTCAGAACATCTACCAGGCAGTCAGTCACAAGGACCCAGTCTAACACCACCAGGTCAGAGCATCTACCAGGCAGTCAGTGACAAGGACCCAGTCTACCACCACCAGGTCAGAGCATCTACCAGGCAGTCAGTCACAAGGACCCAGTCTAACACCACCAGGTCAGTCACAATGACCCAGTCTACCACCACCAGGTCAGTCACAAGGACCCAGTCTACCACCACCAGGTCAGTCACAAGGACCCAGTCTACCACCACCAGGTCAGTCACAAGGATCCAGTCTACCACCACATGCCCAGTTCATAATGTAAGTTTATCTTCAGCTTTTAATGGATGATTTTGTCAGATTAAGACTCACTTTAAAATGTTGGTTGTTGATTCATGTGTTCTTGTTTTGATGGCTGTGGCATTTCTATTGTGATTATACACTAATGGTTGTTGTGTTATTTTAATGTAATAGATATCGATGGATGACACAGAGACCTCTGGCTCTGATCAAGACAGTGAGCCAGAGCTGCCAGGGGATGTCATCAAGCCCCTCCCACCTGCATCAAGCACCAGACCAAAAGGACCAATGGTAGGCCAGGCCTATTCTTTAAACTGCACATTTTAGTTAGCAGCTGTTACTATCTAATCTTGTGGATCCCTTAATTATACATTTCCATAGAGATATGACACATTATTTAACGTGTGAGGGTTACTTTGGAGAACTATGGAAAGAGGTTGAAGAGATTTCAGAACACTGCAAAATAAGTGTAGAAACAGTGTGTTAAAGACAGCCTTAAACAAGCTTGAGATTTCAGGACTCATTGATGATGAGCGCAGTAGGACAGAACAATAGTGATGATGAGCACAGTAGGACAGAACAATAGTGATGATGAGCACAGTAGGACAGAACAATAGTGATGGTGAGCACAGTAGGACAGAACAATAGTGATGACGAGCACAGTAGGACAGAACAATAGTGATGATGAGCACAGTAGGACAGAACAATAGTGATGGTGAGAACTTCCAGAGATCTATCTTTTATCAGGTGCTTGACAGTCTCACAGCTGAGCTGCAGAGGTGTTTTTCAAATTATAATTGCAAGGTAATGCAAGGGGTCCGGTCTCTCAACCCAAAGAGTACAACATTCTTGAAATTTAGAGGACCTCAAACATGAGGTTCATCAAACTAAGCGGCTTCTTGATAGGAGAGAGAAGTGGAAGGCACAGACCTTCTGCTCTCCTTGACTTTGTTGTGTTTCTAGAACCTTATAAAGAGGTCTTCCATGAGCTATTTCGACTTTGTAAGATTTCTGTTACCAGTCAGCAATGCTTCTTGCGAGAGAAGCTTCTCAGCTTTAAAACTGATTTAAAAAACACCTTAGGACCACAATGGTGGAAGACAGGTTAGGTCACCTGGGAATTCTCAGTGTTGAGTCAAGGAGGGCACGCTCCCTCAACATGGATGAGTTTGTGAAACATTTTGCCAGTTCTCACCAGAACCACAAAATGATGCTGTTTTAAATCTACCTAGGATAATTTGGCACTTAGGCGGTTCCTCTGGTCCTGATTAAAACCTGCACTGTGTACCAGCTAGTACACTGACATTCTGATGATAAATCCAAAGGCTATCATGTCACACAGATTTAATGTGGTCTTGATTAGGCCAATTCCAAAAGGTTTCTTTGCTATTAGTTAACATAATATACAGTATATGAGCATAAATATGATACTATAAGTTTGTAATATTGATGGGCACCAAAATTATTTGTATTTTTCAAGTCAATTTCTGCTTGATACCTGTGTGTCAAATTGCAGTGTTTTTTTGGTAAATGTACTTTTTTGTAAAAAACTAGGTGCTTGCGAAGCTTATCGCACAACGCTTGGAGACGGTCCTACCGGGAGCAAACTGGCTTTATCAAGGAGAGACATTATTTTTTCAACATTCAGACTTTGTTTAATATTATTTATTCCAAGCAAGTCTCTGAGTGCCCTGAGCTGGTAATCTCTCTGGATGCGGAGAAGGCTTTTGATAGAATTGAGTGGGACTTTCTCTTTGCAGTTCTTGGAAACTTTTGCTGGTGGATCCGCCTACTGTACGTATCCCCTCAGGCCAGTGTCTGCACCAACGACACCCGTTCCAACTATTTTGCCCTGGGACACGGCACTAGGCAGGGTTGTCCTCTGTCCCCTCTACTGTTCGCCATTGCGATTGAGCCCCTTTCTGTTGCCAAATTAGCTAGCGGGTCTCAACGTATAAATACTTGGGAGTTGAAATTGATTATAAATTAACTTTTTTATGAATGTGCACTGAATAAAACTAAGAAAATGCACCAGCGGATGTACTTCCTTAGAAAACTATATAATTTTAGATTAGAAAGACACATTCTTGTAGAGTTTTATAAAAGTCTCCTCCAGAGTGTTCTGTCCTTTGACCTTATCTGTGTGTTTGGCAACATGCATGTTAAGGACCAAAAGAAACTGCAGCACATGATCAAGATGGCCAGCGGGATCATGGGAATTGACCAGGTGTCGGCAGCTCAGCTGTACAATGAGCTTATTTTAAAAAAGACTGACCAAATCCTCAATGACCCTCCTCACCCTCTTCATCATACATTTATGAGAAATAATCGGTCAACTGGTAGAATTTTACAACAGAGAATTAGAACAGAAAGGTACAATAGATCATTTGTACCTACAGCGATCAGATTGTATAATGACCAAGCACATCGCAAGCTATCATAGTTTTAGTTACCTGATAATATTATACATTTTTAACGTTAAATGTTGGATTTTTATTATTTCTTTTTTTAGTCATTGTTATTTTATTTTTCTTGTTTATTGGTTTGACTGTTGTGTTTATGTGTTGTGTTTATGTGTTGTGTTTATGTGTTGTGTTTATGTGTTGTGTTTATGTGTTGTGTTTATGTATTGTGTTTATGTATTGTGTTTATGTATTGTGTTTATGTATTGTGTTTATGTGTTGTGTTTATGTGTTGTGTTTATGTGTTGTGTTTATGTTTTTAGAGAATATGTTGTGACAAGGGCGCGTAATGAATGGCCACATGAATTTCCCCTTGTGGGATAATAAAGTTCACCTTGTAACCTTGTAACCTTGCTCTATGTCAGTAACCCGGTGGTTTGCTGCTCTATGTCAGTAACCAGGTGGTTTGCTGCTCTATGTCAGTAACCAGGTGGTTTGCTGCTCTATGTCAGTAACCCGGTGGTTTGCTGCTCTATGTCAGTAACCAGGTGGTTTGCTGCTCTATGTCAGTAACCCGGTGGTTTGCTGCTCTATGTCAGTAACCTGGTGGTTTGCTGCTCTATGTCAGTAACCAGGTGGTTTGCTGCTCTATGTCAGTAACCCGGTGGTTTGCTGCTCTATGTCAGTAACCAGGTGGTTTGCTGCTCTATGTCAGTAACCAGGTGGTTTGCTGCTCTATGTCAGTAACCTGGTGGTTTGCTGCTCTATGTCAGTAACCCGGTGGTTTGCTGCTCTATGTCAGTAACCCGGTGGTTTGCTGCTCTCTCGACAGTCTGACTTGCCTTTCCAGCTCAGCCGCTCTGGCTTTCAACATCTGGGAGTGAATGTGACTCGGTCTTTTCCCTCTCTTTTCTCTGCGAACTTTGCTCCCCTTCTCACACAGATGAAGTGTGATTTTCAGAGGTGGGGTAATTTACCCCTTACACTCATAGGAAGGATTAATGCAGTGAAGATGAATAGTCTGCCTAAATTCCTCGATCTTTTTCAGTCTATTGACCACCAGGCCATCACATCATTCATATGGGCAGGTAAGGTACCCAGAGTCAGTAGAGCTCTACTTCAGAGATGCAGATTTAGTGGCGGTCTGGCTTTACCCAACTTTCTATACTACTACTGGTCGGCCAATTTTCAGAAACTGCCATTCTGGCTACATGCTTCAGACTCCCAATGGTGCCACCTTGAGTCACGCTCCTGCATCTCTACTTCTCTCCCTGCCCTGCTCTGCTCTTCCCTCCCAATAGCACCTTCCCGTTATACTGGCAACCCTGTGGTACTCTCCACCCTTAAGATCTGGTACCAGTTTCTCCTCTGCATCTACCTTAGCCCCTATCAATAGAAATCATGCATTTCCCCCGTCCATAGTGGATACTGCCTTCTCCCTCTGGTCAAGAAAGGGTATTGCGACCTTTCAGGACATGTATGGTGACAGTGGTTTTGACAGTTTTCCTGATCTTGTCTCTAAGCGCTCCTTGCTTCCATCTCACTCCTTCCGCTACCTTCAGGTACGCCACTTTGTTTCCTCCCAGTTCCCAGGCTTTCCTGCCCCGCCCCCAAGTAGACCCTGGGATGCTGTGCTATCTCTGCTGCCCCATCAGAGTGGGCTAATCTCTCTGCTGCCCCATCAGAGTGGGCTAATCTCTCTGCTGCCCCATCAGAGTGGGCTAATCTCTCTGCTGCCCCATCAGAGTGGGCTAATCTCTCTGCTGCCCCATCAGTGGGCTAATCTCTCTGCTGCCCCATCAGAGTGGGCTAATCTCTCTGCTGCCCCATCAGTGGGCTAATCTCTCTGCTGCCCCATCAGAGTGGGCTAATCTCTCTGCTGCCCCATCAGAGTGGGCTAATCTCTCTGCTTTCCCATCAGAGTGGGCTAATCTCTCTGCTGCCCCATCAGTGGGCTAATCTCTCTGCTGCCCCATCAGAGTGGGCTAATCTCTCTGCTGCCCCATCAGAGTGGGCTAATCTCTCTGCTGCCCCATCAGAGTGGGCTAATCTCTCTGCTGCCCCATCAGTGGGCTAATCTCTCTGCTGCCCCATCAGAGTGGGCTAATCTCTCTGCTGCCCCATCAGAGTGGGCTAATCTCTCTGCTGCCCCATCAGAGTGGGCTAATCTCTCTGCTGCCCCATCAGAGTGGGCTAATCTCTCTGCTGCCCCATCAAATCTACTCGTGCATTATGTCTCTTGATGTGCATTCCACTGATAAAATCAAGTCGGCTTGGGAGCGGGAGATGGGGGTTGAGTTTACGCAGGGGTGGTGGAGTGAGGTAATAGACAGGATACGCTCCACGACACCTTGTGCTCGCCTGGGTCTTATCCAATTTAAAGTGGTACACAGAGTGCACTTCTCCAAGGCCAGACTGGCTTGTATTTACCCTGACGTAAAGGATGAGTGTGATAGATGCCATGCCTCCCCCTGTGATCTCACTCATATGTTTGCCCAATGCCCTGCCTTAAATAGCTATTGGGACTCTATATTCAAGGTAGTGTCTGGGGTGCTGGGTGTGGCCTTGCGGCCGTGCCCTATGTTAGCAGTGTTTGGCATTCCTGCTGACTTGTCCTCCTTGAACCACAGACTGCAGAGGTGGTTGCATTCACTTCTTTACTGGCCAGACGTAGAATACTTTTGGATTGGAAGTCAGTCCACCCCCCATTCATCTCTCAATGGCTCAGGGATGTTATGTTTTTCTGGAAAAAATAAAATGTTCAATAAGGGGCTCCACTTTCAACTTTACAAAAAAATGGCAGCCATTTATTTCTTACTTTGAAAAGTTAGAGACACTGACTGATTAGTTTACTTATCTTTCTTTCCTCCCTTTCTTTTCTTCTTTCTCCTTCCCTTGTACTGTGTTGGTTTTCTCGTGCCTTATGTTTTCCAGGTCCTCGTTTTTAGGTATGTAGTCTGTGTTTGTGTGTGTGTTTGTGTGTGTGTGTGTGTGTGTGGGGTTTGCTGGGAATGCTGGGGGAAAGGAGCAGTGGTCTGGTCTCTGAGTGCTGGGGGATAGGAGCAGTGGTCTGGTCTCTGAGTGCTGGGGGATTCTAGATGCCAGGTTAGGGTTACACACACATGTTCTGTCATGGTCTATGAACCCCCTGAAGAAGCCTTGCCCCCCCCCCCTGTATAAAACTCTAGTTCAGCCACTGTTTGGCAGGCCGGGATGTCCTTGTCCCATCATGCTGTAGCAACTCCTGTGGCGGGATGGGAGCAAGCACACTGACACTGTCGCCAGGTGTACGGTTCCCTCCAACAAATTGGTACGGATGGCTTCCGGGTTAAGTGTGCATTGTGTCAGGAAGCAGTGCGGCTTGGCGAGGTTGTGTTTCGCACGGCTCTCGGCCTTCGCCTCACCCGAGTCCGTATGGGAGTAGCAGCAATGGGACAAGACTAACTAACGATTGGCTATGACGAAAAAAATAATTCAAAAATAAATAACAACCCAATGTTTATATCCCAGGACAAATTAGCTACAAACAGCTAGCTAGCTATCTAAATTACCAGACATGTCTCAACATGTCCCCAAATTAGAATAGTTGGTTGAGTTTGTTTTGATAGTTCAACCTGCTAGTCCTGATCGCGTTTGGTGTGGGGGAACAAAACCAACATGTGCGCGATGGCTGTCTGGTCAGCATGTTATTCCGGTAAAACACAGTGCATAGATAACAATAACCTAGCAAATTACATACAGTACCAGTCAAAAGTTTGGACACCGACTCATTCAAGGGTTTTTCTTTATTTTTACTATTTTCTACATTGTAGAATAATAGTGAAGACATCGAAACTATGAAATAACACATATGGAATCATGTAGTAACCAAAAAAGTGTTTTTATATTTAAGATTCTTCAAAGTAGCCACCCTTTTCCTCGAGCTCCTGAGTGGCGCAGCGGTCCAAGGCACTGCATCTCAGTGCTAGAGGCATCACTGCAGACCTTGGTTCGATCCCGGTCTGTATCACAACCGGCCGTGATCGGGAGTCCCATAGGGCGGCGCACAATTGGCCCAGCGACGTCAGGGGAGGCCAGGGTTGTAATTAAGTATTTGTTCTCAACTGATGTGCCTAGTTAAAGAAAGGTTAAATAAAAAATGTATTGCCTTGATGACAGCTTTGCACAATGTTGGCATTCTCTCAACCAGCTTCATGAGGTAGTCACCTGGAATGTATTCAAGGCATTTGAGCCAATCAGTTGTGTTGTGACTAGGTAGGGCTGGTATACAGAAGATAGCCCTATTTGGTAAAAGACCATATTATGGCAAGAACAGCTCAAATAAGCAAAGAGAAACGACAGTCATTACTTTAAGACATGAAGGTCAGTCGCAAAAACAATGTGAATAGTCCTGGTTTTATGAGCTGTTCAGGAGTCTGATGGCTTGGGGGTAAAAGCTGTTAAGAAGCCTTTTGGACCTAGACTTGGTGTTCCGGTACCGCTTGCCATGCGGTAGCAGAGAGAACAGTCTATGACTGGGGTGACTGGAGTCTTTGACAATTTTTAGGGCCTTCCTCTGACACCGCCTGGTATAGAGGTCCTGGATGGCAGGAAGCTCGGCCCCAGTGATGTACTGGGCTGTACGCACTACCCTCTGTAGTGCCTTGCGGTCGGAGGCCGAGCGGTTGCCATAACAGGCAGTCAGGATGCTGTCGATGGTGCAGCTGTAGAACTTTTTGAGGATCTGCAGACCCATGCCAAGTCTCCTGAGGGGGAATAGGCTTTGTCTTGCCCTCTTCACGACTGTCTTGGTGTGTTTGGACCATGATAGTTTTTTGGTGATGTGGACACCAAGGAACTTGAAGCTCTCAACCTGCTCCACTGCAGCCCCATCGATGAGAATGGGGGTGTGCTCAGTCCTCTTTTTCCTGAAGTCCACTAAAGGACACCAATAAGAAGAAGAGACTTGCTTGGGCCAAGAAACATGAGCAATGGACATTAGACTGGTGGAAATCTGTCCTTTGGTCTGATGAGTCCAAATTTGAGATTTCTGGTTCCAACCGCAGTGTCTTTGTGAGACGCAGAGTAGGTGAACAGATGATTTCCACATGTGTGGTTTCCACCGTGAAGCATGGAGGAGTTGTGATGGTGTGGGGGTGCTTTGCTGGTGACACTGTCAGTGATTTATTTAGAATTCAAGGCACACTCAATCAGCATGGCTACCACAGCATTCTGCAGCGATACGCCATCCCATCTGGTTTGCACTTAGTGGGACTATCATCAGGACAATGACCCAACACACCTCCAGGCTGTGTAAGGGCTATTTAAACAAGGAGAGTGATGGAGTGCTGCATCAGATGACCTGGCCTCCACAATCACCCAATCTCAACCCAATTGAGATGGTTTGGGATGAGTTGGACGGCAGAGTGAAGGAAAAGCAGCCAGCAAGTGCTCAGCATATGTGGGAACTCCTTCAAGACTGTTGGAAAAGCATTCCAGGACACATACGTTGCATTCCATTAGCTCATTTCCAGACATGATTATGAGCCGTCATCCCCTCAACAGCCTCCACTGGGGCAGAAGTGCAAGACCAGGAACAGGCCACATACCTAGCGTTGGTCAGAACTTGAACCTGTGAACTTTTTATGGTACACCTAATTCTAATTGTAGCCATTTTATGTGATGGTAAAGGTAGGGGTGTACTAACTTTATGTGATGGTAAAGGTAGGGGTGTACTAACTTTATGTGATGGTAAAGGTAGGGGTGTACTAACTTTATGTGATGGTAAAGGTAGGGGTGTACTAACTTTATGTGATGGTAAAGGTAGGGCTGTACTAACTTTATGTGATGGTAAAGGTAGGGCTGTACTAACTTTATGTGATGGTAAAGGTAGGGCTGTACTAACTTTATGTGATGGTAAAGGTAGGGGTGTACTAACTTTATGTGATGGTAAAGGTAGGGGTGTACTAACTGTATGTGATGGTAAAGGTAGGGGTGTACTAACGTTATGTGATGGTAAAGGTAGGGGTGTACTAACTTTATGTGATGGTAAAGGTAGGGGTGTACTAACTTTATGTGATGGTAAAGGTAGGGGTGTACTAACTTTATGTGATGGTAAAGGTAGGGGTGTACTAACTTTATGTGATGGTAAAGGTAGGGCTGTACTAACTTTATGTGATGGTAAAGGTAGGGGTGTACTAACTTTATGTGATGGTAAAGGTAGGGGTGTACTAACTTTATGTGATGGTAAAGGTAGGGGTGTACTAACTTTATGTGATGGTAAAGGTAGGGGTGTAGTAACTTTTATGTGATGGTAAAGGTAGGGGTGTACTAACTTTATGTGATGGTAAAGGTAGGGGTGTACTAACTTTATGTGATGGTAAAGGTAGGGCTGTACTAACTTTATGTGATGGTAAAGGTAGGGGTGTACTAACTTTATGTGATGGTAAAGGTAGGGGTGTACTAACTTTATGTGATGGTAAAGGTAGGGGTGTACTAACTTTATGTGATGGTAAAGGTAGGGGTGTACTAACTTTATATGATGGTAAAGGTAGGGGTGTTCTAACTTTATGTGATGGTAAAGGTAGGGGTGTACTAACTTTATGTGATGGTAAAGGTAGGGGTGTACTAACTTTATGTGATGGTAAAGGTAGGGGTGTACTAACTTTATGTGATGGTAAAGGTAGGGGTGTACTAACTTTATGTGATGGTAAAGGTAGGGGTGTACTAACTTTATGTGATGGTAAAGGTAGGGGTGTACTAACTTTATGTGATGGTAAAGGTAGGGGTGTACTAACTTTATGTGATGGTAAAGGTAGGGGTGTACTAACTTTATGTGATGGTAAAGGTAGGGGTGTACTAACTTTATGTGATGGTAAAGGTAGGGGTGTACTAACTTTATGTGATGGTAAAGGTAGGGCTGTACTAACTTTATGTGATGGTAAAGGTAGGGCTGTACTAACTTTATGTGATGGTAAAGGTAGGGCTGTACTAACTTTATGTGATGGTAAAGGTAGGGCTGTACTAACTTTATGTGATGGTAAAGGTAGGGGTGTACTAACTGTATGTGATGGTAAAGGTAGGGGTGTACTAACGTTATGTGATGGTAAAGGTAGGGGTGTACTAACTTTATGTGATGGTAAAGGTAGGGGTGTACTAACTTTATGTGATCGTAAAGGTAGGGGTGTACTAACTTTATGTGATGGTAAAGGTAGGGGTGTACTAACTTTATGTGATGGTAAAGGTAGGGCTGTACTAACTTTATGTGATGGTAAAGGTAGGGGTGTACTAACTTTATGTGATGGTAAAGGTAGGGGTGTACTAACTTTATGTGATGGTAAAGGTAGGGGTGTACTAACTTTATGTGATGGTAAAGGTAGGGGTGAACTAAATTTATGTGATGGTAAAGGTAGGGGTGTACTAACTTTATGTGATGGTAAAGGTAGGGGTGTACTAACTGTATGTGATGGTAAAGGTAGGGGTGTACTAACTTTATGTGATGGTAAAGGTAGGGGTGTACTAACTTTATGTGATGGTAAAGGTAGGGGTGTACTAACTTTATGTGATGGTAAAGGTAGGGGTGTACTAACTTTATGTGATGGTAAAGGTAGGGGTGTTCTAACTTTATGTGATGGTAAAGGTAGGGGTGTACTAACTTTATGTGATGGTAAAGGTAGGGGTGTACTAACTTTATGTGATGGTAAAGGTAGGGGTGTACTAACTTTATGTGATGGTAAAGGTAGGGGTGTAGTAACTTTTATGTGATGGTAAAGGTAGGGGTGTACTAACTTTATGTGATGGTAAAGGTAGGGGTGTACTAACTTTATGTGATGGTAAAGGTAGGGGTGTACTAACTTTATGTGATGGTAAAGGTAGGGGTGTACTAACTTTATGTGATGGTAAAGGTAGGGGTGTTCTAACTTTATGTGATGGTAAAGGTAGGGGTGTACTAACTATGTGATGGTAAAGGTAGGGGTGTACTAACTTTATGTGATGGTAAAGGTAGGGGTGTACTAACTTTATGTGATGGTAAAGGTAGGGGTGTACTAACTTTATGTGATGGTAAAGGTAGGGGTGTACTAACTTTATGTGATGGTAAAGGTAGGGGTGTACTAACTGTATGTGATGGTAAAGGTAGGGGTGTACTAACTTTATGTGATGGTAAAGGTAGGGGTGTACTAACTTTATGTGATGGTAAAGGTAGGGGTGTACTAACTTTATGTGATGGTAAAGGTAGGGGTGTACTAACTTTATGTGATGGTAAAGGTAGGGGTGTACTAACTTTATGTGATGGTAAACGTAGGGGTGTACTAACTTTATGTGATGGTAAAGGTAGGGGTGTACTAACTTTATGTGATGGTAAACGTAGGGGTGTACTAACTTTATGTGATGGTAAAGGTAGGGGTGTACTAACTTTATGTGATGGTAAAGGTAGGGGTGTACTAACTTTATGTGATGGTAAAGGTAGGGGTGTACTAACTTTATGTGATGGTAAAGGTAGGGGTGTACTAACTTTATGTGATGGTAAAGGTAGGGGTGTACTAACTTTATGTGATGGTAAAGGTAGGGGTGTACTAACTTTATGTGATGGTAAAGGTAGGGGTGTACTAACTTTATGTGATGGTAAAGGTAGGGGTGTACTAACTTTATGTGATGGTAAAGGTTGGGGTGTACTAACTTTATGTGATGGTAAAGGTAGGGGTGTACTAACTTTATGTGATGGTAAAGGTAGGGGTGTACTAACTTTATGTGATGGTAAAGGTAGGGGTGTACTAACTTTATGTGATGGTAAAGGTAGGGGTGTAGTAACTTTTATGTGATGGTAAAGGTAGGGGTGTACTAACTTTATGTGATGGTAAAGGTAGGGGTGTACTAACTTTATGTGATGGTAAAGGTAGGGGTGTACTAACTTTATGTGATGGTAAAGGTAGGGGTGTACTAACTTTATGTGATGGTAAAGGTAGGGGTGTTCTAACTTTATGTGATGGTAAAGGTAGGGGTGTACTAACTATGTGATGGTAAAGGTAGGGGTGTACTAACTTTATGTGATGGTAAAGGTAGGGGTGTACTAACTTTATGTGATGGTAAAGGTAGGGGTGTACTAACTTTATGTGATGGTAAAGGTAGGGGTGTACTAACTTTATGTGATGGTAAAGGTAGGGGTGTACTAACTGTATGTGATGGTAAAGGTAGGGGTGTACTAACTTTATGTGATGGTAAAGGTAGGGGTGTACTAACTTTATGTGATGGTAAAGGTAGGGGTGTACTAACTTTATGTGATGGTAAAGGTAGGGGTGTACTAACTTTATGTGATGGTAAAGGTAGGGGTGTACTAACTTTATGTGATGGTAAACGTAGGGGTGTACTAACTTTATGTGATGGTAAAGGTAGGGGTGTACTAACTTTATGTGATGGTAAACGTAGGGGTGTACTAACTTTATGTGATGGTAAAGGTAGGGGTGTACTAACTTTATGTGATGGTAAAGGTAGGGGTGTACTAACTTTATGTGATGGTAAAGGTAGGGGTGTACTAACTTTATGTGATGGTAAAGGTAGGGGTGTACTAACTTTATGTGATGGTAAAGGTAGGGGTGTACTAACTTTATGTGATGGTAAAGGTAGGGGTGTACTAACTTTATGTGATGGTAAAGGTAGGGGTGTACTAACTTTATGTGATGGTAAAGGTAGGGGTGTACTAACTTTATGTGATGGTAAAGGTAAGGGTGTACTAACTTTATGTGATGGTAAAGGTAGGGGTGTACTAACTTTATGTGATGGTAAAGGTAGGGGTGTACTAACTTTATGTGATGGTAAAGGTAGGGGTGTACTAACTTTATGTGATGGTAAAGGTAGGGGTGTACTAACTTTATGTGATGGTAAAGGTAGGGGTGTACTAACTTTATGTGATGGTAAAGGTTGGGGTGTACTAACTTTATGTGATGGTAAAGGTAGGGGTGTACTAACTTTATGTGATGGTAAAGGTAGGGGTGTACTAACTTTATGTGATGGTAAAGGTAGGGGTGTACTAACTTTATGTGATGGTAAAGGTAGGGGTGTACTAACTTTATGTGATGGTAAAGGTAGGGGTGTACTAACTTTATGTGATGGTAAAGGTAGGGGTGTACTAACTTTATGTGATGGTAAAGGTAGGGGTGAACTAACTTTATGTGATGGTAAAGGTAGGGGTGTACTAACTTTATGTGATGGTAAAGGTAGGGGTGTACTAACTTTTTCACCATAAGGAAAAGGCATTTTTGTTTATTTTAATTACATAACATTTTCCCCCCAAAATGTTTTGTGTGATTTGTTAAATTAGGTTTCCTTTATCTGTCAATAGTGTTGAAGTGAAGATTACATCCATCTGTCCAAATATGTAAAATAAGAACTTTCCAGGGGGTGTACTTACTTTTTCACAAATGTATAAATGTATATGTTAAACATTTGAATCGGGAACTGATGGTGAATCATTACATCCCTAGTCAGAACCATAGACTGTATGGTCAGAACTGGGGGAGAAGTCATAGTGTTAAGGGTGTTTATTGTAAGGCAGAGTTATGTTTCTTTTTGAGACAAGACATTATGGCACTGGTCTGAAACACTAATAACACAGCCAATAATCAGGAGAATTATATCACATAGGCCTATTACCATGTTAATAATATCTGAATTATCTACAATTCTGTAGAGTCCGGGGTGATACAGACTGATACAGGGTAAGGCTGATAGGGGGATACAGACTGATACAGGGTAAGGCTGATAGGGTGATACAGACTGATACAGGGTAAGGCTGATAGGGGGATACAGACTGATACAGGGTAAGGCTGATAGGGTGATACAGACTGATACAGGGTAAGGCTGATAGGGTGATACAGACTGATACAGGGTAAGGCTGATAGAGTGATACAGACTGATACAGGGTAAGGCTGATAGAGTGATACAGACTGATACAGGGTAAGGCTGATAGAGTGAGAGCAGACAGATAGCATTCCGATCAGCGTTCTCCATACATCTACGGTCTGTCTACAATCATACACCCGTCCGTCCGTTGCCAAGGGCTGGTCTCCGCAGTGCTGGGTTGGTCTTCGTACCTTGTTTCCATAGTGATAGTTAGAGCTTGGCCTTGGGTTTCAGCAGCTCTTTCAGAGTGTCCAGATTCTCTCCCTCTGGGGCCGCAGGCCAGGCACTGTGATCTACACACGCATGAGAGGTAGGTTATGCACTCGTGTATAATTGTATAAGTGAGTAACTGTGTGTGTGTACCTACCTGGTATTTCCCACATAGAGTGGTAAAGACTCTGTCCAGCATCCACCCTCAGAGTGGCTCCAGATATGTAGGAAGCTGCAGGAGACAGGAGGAAACACACTGCTGGAGAGATCTACACAGAGAGAGAGAGAGAGAGAGAGAGAGAGAGAGACAGTCGGTCTGAAGCACTGGGTTTGTATGGTCCTGTGTGCATGCCATATGTACATAAATGATGTGTGTACCTCCTCGGGGACTCCCAGTCTTTTAGCAGGACTGAAGGGAACAGACATCCTAAACAGTGTTGGTCCAAACTCCTTATAGTTCTCAACGGCTGTCTTGGAGATGATGGTGCCCTGGAAGAGGTGACAGAGTGACTGACTGCCTTTAAACTCTTGGTCTTCTGTGGCTAGGTGCCATAAGACTGTGTTAGCCCACAGAGCTTGAGTTAAGGTTTTGAGAGCTTGGGGAGCAAACGCAAGTCTTCAGGTCAGTCATATTGTCACGTCTCAGCTCAATTACAATTCACACACACCGTGAACACACACACACACACACACACACTAATACACACACACTTGTACGTACCGGTGCTATGGCGTTGACTCTGACTCCAGACACAGCCCATTCGATGGCCAGAGTCTTAGTCAGGTTGTCTACAGCGGCCCGCGCTGCTCCGGTATGACTGGCCAGAGACAATGCAGATGTATGTCATGTGTAGAGTTGGTAGTAGGTATGTAGGTATGTAGTAGGTAGGTAGGTATGTAGTGTAGTAGGTAGGTAGACTAACCCCATGCCTGGTAGTATAGGTATAATAATGTAATGTAGTAGGTAGGTAGACTAACCCCATGCCTGGTAGTATAGGTATAATAATGTAGTGTAGTAGGTAGGTAGACTAACCCCATGCCTGGGAAGCCCTTCCACATATCAGCGATGATGTTGACGATCACTCCTCCATTCTCCTTCATCCATGCAGCATACACTATAAACACACCTTACTGTTATACACTATACACTATAAACACACCTTACTGTTATACACTATACACTAGAAACACACCTTACTGTTATACACTATACACTAGAAACACACCTTACTGTTATACACTATACACTAGAAACACACCTTACTGTTATACACTATACACTAGAAACACACCTTACTGTTATACACTATACACTGGAAACACACCTTACTGTTATACACTATACACTAGAAACACACCTTACTGTTATACACTATACACTAGAAACACACCTTACTGTTATACACTATACACTAGAAACACACCTTACTGTTATACACTATACACTGGAAACACACCTTACTGTTATACACTATACACTGGAAACACACCTTACTGTTATACACTATACACTAGAAACACACCTTACTGTTATACACTATACACTGGAAACACACCTTACTGTTATACACTATACACTAGAAACACACCTTACTGTTATACACTATACACTGGAAACACACCTTACTGTTATACACTATACACTAGAAACACACCTTACTGTTATACACTATACACTAGAAACACACCTTACTGTTATACACTATACACTGGAAACACACCTTACTGTTATACACTATACACTGGAAACACACCTTACTGTTATACACTATACACTAGAAACACACCTTACTGTTATACACTATACACTGGAAACACACCTTACTGTTATACACTATACACTGGAAACACACCTTACTGTTATACACTATACACTGGAAACACACCTTACTGTTATACACTATACACTAGAAACACACCTTACTGTTATACACTATACACTGGAAACACACCTTACTGTTATACACTATACACTAGAAACACACCTTACTGTTATACACTATACACTAGAAACACACCTTACTGTTATACACTATACACTGGAAACACACCTTACTGTTATACACTATACACTAGAAACACACCTTACTGTTATACACTATACACTGGAAACACACCTTACTGTTATACACTATACACTAGAAACACACCTTACTGTTATACACTATACACTGGAAACACACCTTACTGTTACACACTATACACTGGAAACACACCTTACTGTTATACACTATACACTGGAAACACACCTTACTGTTATACACTATACACTGGAAACACACCTTACTGTTATACACTATACACTAGAAACACACTATACACTAGAAACACACCTTACTGTTATACACTATACACTAGAAACACACCTTACTGTTATACACTATACACTAGAAACACACCTTACTGTTATACACTATACACTAGAAACACACCTTACTGTTATACACTATACACTGGAAACACACCTTACTGTTATACACTATACACTGGAAACACACCTTACTGTTATACACTATACACTGGAAACACACCTTACTGTTATACACTATACACTAGAAACACACCTTACTGTTATACACTATACACTGGAAACACACCTTACTGTTATACACTATACACTAGAAACATACCTTACTGTTATACACTATACACTAGAAACACACCTTACTGTTATACACTATACACTGGAAACACACCTTACTGTTATACACTATACACTAGAAACACACCTTACTGTTATACACTATACACTGGAAACACACCTTACTGTTATACACTATACACTGGAAACACACCTTACTGTTATACACTATACACTGGAAACACACCTTACTGTTATACACTATACACTGGAAACACACCTTACTGTTATACACTATACACTGGAAACACACCTTACTGTTATACACTATACACTAGAAACACACTATACACTAGAAACACACCTTACTGTTATACACACACACTATATACACACTATACACTATATACACACTATACACTATTTACACACTATACACACACTATACACACTATACACTATATACACACTATACACTAGAAACCCACCTCACTGTTTTACACACACACGATATACACACTATACACACACACTATACACTAGAAACACACCTCACTATACACACTATACACTATATACACACAATATACACACTATACACTAGAAACACACCTCACTGTTTTACACACACACACACACACACACACACACACACACACACACACACACACACACACACACACACACACACACACACTATTCACACACTATACACTATATACACACTATCCACACACTATACAATAGAAACACACCTCACTATACACACTATACACTATATACACACTATACACACACTATACACACACTATACACTAGAAACACACCTCACTGTTTTACACACACACACACACACACACACACACACACACACACACACACACACACACACACACACACACACACACCTACCTTCCTTGCAGCAGTGGAAGGTTCCAGTGAGGTTGGTATCTATGACAGCCTTCCATCCCTTAGATGAGGTGTGTTCTGCTGGGCTGCTGAACTGGCCTCCACCGTTATTTACCAGGTAGTCTATACGACCATACTGCTGCAACACTGACCAGACCAGAGACTTCACCTACATACACAGGAATGTATGTGGAAGTTATACCACAGGTTAGTGTGTGTCCCTTCCTCAACGTGGAAGTTATACCACAGGTTAGTGTGTGTCCCTTCCTCAACGTGGAAGTTATACCATAGGTTAGTGTGTGTCCCTTCCTCAACGTGGAAGTTATACCATAGGTTAGTGTGTGTCCCTTCCTCAACGTGGAAGTTATACCACAGGTTAGTGTGTGTCCCTTCCTCAACGTGGAAGTTATACCATAGGTTAGTGTGTGTCCCTTCCTCAACGTGGAAGTTATACCACAGGTTAGTGTGTGTCCCTTCCTCAACGTGGAAGTTATACCACAGGTTAGTGTGTGTCCCTTCCTCAACGTGGAAGTTATACCATAGGTTAGTGTGTGTCCCTTCCTCAACGTGGAAGTTATACCATAGGTTAGTGTGTGTCCCTTCCTCAACGTGGAAGTTATACCACAGGTTAGTGTGTGTCCCTTCCTCAACGTGGAAGTTATACCATAGGTTAGTGTGTGTCCCTTCCTCAACGTGGAAGTTATACCACAGGTTAGTGTGTGTCCCTTCCTCAACGTGGAAGTTATACCATAGGTTAGTGTGTGTCCCTTCCTCAACGTGGAAGTTATACCATAGGTTAGTGTGTGTCCCTTCCTCAACGTGGAAGTTATACCATAGGTTAGTGTGTGTCCCTTCCTCAACGTGGAAGTTATACCACAGGTTAGTGTGTGTCCCTTCCTCAACGTGGAAGTTATACCATAGGTTAGTGTGTGTCCCTTCCTCAACGTGGAAGTTATACCATAGGTTAGTGTGTGTCCCTTCCTCAACGTGGAAGTTATACCATAGGTTAGTGTGTGTAGACCTACTTCCTCCTCATTGCGTATGTTACAGGCTATAGGGGTGACGGATGCAGGGCTACACTGAGGTATACGCTGTCTCAGCTCGTCAGCTGCCTCCTCCAACCTCTCCATCTTCCTGCTGGAGATCACCACGTTACAGCCTGACACACAGACAGAGACAGATGGTCACCACGTTACAGCCTGACACACAGACAGAGACAGATGGTCACCACGTTACAGCCTGACACACAGACAGAGACAGATGGTCACCACGTTACAGCCTGACACACAGACAGAGACAGATGGTCACCACGTTACAGCCTGACACACAGACAGAGACAGATGGTCACCACGTTACAGCCTGACACAGACAGAGACAGATGGTCACCACGTTACAGCCTGACACACAGACAGAGACAGATGGTCACCACGTTACAGCCTGACACACAGACAGAGACAGATGGTCACCACGTTACAGCCTGACACACAGACAGAGACAGATGGTCACCACGTTACAGCCTGACACACAGACAGAGACAGATGACCACCACGTTACAGCCTGACACACAGACAGAGACAGATGGTCACCACGTTACAGCCTGACACACAGACAGAGACAGATGGTCACCACGTTACAGCCTGACACACAGACAGAGACAGATGGTCACCACGTTACAGCCTGACACACAGACAGAGACAGATGGTCACCACGTTACAGCCTGACACACAGACAGAGACAGATGGTCACCACGTTACAGCCTGACACACAGACAGAGACAGATGACCACCACGTTACAGCCTGACACACAGACAGAGACAGATGGTCACCACGTTACAGCCTGACACACAGACAGAGACAGATGACCACCACGTTACAGCCTGACACACAGACAGAGACAGATGACCACCACGTTACAGCCTGACACACAGACAGAGACAGATGGTCACCACGTTACAGCCTGACACACAGACAGAGACAGATGGTCACCACGTTACAGCCTGACACACAGACAGAGACAGATGACCACCACGTTACAGCCTGACACACAGACAGAGACAGATGGTCACCACGTTACAGCCTGACACACAGACAGAGACAGATGGTCACCACGTTACAGCCTGACACACAGACAGAGACAGATGGTCACCACGTTACAGCCTGACACACAGACAGAGACAGATGGTCAACACATTTAGCCATAGTGATAATTTATAAAACCCTCTTAGGCCTCACTCCCCCCTATCTGAGATATCTACTGCAGCCCTCATCCTCCACATACAACACCCGTTCTGCCAGTCACATTCTGTTAAAGGTCCCCAAAGCACACACATCCCTGGGTCGCTGGTCTTTTCAGTTCGCTGCAGCTAGCGACTGGAACGAGCTGCAACAAACACTCAAACTGGACAGTTTTATCTCAATCTCCTCATTCACAGACTCAATCATGGACACTCTTACTGACAGTTGTGGCTGCTTTGTGTGATGTATTGTCATCTCTACCTTCTTGCCCTTTGTGCTGTTGTCTGGCCCAATAATGTTTGTACCATGTTTTGTGTTGCTGCCATGTTGTGTTGCTACCATGTTGTTGTCATGTTGTGATGCTACCATGCTGTGTTGTCATGTTGTGATGCTACCATGTTGTTGTCATGTTGTGTTGCTACCATGTTGTTGTCATGTTGTGATGCTACCATGTTGTTGTCATGTTGTGTTGCTACCATGTTGTTGTCATGTTGTGTTGCTACCATGTTGTTGTCATGTTGTGATGCTACCATGTTGTTGTCATGTTGTGTTGCTACCATGTTGTTGTCATGTTGTGATGCTACCATGTTGTTGTCATGTTGTGATGCTACCATGCTGTTGTCATGTTGTGTTGCTACCATGTTGTTGTCATGTTGTGATGCTACCATGTTGTTGTCATGTTGTGTTGCTACCATGTTGTTGTCATGTTGTGTTGCTACCATGTTGTTGTCATGTTGTGATGCTACCATGTTGTTGTCATGTTGTGTTGCTACCATGTTGTTGTCATGTTGTGATGCTACCATGTTGTTGTCATGTTGTGTTGCTACCATGTTGTTGTCATGTTGTGTTGCTACCATGCTGTGTTGTCATGTTGTGTTGCTACCATGCTGTGTTGTCATGTTGTGTTGCTACCATGCTGTGTTGTCATGTTGTGTTGCTACCATGCTATGTTGTCATGTTGTGTTGCTACCATGTTGTTGTCATGTTGTGTTGCTACCATGCTGTTGTCATGTTGTGTTGCTACCATGCTGTGTTGTCATGTTGTGTTGCTACCATGCTGTGTTGTCATGTTGTGTTGCTACCATGCTATGTTGTCATGTTGTGTTGCTACCATGTTGTTGTCATGTTGTGTTGCTACCATGCTGTTGTCATGTTGTGTTGCTACCATGTTGTGTTGTCATGTTGTGTTGCTACCATGCTATGTTGTCATGTTGTGTTGCTACCATGTTGTTGTCATGTTGTGTTGCTACCATGCTGTTGTCATGTTGTGTTGCTACCATGTTGTGTTGTCATGTTGTGTTGCTACCATGCTGTGTTGTCATGTTGTGATGCTACCATGCTGTTGTCATGTTGTGTTGCTACCATGCTGTGTTGTCATGTTGTGTTGCTACCATGCTGTGTTGTCATGTTGTGATGCTACCATGTTATTTTTAATCCCAGTCCCTGCAGGAGATCTTTTGGTAGGCTGTCATTGTAAATAACATTTTGATATTAACTGACTTGCCTAGTTAAATAAAGGTTAAATAAATACAAAATAAAATAAATAAATACATTTGAGTTGAGTACAGAAAGACCCAGCTACAGATTTGTAAACATGACTATATTGTGAGTACGGTATTCAGACATGTAGTAGCTACTAAAAGTCCATGGCGATAAAGTATAGCCTTTTGGACAGAGATCAGTGTATCCAGGGTAAAGTTCACAGTGCTGCTGTAATAACCTACTGCGGCTGTTTAAACGCAGACATACGTCTGGACACAACACACTACCTACCCAGCTGCAGCAGTTCCGAGGAGATGGCTTTACCGATACCGGTGCCTCCTCCCGTTACCACCGCCACTTTGTGGTTAAACAGCCCCGCTTTGAACACACTGCATGCGGCCATGTTTCTCCCTGCGACTCGGTGGGTGCCGGTCACGTGATCTGTCCTGGACTCTGCAGGTCGGAAAACCAGCTGGTCATGTCCTTCAGTTACAACACAGCCCATATGATAGAACCTCTCAAACAAATGGTCCCAAAGTGTTGTGATAACTATACTTTCCTACATGTGTAAACTACCTACGATACAGCCTTTAGACTCCTTGTGCCTCAAAACTAATAGGAAATCCACTGTCTACTGAGATGAGTGCACAAGCCAAGCAGTATGGAAGCTTATGGGTAGCAATGTTCAATTTGAAATGTAATATGCAACATGACAATGCATTCTGTATTTCAATTTACATTTTCCATTACATTTGTGCAACGTTTGGTGGAAAATGAAAATGAAATTACATCATTTACATTTGCCATTTCATACACTAGTTTTAATATGTAACATAGCTATAACATGTTATGTTTACCTGTTTCCGAGCCCCGCCTTGATGCAGTGATTGACAGGGCGGGAGGGGGCGGAGACGTGATCGGCTCGGAATGCATTTTCAATTTGAACATTGAATTTTGCTACATTCATTGCGGGACATTTAATGAAATCTCAAGTGTTTGACTGTGAGTGTAACAATTAATAAAAATAACATTTGAATGATCATTTTGCCACAGTTTTTGCTTGAACATGTTACACACATCTAATAATTTCTGTAATACATTTTAATTTTAATTTTGCAACTTATACCGCGTTAAAATATGTATTACATTTACATATTAAAACTAGTGTATGAAATGGCAAATGTAAATGATGTAATTTAATTTTCATTTTCATTTTCCACCAAACGTTGCACAAATGTAATGGAAAATAAATTGAAATACAGAATGCATTGTCATGTTGCATATTACATTTCAAATTGAATATTGCTACCCATAAGCTTCCATAAAGCAGCACCTAGCACATTGAAATATGGTTCAGCAAAGCATGTGTTCAGTGTTGCACATGAATATAGAAATATCTGAACATTTACTCCAACCTCTATGCATATCAGACCCCTGAGAACCAGTCAGTGTAATATCAGACCCCTGAGAACCAGTCAGTGTAATATCAGACCCCTGAGAACCAGTCAGTGTAATATCAGACCCCTGAGAACCAGTCAGTGTAATATCAGACCCCTGAGAACCAGTCAGTGTAATATCAGACCCCTGAGAACCAGTCAGTGTAATATGTAATGTAATGGTGGTATTATACATGTTGTATTGTAGATATGTAGTGGTGTAATAATGTTATATGATGTACTGTTTTATATGTAATGTAATGGTGGTATTATACATGTTGTATTGTAGATATGTAGTGGTGTAATAATGTTATATGATGTACTGTTTTATATGTAATGTAATGGTGGTATTATACATGTTGTATTGTAGATATGTAGTGGTGTAATAATGTTATATGATGTACTGTTTTATATGTAATGTAATGGTGGTATTATACATGTTGTATTGTAGATATGTAGTGGTGTAATAATGTTATATGATGTACTGTTTTATATGTAATGTAATGGTGGTATTATACATGTTGTATTGTAGATATGTAGTGGTGTAATAATGTTATATGATGTACTGTTTTATATGTAATGTAATGGTGGTATTATACATGTTGTATTGTAGATATGTAGTGGTGTAATAATGTTATATGATGTACTGTTTTATATGTAATGTAATGGTGGTATTATACATGTTGTATTGTAGATATGTAGTGGTGTAATAATGTTATATGATGTACTGTTTTATATGTAATGTAATGGTGGTATTATACATGTTGTATTGTAGATATGTAGTGGTGTAATAATGTTATATGATGTACTGTTTTATATGTAATGTAATGGTGGTATTATACATGTTGTATTGTAGATATGTAGTGGTGTAATAATGGTATATGATGTACTGTTTTATATGTAATGTAATGGTGGTATTATACATGTTGTATTGTAGATATGTAGTGGTGTAATAATGTTATATGATGTACTGTTTGATATGTAATGTAATGGTGGTATTATACATGTTGTATTGTAGATATGTAGTGGTGTAATAATGTTATATGATGTACTGTTTTATATGTAATGTAATGGTGGTATTATACATGTTGTATTGTAGATATGTAGTGGTGTAATAATGTTATATGATGTACTGTTTTATATGTAATGTAATGGTGGTATTATACATGTTGTATTGTAGATATGTAGTGGTGTAATAATGTTATATGATGTACTGTTTTATATGTAATGTAATGGTGGTATTATACATGTTGTATTGTAGATATGTAGTGGTGTAATAATGTTATATGATGTACTGTTTTATATGTAATGTAATGGTGGTATTATACATGTTGTATTGTAGATATGTAGTGGTGTAATAATGTTATATGATGGACTGTTTTATATGTAATGTAATGGTGGTATTATACATGTTGTATTGTAGATATGTAGTGGTGTAATAATGTTATATGATGTACTGTTTTATATGTAATGTAATGGTGGTATTATACATGTTGTATTGTAGATATGTAGTGGTGTAATAATGTTATATGATGTACTGTTTTATATGTAATGTAATGGTGGTATTATACATGTTGTATTGTAGATATGTAGTGGTGTAATAATGTTATATGATGTACTGTTTTATATGTAATGTAATGGTGGTATTATACATGTTGTATTGTAGATATGTAGTGGTGTAATAATGTTATATGATGTACTGTTTTATATGTAATGTAATGGTGGTATTATACATGTTGTATTGTAGATATGTAGTGGTGTAATAATGTTATATGATGTACTGTTTTATATGTAATGTAATGGTGGTATTATACATGTTGTATTGTAGATATGTAGTGGTGTAATAATGTTATATGATGTACTGTTTTATATGTAATGTAATGGTGGTATTATACATGTTGTATTGTAGATATGTAGTGGTGTAATAATGTTATATGATGTACTGTTTTATATGTAATGTAATGGTGGTATTATACATGTTGTATTGTAGATATGTAGTGGTGTAATAATGTTATATGATGTACTGTTTTATATGTAATGTAATGGTGGTATTATACATGTTGTATTGTAGATATGTAGTGGTGTAATAATGTTATATGATGTACTGTTTTATATGTAATGTAATGGTGGTATTATACATGTTGTATTGTAGATATGTAGTGGTGTAATAATGTTATATGATGTACTGTTTTATATGTAATGTAATGGTGGTATTATACATGTTGTATTGTAGATATGTAGTGGTGTAATAATGTTATATGATGTACTGTTTTATATGTAATGTAATGGTGGTATTATACATGTTGTATTGTAGATATGTAGTGGTGTAATAATGGTATATGATGTACTGTTTTATATGTAATGTAATGGTGGTATTATACATGTTGTATTGTAGATATGTAGTGGTGTAATAATGTTATATGATGTACTGTTTGATATGTAATGTAATGGTGGTATTATACATGTTGTATTGTAGATATGTAGTGGTGTAATAATGTTATATGATGTACTGTTTTATATGTAATGTAATGGTGGTATTATACATGTTGTATTGTAGATATGTAGTGGTGTAATAATGTTATATGATGTACTGTTTTATATGTAATGTAATGGTGGTATTATACATGTTGTATTGTAGATATGTAGTGGTGTAATAATGTTATATGATGTACTGTTTTATATGTAATGTAATGGTGGTATTATACATGTTGTATTGTAGATATGTAGTGGTGTAATAATGTTATATGATGTACTGTTTTATATGTAATGTAATGGTGGTATTATACATGTTGTATTGTAGATATGTAGTGGTGTAATAATGTTATATGATGTACTGTTTTATATGTAATGTAATGGTGGTATTATACATGTTGTATTGTAGATATGTAGTGGTGTAATAATGTTATATGATGTACTGTTTTATATGTAATGTAATGGTGGTATTATACATGTTGTATTGTAGATATGTAGTGGTGTAATAATGTTATATGATGTACTGTTTTATATGTAATGTAATGGTGGTATTATACATGTTGTATTGTAGATATGTAGTGGTGTAATAATGTTATATGATGTACTGTTTTATATGTAATGTAATGGTGGTATTATACATGTTGTATTGTAGATATGTAGTGGTGTAATAATGTTATATGATGTACTGTTTTATATGTAATGTAATGGTGGTATTATACATGTTGTATTGTAGATATGTAGTGGTGTAATAATGTTATATGATGTACTGTTTTATATGTAATGTAATGGTGGTATTATACATGTTGTATTGTAGATATGTAGTGGTGTAATAATGTTATATGATGTACTGTTTTATATGTAATGTAATGGTGGTATTATACATGTTGTATTGTAGATATGTAGTGGTGTAATAATGTTATATGATGTACTGTTTTATATGTAATGTAATGGTGGTATTATACATGTTGTATTGTAGATATGTAGTGGTGTAATAATGTTATATGATGTACTGTTTTATATGTAATGTAATGGTGGTATTATACATGTTGTATTGTAGATATGTAGTGGTGTAATAATGTTATATGATGTACTGTTTTATATGTAATGTAATGGTGGTATTATACATGTTGTATTGTAGATATGTAGTGGTGTAATAATGTTATATGATGTACTGTTTTATATGTAATGTAATGGTGGTATTATACATGTTGTATTGTAGATATGTAGTGGTGTAATAATGTTATATGATGTACTGTTTTATATGTAATGTAATGGTGGTATTATACATGTTGTATTGTAGATATGTAGTGGTGTAATAATGTTATATGATGTACTGTTTTATATGTAATGTAATGGTGGTATTATACATGTTGTATTGTAGATATGTAGTGGTGTAATAATGTTATATGATGTACTGTTTTATATGTAATGTAATGGTGGTATTATACATGTTGTATTGTAGATATGTAGTGGTGTAATAATGTTATATGATGTACTGTTTTATATGTAATGTAATGGTGGTATTATACATGTTGTATTGTAGATATGTAGTGGTGTAATAATGTTATATGATGTACTGTTTTATATGTAATGTAATGGTGGTATTATACATGTTGTATTGTAGATATGTAGTGGTGTAATAATGTTATATGATGTACTGTTTTATATGTAATGTAATGGTGGTATTATACATGTTGTATTGTAGATATGTAGTGGTGTAATAATGTTATATGATGTACTGTTTTATATGTAATGTAATGGTGGTATTATACATGTTGTATTGTAGATATGTAGTGGTGTAATAATGTTATATGATGTACTGTTTTATATGTAATGTAATGGTGGTATTATACATGTTGTATTGTAGATATGTAGTGGTGTAATAATGTTATATGATGTACTGTTTTATATGTAATGTAATGGTGGTATTATACATGTTGTATTGTAGATATGTAGTGGTGTAATAATGTTATATGATGTACTGTTTTATATGTAATGTAATGGTGGTATTATACATGTTGTATTGTAGATATGTAGTGGTGTAATAATGTTATATGATGTACTGTTTTATATGTAATGTAATGGTGGTATTATACATGTTGTATTGTAGATATGTAGTGGTGTAATAATGTTATATGATGTACTGTTTTATATGTAATGTAATGGTGGTATTATACATGTTGTATTGTAGATATGTAGTGGTGTAATAATGTTATATGATGTACTGTTTTATATGTAATGTAATGGTGGTATTATACATGTTGTATTGTAGATATGTAGTGGTGTAATAATGTTATATGATGTACTGTTTTATATGTAATGTAATGGTGGTATTATACATGTTGTATTGTAGATATATAGTGGTGTAATAATGTTATATGATGTACTGTTTTATATGTAATGTAATGGTGGTATTATACATGTTGTATTGTAGATATGTAGTGGTGTAATAATGTTATATGATGTACTGTTTTATATGTAATGTAATGGTGGTATTATACATGTTGTATTGTAGATATGTAGTGGTGTAATAATGTTATATGATGTACTGTTTTATATGTAATGTAATGGTGGTATTATACATGTTGTATTGTAGATATGTAGTGGTGTAATAATGTTATATGATGTACTGTTTTATATGTAATGTAATGGTGGTATTATACATGTTGTATTGTAGATATGTAGTGGTGTAATAATGTTATATGATGTACTGTTTTATATGTAATGTAATGGTGGTATTATACATGTTGTATTGTAGATATGTAGTGGTGTAATAATGTTATATGATGTACTGTTTTATATGTAATGTAATGGTGGTATTATACATGTTGTATTGTAGATATGTAGTGGTGTAATAATGTTATATGATGGACTGTTTTATATGTAATGTAATGGTGGTATTATACATGTTGTATTGTAGATATGTAGTGGTGTAATAATGTTATATGATGTACTGTTTTATATGTAATATAATGGTGGTATTATACATAATAAACCCCAGGAAGAGTAGCTGCTGCCTTGGCAGGAACTAATGGGGATCCATAATAAAATCAAATAGATAACAGCAACAACAGTGTTCCACTCTAGACTGCTTTTTATTGTGGTAGATGTTGGACGCAGCGTCCAGCTCAGAAATGGTACACAACAGTGACAGTCTGGTCCTCCAGTAACCATCTACTGGTCTTTCAGCTCCTTCAGTCTCCTGATGGCCGACTTCACAGTGACTGCAGACGTCGTGCTGGAACACAGAGGCACAATGATTTCTTACAGAGAGAACACTGAGGGGACAATGGTTTAGCACATACTCAACAGAAAAGCACTGAACTCACAAGGCTGGGCAGTTTCCCAGACAGATTAAGCCTAGTTCTGGACTAATAAGCAATTTCAATGATGATTCTCCATTAGTGTGCTTTAGTCCTGGACTAGGCTTAATCTGTGTCCGGGAAACCAGTGCCATTAGGCTTAATCTGTGTCCGGGAAACCAGAGCCATTAGGCTTAATCTGTGTCCAGGAAACCAGAGCCATTAGGCTTAATCTGTGTCCGGGAAACCAGAGCCATTAGGCTTAATCTGTGTCCAGGAAACCAGAGCCATTAGGCTTAATCTGTGTCCGGGAAACCAGTGCCATTAGGCTTAATCTGTGTCCGGCAAACCAGAGCCATTAGGCTTAATCTGTGTCCGGCAAACCAGAGCCATTAGGGCTACTGACTGCACTAACAACCCAGATCAAACAAAACTACAACTCAAAGCCCCATGTGATTACAGACTACTGGCACATCCTTCCTAGGTCAAATCAAGCGTTGATCATTAGACATCCATTTTCATGTCTTGCCCTAGTTGACTTAAATCTGCCTCCAGTGTAGACTTGGCCTTTTGTTTTAAGTTATTGTCCTGCTGAAAGGTCTATTCCTATGGTTTTGCCTGTGCTTAGTTTCTTCCTTTCTTCCTCTTGAAAACCTCCCCAGTCCTAAGCAATGTCAAGCACACCAACGCAGCCACCACTATGACAATATGGAGTGGTATTTAGTGCCCCAAACAGGGCACTTTGTATTCAGAACAAAAAGTGAATCCCTTAGCAGTTTCCTTCCTCTCTGGCAACAGAGTTAAGAAGGCCTGTATCTGTAGTGACTGGGTGTATTGATACACCATCCACAGTGTAATTCATAACTATACCATGCTTTTTTTACCCATCTACCAATAGGTGTATCAGTTTAAAATTCAGTTTGACTGATGAATCTTAGAGATAATTGTATTTGTGGGGTACAGATATGAGGTAGTCATTCAAAACTCATGTTAAAACACTTATTGTACACAGTGAGTCCATAGAACTTTTTATGTGACTTGTTAAGCAAGTTATTCCTGAACTTATTTAGGCTTGCCATTACAAAGGAGATGGATAGATACTTTATTGATCCCCGAGGGGAAAACAATTTGTCAAGCAGCAATGAAAAACACAGGGCAGGTGCAAAATGACGAAATACAAAAGACAGATACATAATACATAGAGCGGCAGTATGAAAAAGTATAAAAATACAAGAAGTCTGGAGTGCAAAAAAGCTATAAAAAGACATTGCATAGTATGAGTGGTTGGCTGAATATGTACACTATACATTGGTGGATGTTGGATGGTTAACTATACTATACAGGTCGATGGCAGAGAAATACTTCAGTAGCTTAATGTGCGTATTATATGAGTAAAGAGAATAAAATACTTACTGAAGACATTTCAACTTCTCATTTTTTACTAAATGTGTAAGAATTTAGAAAAACCCTCCTTTGACATGGGGTAATGTGTGTGACAACACATGCCCACGTCCTCAGTGTTACTTACTTGTATGTCCAGGCACCTCCAGCAACAGTCTTCATGCAGGACCCACAGTGCCAGATACCAACAGCCCTCCTCTTCATCTTAGTCTGACGATTAAACACAAGTACTGTTAGTATTGTCATTTCTGTTAACCTCAGTCCAAGCCGTTGGGGGGGGGGGGGTCTACTAAGCTAACACAAGTAATAGTTTGAAGATGGTCGAACCATGGATCATCTAGCGGTTTGATTTATAGTTTCAGGACCGGCATCACAAAATATAATATTTTATTAATATTGAATAATGTTTTGAAGTGTGTCCTATTATCTAAGAGTTAAGAACTCAGGAAATATTTGTTTATTTTAGTTAAAGGTTCAGTGGTCTAAGACACTGCATCTCAGTGTTAGAGGAGTCACTACAGACAACCTGGTTCAGTGGTCTAAGACACTGCATCTCAGTGCTAGAGGAGTCACTACAGACAACCTGGTTCAGTGGTCTAAGACACTGCATCTCAGTGTTAGAGGAGTCACTACAGACAACCTGGTTCAGTGGTCTAAGACACTGCATCTCAGTGCTAGAGGAGTCACTACAGACAACCTGGTTCAGTGGTCTAAGACACTGCATCTCAGTACTAGAGGAGTCACTACAGACAACCTGGTTCAGTGGTCTAAGACACTGCATCTCAGTACTAGAGGAGTCACTACAGACAACCTGGTTCAGTGGTCTAAGACACTGCATCTCAGTGTTAGAGGAGTCACTACAGACAACCTGGTTCAGTGGTCTAAGACTCTGCATCTCAGTACTAGAGGAGTCACTACAGACAACCTGGTTCAGTGGTCTAAGACACTGCATCTCAGTGCTAGAGGAGTCACTACAGACAACCTGGTTCAGTGGTCTAAGACACTACATCTCAGTGTTAGAGGAGTCACTACAGACAACCTGGTTCAGTGGTCTAAGACACTGCATCTCAGTGTTAGAGGAGTCACTACAGACAACCTGGTTCAGTGGTCTAAGACACTGCATCTCAGTGCTAGAGGAGTCACTACAGACAACCTGGTTCAGTGGTCTAAGACACTGCATCTCAGTGCTAGAGGAGTCACTACAGACAACCTGGTTCAGTGGTCTAAGACACTGCATCTCAGTGCTAGAGGAGTCACTACAGACAACCTGGTTCAGTGGTCTAAGACACTACATCCCAGTACTAGAGGAGTCACTACAGACAACCTGGTTCAGTGGTCTAAGACACTGCATCTCAGTGTTAGAGGAGTCACTACAGACAACCTGGTTCAGTGGTCTAAGACACTGCATCTCAGTGCTAGAGGAGTCACTACAGACAACCTGGTTCAGTGGTCTAAGACACTGTATCTCAGTACTAGAGGAGTCACTACAGACAACCTGGTTCAGTGGTCTAAGACACTGCATCTCAGTGCTAGAGGAGTCACTACAGACAACCTGGTTCAGTGGTCTAAGACACTGCATCTCAGTGCTAGAGGAGTCACTACAGACAACCTGGTTCAGTGGTCTAAGACACTACATCTCAGTGTTAGAGGAGTCACTACAGACAACCTGGTTCAGTGGTCTAAGACTCTGCATCTCAGTACTAGAGGAGTCACTGCAGACAACCTGGTTCAGTGGTCTAAGACACTGCATCTCAGTGCTAGAGGAGTCACTACAGACAACCTGGTTCAGTGGTCTAAGACACTGCATCTCAGTGCTAGAGGAGTCACTACAGACAACCTGGTTCAGTGGTCTAAGACACTACATCTCAGTGTTAGAGGAGTCACTACAGACAACCTGGTTCAGTGGTCTAAGACACTGCATCTCAGTGCTAGAGGAGTCACTACAGACAACCTGGTTCAGTGGTCTAAGACACTACATCTCAGTACTAGAGGAGTCACTACAGACAACCTGGTTCAGTGGTCTAAGACACTGCATCTCAGTGTTAGAGGAGTCACTACAGACAACCTGGTTCAGTGGTCTAAGACACTGCATCTCAGTGCTAGAGGAGTCACTACAGACAACCTGGTTCAGTGGTCTAAGACACTGCATCTCAGTACTAGAGGAGTCACTACAGACAACCTGGTTCAGTGGTCTAAGACACTGCATCTCAGTGCTAGAGGAGTCACTACAGACAACCTGGTTCAGTGGTCTAAGACACTGCATCTCAGTGCTAGAGGAGTCACTACAGACAACCTGGTTCAGTGGTCTAAGACACTGCATCTCAGTGCTAGAGGAGTCACTACAGACAACCTGGTTCAGTGGTCTAAGACACTACATCTCAGTGTTAGAGGAGTCACTACAGACAACCTGGTTCAGTGGTCTAAGACACTGCATCTCAGTGCTAGAGGAGTCACTACAGACAACCTGGTTCAGTGGTCTAAGACACTGCATCTCAGTGCTAGAGGAGTCACTACAGACAACCTGGTTCAGTGGTCTAAGACTCTGCATCTCAGTGCTAGAGGAGTCACTACAGACAACCTGGTTCAGTGGTCTAAGACACTGCATCTCAGTGCTAGAGGAGTCACTACAGACAACCTGGTTCAGTGGTCTAAGACACTGCATCTCAGTGCTAGAGGAGTCACTACAGACAACCTGGTTCAGTGGTCTAAGACTCTGCATCTCAGTGCTAGAGGAGTCACTACAGACAACCTGGTTCAGTGGTCTAAGACACTGCATCTCAGTGCTAGAGGAGTCACTACAGACAACCTGGTTCAGTGGTCTAAGACACTGCATCTCAGTGCTAGAGGAGTCACTACAGACAACCTGGTTCAGTGGTCTAAGACACTACATCTCAGTACTAGAGGAGTCACTACAGACAACCTGGTTCAGTGGTCTAAGACACTGCATCTCAGTGTTAGAGGAGTCACTACAGACAACCTGGTTCAGTGGTCTAAGACACTGCATCTCAGTGCTAGAGGAGTCACTACAGACAACCTGGTTCAGTGGTCTAAGACACTACATCTCAGTGTTAGAGGAGTCACTACAGACAACCTGGTTCAGTGGTCTAAGACACTGCATCTCAGTGTTAGAGGAGTCACTACAGACAACCTGGTTCAGTGGTCTAAGACACTGCATCTCAGTGCTAGAGGAGTCACTACAGACAACCTGGTTCAGTGGTCTAAGACACTGCATCTCAGTGCTAGAGGAGTCACTACAGACAACCTGGTTCAGTGGTCTAAGACACTGCATCTCAGTGCTAGAGGAGTCACTACAGACAACCTGGTTCGAATCAAGGCTGTATCACAACCAGCCGTGATTTGAAGTCCCAAAGGGCGGCACACAATTGGATCAGCGTCAGAGTTTGTCCGGTGTAGGCCGTCATTGTAAATAAGAATGTGTTCTTACCTGACTTGCCAAGTTAAAAGTTAAATAAACAAACGTACCTCCATACTTCCATTAATTTGTATGGGTTACCTTCAGACGAGTCCTGACACTTGTGGGGGCCGTAGAGCAAAACAGAGACCACTGTTGGTGAGAGTTGTCTTTCCATAGTGGTCATATTAGTGTGGACCAAACCGGTCGGACGCTACAGACCTTTTCATGGTCTGACACACAGAGTACTAGCTCCGCCCCCAACATGGACGGATGCAAAGAAAATAAAATCTCCAATATAAACTGGTGGATTTTGAGCGGGATCTCTTTAGTTACTTAGATTGATGCATGGATGCAGTAATAGGCTTAAGACATCAGTAATAGTCATGCAGGGTGTGGACCGTACCTTGCCACAGACATCAGTAATAGTCATGCAGGGTGTGGACCGTACCTTGCCACAGACATCAGTAATAGTTATGCAGGGTGTGGACCGTACCTTGCCACAGACATCAGTAATAGTCATGCATGGTGTGGACCGTACCTTGCCACAGAAGGAGCAGGTGTACTTGGCGTGTTGGCTGATCTCAATCTTCTTCACCATCTTCCTGAGCGACGCGCCGTAACGCGTGCCGTATTTACCCACAATCCCCACTTTCTTGGTGCGCTTGGCCTGAGGAGGGGGACACCAAATTAACACAACACTTCATACACAATACCTACTCAAACTAGCAACCCTCATCTTACAGTGTTAGCCTTCCTGGTGGGAAATGCCACCCCTCCCATGACATTGACAAAAACCTTAACGGGGGCTGCGGACAAACATTTAGCTAACATCGGCAGTGTTACTTAAGATGGCTGGGGTTGAGCCATCCTATGTCCTGTCACATGACCTGGTAAACCCACTCGGTTGTCAACAAGGCAGCATAATCCATCTATCAAACTAGAAAGGCACGACAGATTTTTGTCTCATGGTTTGACAAAATGAGTTAATCAAAGGCCCCCTTAATGACCCCTACCAAGGCCCCCTTAATGACCCCTACCAAGGCCCCCTTAATGACCCCTACCAAGGCCCCCTTAATGACCCCTACCAAGGCCCCCTTAATTAACCCTACCAAGGCCCCCTTAATTAACCCCTACCAAGGCCCCCTTAATTAACCCTACCAAGGCCCCCTTAATTAACCCTACCAAGGCCCCTTAACCCTACCAAGGCCCCTTAATTAACCCTACCAAGGCCCCCTTAATTAACCCTACCAAGGCCCCCTTAATGACCCCTACCAAGGCCCCTTAATTAACCCTACCAAGGCCCCCTTGATGACCCCTACCAAGGCCCCCTTGATGACCCCTACCAAGGCCCCCTACCAAGGCCCCCTTGATGACCCCTACCAAGGCCCCCTTGATGACCCCTACCAAGGCCCCCTTGATGACCCCTACCAAGGCCCCCTTGATGACCCCTACCAAGGCCCCCTTGATGACCCCTACCAAGGCCCCCTTGATGACCCCTACCAAGGCCCCCTTGATGACCCCTACCAAGGCCCCCTTGATGACCCCTACCAAGGCCCCCTTGATGACCCCTACCAAGGCCCCCTTAATGACCCCTACCAAGGCCCCCTTAATGACCCCTACCAAGGCCCCCTTAATGACCCCTACCAAGGCCCCCTTAATGACCCCTACCAAGGCCCCCTTAATGACCCCTACCAAGGCCCCCTTAATGACCCCTACCAAGGCCCCTTAATGACCCCTACCAAGGCCCCCTTGATGACCCCTACCAAGGCCCCCTTAATGACCCCTACCAAGGCCCCCTTAATGACCCCTACCAAGGCCCCCTTAATGACCCCTACCAAGGCCCCCTTAATGACCCCTACCAAGGCCCCTTAATGACCCCTACCAAGGCCCCTTAATGACACCTACCAAGGCCCCCTTAATGACCCCTACCAAGGCCCC
>CM042382.1:543747-601247 GCA_023634145.1 Thymallus thymallus
GGCTTCTCTATGGCCAGAGCCTGACATGGGGTGAGGTGGACAAGGTTGTGATCCGATCTACTGAGGGGAGGGAGTACAGTGGAGCTGTATGCATACTTCACATTAGCATATAACAAGTCCAGAGTCCAACTAACCGTACCCCTCCACAATGACTCTATACCGGTACCCCCTGTATATAGCCTCGTTACTAACCTGTACCCCTGCACATTGACTCTGTACTGGTACCCCCTGTATATAGCCTCCTCACATTGACTCAGTACTGGTACCACCTGTATATAGCTCCTCACATTGACTCAGTACCGGTACCCCCTGTATATAGCCTCCTCACATTGACTCTGTACTGGTACCCCCTGTATATAACCTCCTCACATTGACTCTGTACTGGTACCCCCTGTATATAGCCTCCTCACATTGATTCTGTACTGGTACCCCCTGTATATAGCCTCCTCACATTGACTCTGTACTGGTACCCCTGTATATAGCCTCCTCACATTGACTCTGTACTGGTACCACCTGTATATAGCCTCCTCACATTGACTCTGTACTGGTACCCCTGTATATAGCCTCCTCACATTGACTCAGTACTGGTACCACCTGTATATAGCCTCCTCACATTGACTCAGTACCGGTACCCCCTGTATATAGCCTCCTCACATTGACTCAGTACTGGTACCACCTGTATATAGCCTCCTCACATTGACTCTGTACCGGTACCACCTGTATATAGCCTCCTCACATTGACTCAGTACTGGTACCCCCTGTATATAGCCTCCTCACATTGACTCTGTACCTGTTGTATTGTTGGTTAAGGTCTTGTTAGTAAGCATTTCACTGTAAGGTCTACACCTGTTGTATTGTTGGTTAAGGGCTTGTTAGTAAGCATTTCACTGTAAGGTCTACACCTGTTGTATTGTTGGTTAAGGGCTTGTTAGTAAGCATTTCACTGTAAGGTCTACACCTGTTGTATTGTTGGTTAAGGGCTTGTTAGTAAGCATTTCACTGTAAGGTCTACACCTGTTGTATTGTTGGTTAAGGGCTTGTTAGTAAGCATTTCACTGTAAGGTCTACACCTGTTGTATTGTTGGTTAAGGGCTTGTTAGTAAGCATTTCACTGTAAGGTCTACACCTGTTGTATTGTTGGTTAAGGTCTTGTTAGTAAGCATTTCACTGTAAGGTCTACACCTGTTGTATTGTTGGTTAAGGGCTTGTTAGTAAGCATTTCACTGTAAGGTCTACACCTGTTGTATTGTTGGTTAAGGGCTTGTTAGTAAGCATTTCACTGTAAGGTCTACACCTGTTGTATTGTTGGTTAAGGGCTTGTTAGTAAGCATTTCACTGTAAGGTCTACACCTGTTGTATTGTTGGTTAAGGGCTTGTTAGTAAGCATTTCACTGTAAGGTCTACACCTGTTGTATTGTTGGTTAAGGGCTTGTTAGTAAGCATTTCACTGTAAGGTCTACACCTGTTGTATTGTTGGTTAAGGGCTTGTTAGTAAGCATTTCACTGTAAGGTCTACACCTGTTGTATTGTTGGTTAAGGGCTTGTTAGTAAGCATTTCACTGTAAGGTCTACACCTGTTGTATTGTTGGTTAAGGGCTTGTTAGTAAGCATTTCACTGTAAGGTCTACACCTGTTGTATTGTTGGTTAAGGGCTTGTTAGTAAGCATTTCACTGTAAGGTCTACACCTGTTGTATTGTTGGTTAAGGGCTTGTTAGTAAGCATTTCACTGTAAGGTCTACACCTGTTGTATTGTTGGTTAAGGGCTTGTTAGTAAGCATTTCACTGTAAGGTCTACACCTGTTGTATTGTTGGTTAAGGGCTTGTCAGTAAGCACTTCACGGTAAGGTCTACAGCTGTTGTATTGTTGGTTAAGGGCTTGTCAGTAAGCATTTCACTGTAAGGTCTACACCTGTTGTATTGTTGGTTAAGGGCTTGTCAGTAAGCATTTCACTGTAAGGTCTACACCTGTTGTATTGTTGGTTAGGGCTTGTTAGTAAGCATTTCACTGTAAGGTCTACACCTGTTGTATTGTTGGTTAAGGGCTTGTTAGTAAGCATTTCACTGTAATGTCTACACCTGTTGTATTGTTGGTTAAGGGCTTGTTAGTAAGCATTTCACTGTAAGGTCTACACCTGTTGTATTGTTGGTTAAGGGCTTGTTAGGAAGCATTTCACTGTAAGGTCTACACCTGTTGTATTGTTGGTTAAGGGTTCGTCAGTCAGCATTTCACTGTAAGGTCTACACCTGTTGTATTGTTGGTTAAGGGCTTGTCAGTAAGCATTTCACTGTAAGGTCTACACCTGTTGTATTGTTGGTTAAGGGCTTGTTAGTAAGCATTTCACTGTAAGGTCTACACCTGTTGTATTGTTGGTTAAGGGCTTGTTAGTAAGCATTTCACTGTAAGGTCTACACCTGTTGTATTGTTGGTTAAGGGTTCGTCAGTAAGCATTTCACTGTAAGGTCTACACTTGTTGTATTCGGCGCATGTGACAAATAAGATTGGATTTGCCACAACAATTTTTGCCCTTTTTGTTTCATTCTTGGACTGTTGTCATCTTTGTCAATAACTGTATTCGATGTGTTTTTTTCATCTTCAAACAAGACTTCTTTTTCTGCCCTCTCAACTCCGGGCCTCACAGCGCACCTTCCCTCGACCACTCCTTCTCGTCCTTTCTAAAGTGTCTCTGGTGCAGCTGGGCGCGAAGCTTTATGGGAAGTGATGTTTTACAGAATCCTACCTTCTGATTGGTCCAAAGTAAACTGACGACCTTTGACTCAACACGTGTTTTAAAAACTTGCAGTCTGGCGCGCGGAAATCTGTCAAAGATCTTTCAGGCTGCACGCACTTTGGAGAAGTTTCTAACTTGACTTAGTGTTGTAGTTAATATTAGTCATTTTGGATCGTTTTGTGTTCTACAAGCGTGGGCTTCAACGGCGGTTCAAACAGCAGCCAGGCGAGTCCCTGCTTCTCCTTCAGCTACCTAACGATAGCTAGCTACGTATGTAGTAATACTAGTAGTACAAATGTGTATATGTGTCTGTGTAATATTGTCGCGTTCAGAACATCTGGGAACTTGGAAATCTCCAACTTAAGTGCGTTCACGACAACTCATCATCCAAATCAGAATTCAAAGTCGGGAACTCGGGCCTCATGGTGATTTTAAGACAACTGGGACCTCGGAATAATACGAGGTAAAATCATGACATCAGTGATCTTTAGGTCGGAAATTCGGACCTCTAGAAAGAAGCCCGAGATTCCGAGTTTGATGACCGTTCAAAAGGATTTTTCCCAGTCGGATCTCGTTTTTTTTTCTGTAGTTGGAGATTTCCAAGTTCCTATTTCAGAGGTTCCTAGTTGTTTTAAACGCAGCATCATTCTAGCGCTCCGACTTTCCTACCTTAAGATCATTATTTGAACTCGTTTTTCCCCCGAGTTCCTAGTTGTCTTGAAAGCACCATATGAGTTGTAGGTAGTAGTAGTGATGATGATGATGATGATGAAGAACGTGTGCATCAGTATGACCGTGTGGTGATGAACGTATGTTTCTGTGCAGTATGAGTGTGTTGGAGGTGAGGTTTGTTGGAGATGGAGACGCACTGGAACACATAGTGGACAAAGAAGAAGGTAAGAGTCAGACACACACACACACACCCCATCACAAAGACCTATACACACACACACACACACACACACACACACCCCATCACAAAGACCTATACACACACACACACCCCATCACAAAGACCTATACACACACACACACCCCATCACAAAGACCTATACACACACACACACCCCATCACAAAGACCTATACACACACACACACACACACACACACACACACACACCCCATCACAAAGACCTATACACACACACACACCCCATCACAAAGACCTATACACACACACACACACACCCCATCACAAAGACCTATACACACACACACACACCCCATCACAAAGACCTATACACACACACACACCCCATCACAAAGACCTATACACACACACACACCCCATTACAAAGACCTATACACACACACACACACACACACCCCATCACAAAGACTTATACACACACACACACCCCATCACAAAGACTTATACACACACACACACACACCATCACAAAGACTTATACACACACACACACCCCATCACAAAGACCTATACACACACACACACACCCCATCACAAAGACCTATACACACACACACACCCCATCACAAAGACCTATACACACACACACACACCATCACAAAGACCTATACACACACACACACCCCATCACAAAGACCTATACACACACACACACACCCCATCACAAAGACCTATACACACACACACACACCCCATCACAAAGACCTATACACACACACACACACACCCCATCACAAAGACCTATACACACACACACCATCACAAAGACCTATACACACACACCATCACAAAGACCTATACACACACACACACACCCCATCACAAAGACCTATACACACACACACACCCCATCACAAAGACCTATACACACACACACCCCATCACAAAGACCTATACACACACACACCATCACAAAGACCTATACACACACACCATCACAAAGACCTATACACACACACACACACCCCATCACAAAGACCTATACACACACACACACCCCATCACAAAGACCTATACACACACACACACCCCATCACAAAGACCTATACACACACCCCATCACAAAGACCTATACACACACACACACCCCATCACAAAGACCTATACACACACACACACCCCATCACAAAGACCTATACACACACCCCATCACAAAGACCTATACACACACCCCATCACAAAGACCTATACACACACACACACCCCATCACAAAGACCTATACACACACACCCCATCACAAAGACCTATACACACACACCCCATCACAAAGACCTATACACACACACACACCCCATCACAAAGACCTATACACACACACACCCCATCACAAAGACCTATACACACACCCCATCACAAAGACCTATACACACACCCCATCACAAAGACCTATACACACACACCCCATCACAAAGACCTATACACACACACCCCATCACAAAGACCTATACACACACACACACACCATCACAAAGACCTATACACACACACACCATCACAAAGACCTATACACACACACACACACCATCACAAAGACCTATACACACACACACCATCACAAAGACCTATACACACACACACCATCACAAAGACCTATACACACACACACCATCACAAAGACCTATACACACACACACACACCATCACAAAGACCTATACACACACACACACCCCATCACAAAGACCTATACACACACACACACCCCATCACAAAGACCTATACACACACACACACACCATCACAAAGACCTATACACACACACACACACCATCACAAAGACCTATACACACACACACACCATCACAAAGACCTATACACACACACACACCCCATCACAAAGACCTATACACACACCCCATCACAAAGACCTATACACACACACACACACACACACCATCACAAAGACCTATACACACACACACACACACCCCATCACAAAGACCTATACACACACACACACACACACACACCCCATCACAAAGACCTATACACACACACACCATCACAAAGACCTATACACACACACACACACCCCATCACAAAGACCTATACACACACCCCATCACAAAGACCTATACACACACACACACCCCATCACAAAGACCTATACACACACACACACACCCCATCACAAAGACCTACACACACACACACACACACACACACACCCCATCACAAAGACCTATACACACACACCATCACAAAGACCTATACACACACACACCATCACAAAGACCTATACACACACACACACCCCATCACAAAGACCTATACACACACACCATCACAAAGACCTATACACACACACACCATCACAAAGACCTATACACACACACACCATCACAAAGACCTATACACACACACCATCACAAAGACCTATACACACACACACACCCCATCACAAAGACCTATACACACCCCATCACAAAGACCTATACACACACACACCCCATCACAAAGACCTATACACACACACACACACACCATCACAAAGACCTATACACACACACACACACCCCATCACAAAGACCTATACACACACACCATCACAAAGACCTATACACACACACACACACCCCATCACAAAGACCTATACACACACACACACACCATCACAAAGACCTATACACACACACACACACCCCATCACAAAGACCTATACACACACCCCATCACAAATACCTATACACACACACACACCCCATCACAAAGACCTATACACACACACACACACACACACACCCCATCACAAAGACCTATACACACACACACACCCCATCACAAAGACCTATACACACACACACACCCCATCACAAAGACCTATACACACACACACACACACCATCACAAAGACCTATACACACACACACACCCCATCACAAAGACCTATACACACACACACACACACACACACACACACCCCATCACAAAGACCTATACACACACACCATCACAAAGACCTATACACACACACCCCATCACAAAGACCTATACACACACACCCCATCACAAAGACCTATACACACACACCATCACAAAGACCTATACACACACACACACCATCACAAAGACCTATACACACACACACCCCATCACAAAGACCTATACACACACACACCCCATCACAAAGACCTATACACACACACACCCCATCACAAAGACCTATACACACACACACCCCATCACAAAGACCTATACACACACACACCCCATCACAAAGACCTATACACACACACACCCCATCACAAAGACCTATACACACACACACACCCCATCACAAAGACCTATACACACACACACACCCCATCACAAAGACCTATACACACACACCCCATCACAAAGACCTATACACACACACACCCCATCACAAAGACCTATACACACACACACCCCATCACAAAGACCTATACACACACACACCCCATCACAAAGACCTATACACACACACACCCCATCACAAAGACCTATACACACACACACCCCATCACAAAGACCTATACACACACACACCCCATCACAAAGACCTATACACACACACACCCCATCACAAAGACCTATACACACACACACCCCATCACAAAGACCTATACACACACACCCCATCACAAAGACCTATACACACACACCCCATCACAAAGACCTATACACACACACCCCATCACAAAGACCTATACACACACACACCATCACAAAGACCTATACACACACCATCACAAAGACCTATACACACACACACCATCACAAAGACCTATACACACACACACCCCATCACAAAGACCTATACACACACACACCCCATCACAAAGACCTATACACACACCCCATCACAAAGACCTATACACACACACACACCATCACAAAGACCTACACACACACACACACACACCATCACAAAGACCTATACACACACACATCACAAAGACCTATACACACACACATCACAAAGACCTATACACACACACACCATCACAAAGACCTATACACACACACACCATCACAAAGACCTATACACACACACCATCACAAAGACCTATACACACACACACACCATCACAAAGACCTATACACACACACACCCCATCACAAAGACCTATACACACACACACACCCCATCACAAAGACCTATACACACACACACACCCCATCACAAAGACCTATACACACACACACACCCCATCACAAAGACCTATACACACACACACACACCATCACAAAGACCTATACACACACACACACACACCATCACAAAGACCTATACACACACACACACACCCCATCACAAAGACCTATACACACACACACACACACCATCACAAAGACCTATACACACACCCCATTACAAAGACCTATACACACACACCATCACAAAGACCTATACACAAAGACCTATACACACACCCCATTACAAAGACCTATACACACTCACCATCACAAAGACCTATACACACACACACACACCCCATCACAAAGACCTATACACACACACCCCATCACAAAGACCTATACACACACACACACACCCCATCACAAAGACCTATACACACACACCCCATCACAAAGACCTATACACACACACCCCATCACAAAGACCTATACACACACACCCCATCACAAAGACCTATACACACACACACCATCACAAAGACCTATACACACACACACACCATCACAAAGACCTATACACACACACACCATCACAAAGACCTATACACACACACACCATCACAAAGACCTATACACACACACCCCATCACAAAGACCTATACACACACACCCCATCACAAAGACCTATACACACACACCCCATCACAAAGACCTATACACACACACCCCATCACAAAGACCTATACACACACACACACACCATCACAAAGACCTATACACACACCCCATCACAAAGACCTATACACACACACCCCATCACAAAGACCTATACACACACACACCATCACAAAGACCTATACACACACACCATCACAAAGACCTATACACACACACACACACCATCACAAAGACCTATACACACACACACACACCATCACAAAGACCTATACACACACACACACCATCACAAAGACCTATACACACACACACCCCATCACAAAGACCTATACACACACACACCCCATCACAAAGACCTATACACACACACACCCCATCACAAAGACCTATACACACACACACCCCATCACAAAGACCTACACACACACCATCACAAAGACCTACACACACACACACACCATCACAAAGACTTATACACACACCCCATCACAAAGACCTATACACACACACACCATCACAAAGACCTATACACACACACACACCATCACAAAGACCTATACACACACACACCCCATCACAAAGACCTATACACACACACACCCCATCACAAAGACCTATACACACACACCATCACAAAGACCTATACACACACACCATCACAAAGACCTATACACACACACCATCACAAAGACCTATACACACACACCATCACAAAGACTTATACACACACACCATCACAAAGACCTATACACACACCCCATCACAAAGACCTATACACACACCCCATCACAAAGACCTATACACACACACCATCACAAAGACCTATACACACACACACACACACCATCACAAAGACCTATACACACACACACACCCCATCACAAAGACCTATACACACACACACCATCACAAAGACCTATACACACACACACCATCACAAAGACCTATACACACACCCCATCACAAAGACCTATACACACACACCCCATCACAAAGACCTATACACACACACCCCATCACAAAGACCTATACACACACACACACCCCATCACAAAGACCTATACACACACACACACACCCCATCACAAAGACCTATACACACACACACACACCCCATCACAAAGACCTATACACACACACACACACCCCATCACAAAGACCTATACACACACTGCTGACTGACTGACTGACTGACTGACTGATTTGTTGATTCTGCTGTGTAGGCATGCGGGGCCACAGCAGTGTGCAGAGGTTGGTGACTCTGAGTAGTGAAGCGGGAAGGAGAAGTAGAGAGGATGAAGCAGACCTTACTCAGCTGCACTATGTCCAGGCCCTCGGAACAGACGGTGTGTGTCTGTCTGTCTGTCTGTCTGTCTGTCTGTCTGTCTGTCTCATCAACAAAACTTGGCGAACAGCCCTACTGACTGTGTGTGTGTGTGTGTGTGTGTGTGTGTGTGTGTGTGTGTGTGTGTGTTGAAGAGGGGGAGGAGTGTGTAGCAGGAGGAGGAGCGTCAGTGTTCACCTTTCAGACGGTGAAGCGCTCCAACAGGATGGCCCAGATGGGTAAGTCTCTCCAAACAGTTACCGCTCTAACAATGGAAATACATGTCCTCAAAGATGGCAGCCAGTCGAGAGGAGGCGAGATCAGGTGGGACTATTCTAGCCAATGAGCCTTCTTCCACATTTTGTTACGTTACAGCCTTATTATAAAATGTATCAAATAAAAATCAATCTACACACAATATCCCATAATGACAAAGTGAAAACTGGTTTAGAAATGTTTGCAAATGTATAAATAATAAAAAACAGATACCTTATTTACATAAGTATTCAGACCCTTTGCTATGAGACTCTAAACTGAGCTCAGGTGCTTCCTGTTTCCATTGATCATCCTTGAGATGTTTCTACAACTTGATTGGAGTCCACCTGTGGTGAATTACATTGATTGGACATGATTTGAAAAGGCACACACCTGTCTATATAACGTCCCACAGGTGACAGTGCATGTCAGAGCAAAAACAGGCCATGAGGAGGTAGGAATTGTCCGTAGAGCTCAGAGACAGGATTGTGTTGAGGCACAGATCTGGGGAAGGGTACCAAACATCTCTGCAGTATTGAAGGTCCCCAAGAACACAGTGGCCTCCATCATTCTTAAATGGAAGAAGTATGGAACCACCAAGACTCCCTAGAGCTGGCCGCCTGGCCAAACTGAGCAATCTGGGGAGAAGGGCCTTGGTCAGGGAGGTGACCAAGAACCCAATGGTCACTCTGACAGAGCACTAGAGTTCCTCTGTGGAGATGGGAGAATCTTCCAGAAGGACCACCATCTCTGCAGCACTCCATCAATCAAGCCTTTATGGTAGAGTGGCCAGACGGAAGCCACTCCTCAGTAAAAGGCACATGACAGCCTGCTTGGAGCCAAAAGGCACCTAAAGACTCTCAGACCATGAGAAACAAGATTATCTGGTCTGATGATACCAAGATTAACCTCTTTGGCCTGAATGCCAAGTGTCATGTCTGGAGGAAACCTGGCACCATCCCTACGGTGAAGCATGGTGGTGGCAGCATCGTGCTGTGGGGATGTTTTTCAGAGGCAGGGACTGGGAGACAAGTCAGGATCGAAGGAAAGATGAACGGAGCAAAGTACAGAGAGATCCTTGATGAAAACCTGCTCCAGAGCACTCAGGACCTCAGACTGGGGTGAAGGACAATGACCCTAAGCACACAGACAAGACAACACAGGAGTGGCTTCGGGACATGTCTCTCCTTGAGTGGCCCAGCCAGAGACCGGACTTGAAACAGATCGAACATCTCTGGAGAGCCCTGAAAAGAGGAGGATATGTCCCGAAGCTGTGCAGCAACGCTCCCCATCCAACCTGACAGAGCTTGAGAGGATCTGCAGAGAAGAATGGGAGAAACTCCCCAAATACAGGTGTGCCAAGCTTGTAGCGTCAAACCCAAGAAGACTCAAGGCTGTAATCGCTGCCAAAGGTGCTTCAACAAAGTACTGAGTAAAGAGTCTGAATACTTATGTAAATGTGATTTTTCAGTTTTTATTTGTCTTATTTTGGTGGATATACTTGTAAACCAGCTGGCTTCGCCTCTTCCTCTCTGTCTGTCTGTAGCGTCTGAGCTGGCTCGAACCCCAGCGAGGAGTGTGACCTTCAGAACGACCCCTGACCCTTCTGGCCCCGCCCACAATGGCTGCAGTGAGACCCTCTTTAATCCCTTTCTCTGTATCCCTCCTCTTCCTCATCTCCATATCTCTCCTCCTCCCCATATCCCTCCTCTTCCTCATCTCCATATCTCTCCTCCTCCCCATATCCTTCCTCATCTCCATATCTCTCCTCCTCCCCATATCCTTCCTCATCTCCATATCTCTCCTCTTCCTCATCTCCATATCTCTCCTCTTCCTCATCTCCATATCTCTCCTCTTCCTCCTCCCCATATCCCTCCTCTTCCTCATCTCCATATCTCTCCTCCTCCTCCTCCTCCCCATATCCTTCCTCATCTCATCTCTCCTCTTCCTCCTCTTCATATCCCTCCTCTTCCTTCTCCCCATATCTCTCCTCTTCCTCCTCCCCATATCTCTCCTCTTCCTCCTCCCCATATCGCTCCTCTTCCTCCTCCCCATATCGCTCCTCTTCCTCCTCCCCATATCTCTCCTCTTCCTCCTCCCCATATCTCTCCTCTTCCTCCTCCCCATATCTCTCCTCTTCCCCCTCTCCATATCCCTCATCTCTCCTCTTCCCCCTCTCCATATCCCTCATCTCCATGTCCCTCTTCCTCCTCATCTCCATGACCTTCCTCCTCATCTCCATGACCTTCCTCCTCATCTCCATGTCCCTCTTCCTCCTCATCTCCATGTCCCTCTTCCTCCTCATCTCCATGTCCCCCTTCCTCCTCATCTCCATGTCCCCCTTCCTCCTCATCTCCATGTCCCCCTTCCTCCTCATCTCCATGTCCCCCTTCCTCCTCATCTCCATGTCCCTCTTCCTCATCATCTCCATGACCTTCCTCCTCATCTCCATGTCCCTCTTCCTCATCATCTCCATGTCCCTCTTCCTCCTCATCTCCATGTCCCCCTTCCTCCTCATCTCCATGTCCCCCTTCCTCCTCATCTCCATGTCCCCCTTCCTCCTCATCTCCATGTCCCCCTTCCTCCATGTCCCCCTTCCTCTTCCTCCTCATCTCCATGTCCCTCCTCCTCATCTCCATGTCCCTCTTCTTCCTCATCTCCATGTCCCCCTCCTAGTGTTTGATCATGTGGATGATATCTATTTTCTCTCTGTATGTTCTTCCTGTCTCTAGAGCATGTGAGTGAGAACAGGACTCCTCAGAAGGTGAGTATTTGAGAGAACAGTTGTCACCTCACCTTTCATAGAGCATATTGGTGCCCATGCTGAGCTGTGACCTGTTACTTCCTGTTTCCTCTCAGGGCAGGAAGGGGCAGTTTGTTTCCACAACGCCCCACAGACTCAGGAAGAGACTCTCAGGTGGGAAACAAACAATCGTCAACTGATGTAACTAAATGTTTGGGGCATTCAATCAAATGTTTCAACCGTAACACTGAACAAAAATATCAACGAAACATGTAAAGTCTTTGTCCAATGTTTCATGAGCTGAAATAAAAGGTCCCAGAAATGTCCCATACGCACAAAAAAGCTTATTTCTCTCACATTTTGTGCACAAATGTGTTTCCATCCTGTTAGTGAGGACAATATAAGGCCTCTCAAATGTGCAGTTTTGTTTCACAACACGATGCCACAGAAGTCTCATGTTTTGATGGAGCGTGTTGCCAGAGAATTGAATGTTTATTTCTCTACCACAACCCGCCTCCAACATCTTTTTTGAGAATTTGGCAGTACATCCAACCGGCCTCACAACCGTTGTGTGGGCGAGCGGTTTGCTGATGTCAACGTTGTGAACAGTGTCCCATGGTGGCGGTGGGGTTATGGTTTGGGCAGGAATAAGTTACGGACAATGAATACAATTGCATTTTATAGATGTCAATTTGAATTCACAGAGATACCGTGATGAGATCCTGAGGTCCATTGTCGTGCCATTCATCCACCGCCATCACCTCATGTTTCAGCATGATAATGCCCGACCTTATGTTGCAAGGATCTGGACACAATTCCTAGAAGCTGAAAAATGTCCCAGTTCTTCCATGGCCTGAATACTCACCAGACATGTCACCCATTGAGCATGTTTGGGATGCTCTGGATCGATGTGTACAACAGCATGTTCCAGTTCCTACAATATCCAGCAACTTCCCACAGCCATTGAAGAGGAGTGGGACAACATTCCACAGGCCACAGTCAACGGCCTGATGAGCTCTATGTGAAGGAGATGTGTCGAGCTGCATGAGGCAGATGGTGTTCACACCAGATACTGACTGGTTTTCTGATCCACACCCCTACCTTTTTTTCAGATGCATATCTGTGTTCCCAGTCATGTGAAATCCATAGATTAGGGCCTAATATATTTATTACAATTGAATGTATTTCCTGATATGAATTGTAACTCAGTAACATCTTTGAAATTGTAGCATGTTGCATTTCTATTTTTGTTCAGTATATTAAACTAGGTTCTGTCTGTTGTAGCTCCCCGCCTGAGGTCCGACAGCGACAGCGAGCTCTCTCCCTCTGATGAGGATGAGGGGAAGGGGGAGGAGGATGATGAGGAGGAGGAGGAGGAAGAGGACAGAGTGAATCAGTCCAGTACACTCAGAAAGCCTCCAGCCACAGCTCTCTATAAGACGCCTGCCAAGAAGAGCAAGACTGCCCCAGAACCACCCAGCCAGGTCAGTCCGCCACTAACCAGCCATGTCAATCAGTCAGCAAGATTTGTATTTATTATGGATCCCCATTAGTTTCTGCCAAGGCAGCAGCTACTCTTCCTGGGGTTTATTATGTATAATACCACCATTATATTACATCATATAACATTATTACACCACTACATATCTACAATACAACATGTATAATACCACCATTACATATAAAACAGTACATCATATAACATTATTACACCACTACATATCTACAATACAACATGTATAATACCACCATTACATATAAAACAGTACATCATATAACATTATTACACCACTACATATCTACAATACAACATGTATAATACCACCATTACATTACATATAAAACAGTACATCATATAACATTATTACACCACTACATATCTACAATACAACATGTATAATACCACCATTACATTACATATAAAACAGTACATCATATAACATTATTACACCACTACATATCTACAATACAACATGTATAATACCACCATTACATTACATATAAAACAGTACATCATATAACATTATTACACCACTACATATCTACAATACAACATGTATAATACCGCCATTACATTACATATAAAACAGTACATCATATAACATTATTACACCACTACATATCTACAATACAACATGTATAATACCACCATTACATTACATATAAAACAGTACATCATATAACATTATTACACCACTACATATCTACAATACAACATGTATAATACCACCATTACATTACATATAAAACAGTACATCATATAACATTATTACACCACTACATATCTACAATACAACATGTATAATACCACCATTACATTACATATAAAACAGTACATCATATAACATTATTACACCACTACATATCTACAATACAACATGTATAATACCACCATTACATTACATATAAAACAGTACATCATATAACATTATTACACCACTACATATCTACAATACAACATGTATAATACCACCATTACATTACATATAAAACAGTACATCATATAACATTATTACACCACTACATATCTACAATACAACATGTATAATACCACCATTACATTACATATAAAACAGTACATCATATAACATTATTACACCACTACATATCTACAATACAACATGTATAATACCACCATTACATTACATATAAAACAGTACATCATATAACATTATTACACCACTACATATCTACAATACAACATGTATAATACCACCATTACATTACATATAAAACAGTACATCATATAACATTATTACACCACTACATATCTACAATACAACATGTATAATACCACCATTACATATAAAACAGTACATCATATAACATTATTACACCACTACATATCTACAATACAACATGTATAATACCACCATTACATTACATATAAAACAGTACATCATATAACATTATTACACCACTACATATCTACAATACAACATGTATAATACCACCATTACATTACATATAAAACAGTACATCATATAACATTATTACACCACTACATATCTACAATACAACATGTATAATACCACCATTACATTACATATAAAACAGTACATCATATAACATTATTACACCACTACATATCTACAATACAACATGTATAATACCACCATTACATTACATATAAAACAGTACATCATATAACATTATTACACCACTACATATCTACAATACAACATGTATAATACCACCATTACATATAAAACAGTACATCATATAACATTATTACACCACTACATATCTACAATACAACATGTATAATACCACCATTACATTACATATAAAACAGTACATCATATAACATTATTACACCGCTACATATCTACAATACAACATGTATAATACCACCATTACATTACATATAAAACAGTACATCATATAACATTATTACACCACTACATATCTACAATACAACATGTATAATACCACCATTACATTACATATAAAACAGTACATCATATAACATTATTACACCACTACATATCTACAATACAACATGTATAATACCACCATTACATTACATATAAAACAGTACATCATATAACATTATTACACCACTACATATCTACAATACAACATGTATAATACCACCATTACATTACATATAAAACAGTACATCATATAACATTATTACACCACTACATATCTACAATACAACATGTATAATACCACCATTACATTACATATAAAACAGTACATCATATAACATTATTACACCACTACATATCTACAATACAACATGTATAATACCACCATTACATTACATATAAAACAGTACATCATATAACATTATTACACCACTACATATCTACAATACAACATGTATAATACCACCATTGCATTACATATAAAACAGTACATCATATAACATTATTACACCACTACATATCTACAATACAACATGTATAATACCACCATTACATTACATATAAAACAGTACATCATATAACATTATTACACCACTACATATCTACAATACAACATGTATAATACCACCATTACATTACATATAAAACAGTACATCATATAACATTATTACACCACTACATATCTACAATACAACATGTATAATACCACCATTACATTACATATCAAACAGTACATCATATAACATTATTACACCACTACATATCTACAATACAACATGTATAATACCACCATTACATTACATATAAAACAGTACATCATATAACATTATTACACCACTACATATCTACAATACAACATGTATAATACCACCATTACATTACATATCAAACAGTACATCATATAACATTATTACACCACTACATATCTACAATACAACATGTATAATACCACCATTACATTACATATAAAACAGTACATCATATAACATTATTACACCACTACATATCTACAATACAACATGTATAATACCACCATTACATTACATATAAAACAGTACATCATATAACATTATTACACCACTACATATCTACAATACAACATGTATAATACCACCATTACATTACATATAAAACAGTACATCATATAACATTATTACACCACTACATATCTACAATACAACATGTATAATACCACCATTACATTACATATAAAACAGTACATCATATAACATTATTACACCACTACATATCTACAATACAACATGTATAATACCACCATTACATTACATATAAAACAGTACATCATATAACATTATTACACCACTACATATCTACAATACAACATGTATAATACCACCATTACATTACATATAAAACAGTACATCATATAACATTATTACACCACTACATATCTACAATACAACATGTATAATACCACCATTACATTACATATAAAACAGTACATCATATAACATTATTACACCACTACATATCTACAATACAACATGTATAATACCACCATTACATTACATATCAAACAGTACATCATATAACATTATTACACCACTACATATCTACAATACAACATGTATAATACCACCATTACATTACATATAAAACAGTACATCATATAACATTATTACACCACTACATATCTACAATACAACATGTATAATACCACCATTACATTACATATAAAACAGTACATCATATAACATTATTACACCACTACATATCTACAATACAACATGTATAATACCACCATTACATTACATATAAAACAGTACATCATATAACATTATTACACCACTACATATCTACAATACAACATGTATAATACCACCATTACATTACATATAAAACAGTACAACATATAACATTATTACACCACTACATATCTACAATACAACATGTATAATACCACCATTACATTACATATAAAACAGTACAACATATAACATTATTACACCACTACATATCTACAATACAACATGTATAATACCACCATTGCATTACATATAAAACAGTACATCATATAACATTATTACACCACTACATATCTACAATACAACATGTATAATACCACCATTACATTACATATAAAACAGTACATCATATAACATTATTACACCACTACATATCTACAATACAACATGTATAATACCACCATTACATTACATATAAAACAGTACATCATATAACATTATTACACCACTACATATCTACAATACAACATGTATAATACCACCATTACATATAAAACAGTACATCATATAACATTATTACACCACTACATATCTACAATACAACATGTATAATACCACCATTACATTACATATAAAACAGTACATCATATAACATTATTACACCACTACATATCTACAATACAACATGTATAATACCACCATTACATTACATATAAAACAGTACATCATATAACATTATTACACCACTACATATCTACAATACAACATGTATAATACCACCATTACATTACATATAAAACAGTACATCATATAACATTATTACACCACTACATATCTACAATACAACATGTATAATACCACCATTACATTACATATAAAACAGTACATCATATAACATTATTACACCACTACATATCTACAATACAACATGTATAATACCACCATTACATTACATATAAAACAGTACATCATATAACATTATTACACCACTACATATCTACAATACAACATGTATAATGCCACCATTACATTACATATAAAACAGTACATCATATAACATTATTACACCACTATATATCTACAATACAACATGTATAATACCACCATTACATTACATATAAAACAGTACATCATATAACATTATTACACCACTACATATCTACAATACAACATGTATAATACCACCATTACATTACATATAAAACAGTACATCATATAACATTATTACACCACTACATATCTACAATACAACATGTATAATACCACCATTACATTACATATAAAACAGTACATCATATAACATTATTACACCACTACATATCTACAATACAACATGTATAATACCACCATTACATTACATATAAAACAGTACATCATATAACATTATTACACCACTACATATCTACAATACAACATGTATAATACCACCATTACATTACATATAAAACAGTACATCATATAACATTATTACACCACTACATATCTACAATACAACATGTATAATACCACCATTACATTACATATAAAACAGTACATCATATAACATTATTACACCACTACATATCTACAATACAACATGTATAATACCACCATTACATTACATATAAAACAGTACATCATATAACATTATTACACCACTACATATCTACAATACAACATGTATAATACCACCATTACATTACATATAAAACAGTACATCATATAACATTATTACACCACTACATATCTACAATACAACATGTATAATACCACCATTACATTACATATAAAACAGTACATCATATAACATTATTACACCACTACATATCTACAATACAACATGTATAATACCACCATTACATTACATATAAAACAGTACATCATATAACATTATTACACCACTACATATCTACAATACAACATGTATAATACCACCATTACATTACATATAAAACAGTACATCATATAACATTATTACACCACTACATATCTACAATACAACATGTATAATACCACCATTACATTACATATAAAACAGTACATCATATAACATTATTACACCACTACATATCTACAATACATGTTAATATTTCAATGTACATGTGTTCAAAGTATTCAGGCCCCTTCACTTTTTCCACATTACGTTACAGCCTTATTCTAAAATTGATTAAATTAAAATATTAATCTACACCCAATACCCCATAATGACCCAATACCCCATAATGACCCAATACCCCATAATGACCCAATACCCCATAATGACATCAATACCCCATAATGACATCAATACCCCATAATGACACAATACCCCATAATGACACAATACCCCATAATGACACAATACCCCATAATGACCCCAATACCCCATAATGACCCCAATACCCCATAATGACATCAATACCCCATAATGACATCAATACCCCATAATGACATCAATACCCCATAATGACATCAATGACCCATAATGACCCATAATGACATCAATACCACATAATGACATCAATACCCCATAATGCCCCATAATGACCCGATGCCCCATAATGACGAAGCAAAAACAGGTTTATACATTTTTGCAAATGTATTAAAAATGATCTGAAATAAAGTCACATTGTAAAATCACATTTACATAAGTATTCAGACCCTTTACTACTTTGTTGAAGCACCTTTGTCAGCGATTACAGCCTTGAGTCTTCTTGGGTTTGACGCTACAAGCTTGGCACATCTGTATTTGGGGAGTTTCTCTCATTCTTCTCTGCAGATCCTCTCAAGCTCAGTCAGGTTGGATGGGGAGCGTCGCTGCACAGCTATTTTCAGGACTCTCCAGAGATGTTCGATCAGGTTCAAGTCCGGGCTCTGGCTGGGCCACTCAAGGACATTCAGAGACTTGTCCCGAAGCCACTCCTGCGTTGTCTTGGCTGTGTGCTTAGGGTCGTTGTCCTGTTGGAAGGTAAACCTTTGCCCCAGTCTGAGGTCCTGAGCGCTCTGGAGCAGGTTTTCATCAAGGATCTATCTGTACTTTGCTCCGTTAATCTTTCCCTCGATCCTGACTAGTCTCCCAGTCCCTGCCGCTGAAAAACATCCCCACTCTACCATAAAGGCCTGATTGGTGGAGTGCTGCAGAGATGGTTGTCCTGGAAGGTTCTCCCATCTCCACAGAGGAACTCTGGAGCTCTGTCAGAGTGACCATCGGGTTCTTGGTCACCTCCCTAACCAAGGCCCTTCTCCCCTGATTGCTCTGTTTGGCCGGGTGGCCAGCTCTAGGAAGAGTCTCTTCTTACATTTAATAATGATGGAGGCCACTGTGTTCTTGGGGACCATTTTTTTGGTGTCTTTCCCCAGATCTGTGCCTCGACACAATCCTGTCTCGGAGGTCTACAGACAATTCCTTCGCCCTCACAGCTTGGTTTTTGCTCTGACATACAACTGTGGGACGTTATATAGACAGGTGTGTGCCTTTTCAAATCATGTCCAATCAATAGAATTTACCACAGGTGGACTCCAAGTTGTAGAAACATCTCAAGGATGATCAATGGAAACAGGATGAACCTGAGCTCAACTTAGTCTCATAGCAATGGGTCTGAAACATGAGGTGATGGCGGTGGATGAATGGCACGACAATGGACCTCAGGATCTCATCACGGTATCTCTGTACATTCAAATTGACATCTATAAAATGCAATTGTATTCATTGTCCGTAACTTATTCCTGCCCAAACCATAACCCCGCCGCCACCATGGGACACTGTTCAACGTTTACATCAGCAAGGTGCCCCTGTGTAATGATCATGCTGTTTAATCAGCTTCTTGATATGCCACACCTGTCAGGTGAATAGATTTTCTTGGCAAAGGAGAAATGCTCACTAACAGGGATGTAAACACATTTTTGCACAACATATGAGAAATAAGCTTTTTGTGTGTTTGGAACATTTCTGGGATCTTTTATTTCAGCTCATGAAACACGGGACTAACACTTATTTCTGTTCAATGTAGTACTGTGCACCTCCCATCATCTGTTCTGGACTTGTGATGAGCCCTCTGGTGACACGTTGTGGGGTATGCTGGGTGTCATTTTGTTCTCTGTTGCAGCCCAGTCTGGTAGAGGAATACTTTGAGGCTCACGGCAGTTCTAAAGTCCTGACATCAGACCGGACCCTGCAGCGCCTACACACCCCTAAACTAGACCGGGTGAGTATACACACCTACACAGGGTTGCAAAGGGTCGGAAACTTTCCTGTACATTTCTGGAGTTTTTCTGGAAAGTTTCCATGGGAAGTTGAGCCCGGGAATATTGGGAATTTTGCTTAAATTCATCAAAAAAGTTAGTTTATAACAGTGAACCTTTTTTTGTGAGATAAACAAGGCAATTCTAGGTCTTGTGGCATATTTTGGTTAAACTATCCACAATTCAATGGAATTGCAAACCTCTGCATGCACAGTGCATTCTTCCATCACATGCACAGTGCATTCTTCCATCACATGTACAGCTGATTCTCAAGATCTTGCACACTAATGAGATGCTATTGAGCCCACACTACTACACTGTCTGAGCCAAGGACTACATGCTTTCTGGTAAGTTTTGATTACAATACTGGGTGGGGTGAATATATTTTATATGACATGATTTGTTGTTAACTAGTAAATAGTAGCCTACAGCAAAGTATGTTTTAAATAATTTCTAACTTGTTAACAATTTCTGATAGTTAGTTAGTTTTTGCTACCATGTGGGTTTTAGCTTGCTTGAGCCTGCTAACTGAGGAGTGTTAATTCACCTGTTTCATTTTAAAACATGCATATTACAAAGGAGTTGTTTAATCTAACTGCTTAACTATATCTGTACATGGAATTGTATTACTCATTCTTTTCTAATCGTTACAGGAAAATGCCACGGGCATCATCACTATCTGATGTGTGGAGACATTTCACTGCAGCTACTGTAGAAGGAAAAGCTGTGTACATTTGCAAATACTGTGACAAATCATATGTGAAGAATGCAACAAAGATGCAGAATCATCTGGCCAAGTGCATAAAGTTCCCTCAGTGCTCACAACAAGCAACCTCTGACAAAAGTCCCTCTACTTCTATTCAAGGTGAAAATGATGAATCAGACACCTTATCGATAGCAACAGCTCATGGTCCTCCTGGAATCAGAAGTTTTGACTCAATGGAGGAACGTAGTCATCAGAGAAATGCTGATGAACTGGTTCACATCTGATGCTGACAGGCAATGTGTTTGGAAGAGATTTCTGAATGTTCTTCACCCAGCATGCACCCCTCCAACCAGACATGCTTTATCTACTCATTTGCTGGATGCAGAGTTCAACAGAGTTCAAGTGAAGGTCAAGCAAATCATAGAGAAAGCAGACTGTATTGCAAGTCATCAATGACCTTGGACCACAGAAGGTATTTGCACTGGTGACAGACAATGCTGTTAACATGAAGGCTGCTTGGTCTAAAGTGGAGGAGTCCTACCCTCACATCACACCCATTGGCTGTGCTGCTCATGCATTGAATCTGCTCCTCAAGGACATCATGGCACTTATAACAATGGATACACTCTACAAGAGAGCCACTGTTGCTCCAAGCAGAGGAAACTGCAGTTCTGAAATACATCAAAAAGCATGAAGACTTCTGCCTGAAGCCCATACACGCCGCAGCGTACATGTTGGACCCCAAGTATGCTGGCAAGAGCATCCTGTCTGGTGCAGAGATCAACAAGGCCTATGGTGTCATCACTACTGTGTCTCGCCACCTTGAGGGCAAGGTTCCTGTCAGTCTGGCGTAGTACACTTCCAAGCAAGGGCTTTGGGATGGAGATGCAATATGGCAGTCATGTCAACATATCTCATCAGCCACCTGGTGGAAGGGACTTTGTTGATCTGAGGCTCTTTCCTCTGTTGCCTCCATCATCCTCCAAATCCCACCAACATCAGCCGCCTCAGAGCTCAACTGGTCCTAGTTTGGGAACACGCACACAACAGGCTGACCAATACAAGGGTTATTAGTGGTCATCCAGGCAAATCTGAGGCTTTTTGAGCCTGACAACGAGCCATCCTCAACAAGGTTGGAAAGTGACAGTGAGGCCTCAGTCTGATGTTCAACAGGTGGACATTGAGGAGGTCCAGGGAGAAGACATGGAAGCCTGAGAGGAAGACAACCAAAGCTTTAGTTTCTAGACTATCATTTTACAGATGTATGTTGAAAACGTTTTGGGAGATGTGATGGATCATTGGGGATCATTCAATATTTCCTTTTGTTGTTCAGTGAAATCATCCCATGTGAAGAGTCAACTCATTTAATTAAAGTTCAATAAAGTATCCTCTCTCTCTCTCGTTTTTATTCCTATTGTAAGGATAGTCTACTTATAAGGTAAAATGTTTGTTTCTGTCTCGATATAATATGGTAAATATATCCAATAAAAAAAACATCTACATTTTAAATGGAATTAATATTAATTTGCATATATTCCCGTTAATTCCAACAAAGTTTCCCCAAAATGTGCAACCCTATAGAGTACACACCCCTAAACTAGACTGGGTGAGTACACACCCCTAAACTAGACTGGGTGAGTACACACCCCTAAACTAGACTGGGTGAGTAAACACCCCTAAACTAGACTGGGTGAGTACACACCCCTAAACTAGACTGGGTGACCCCTAGAGATGTATGGAAGCTTGTGAACCACATTAATCATATTTCTTGTGTGTAGGAGACATTGTTCCGTCTGTTAGAAGGGAAACCGTCATGTTATTCTTCAGAGATTGAGAAACTGCACTCCAGTCACCATAAACACTTCAACAAGTGGATGCTGCAACTACGGTAAGGACCTGTCATATCTCAATACACTGTTACTATGTCATATCAGTAGACGGGCCCAATACACTGTTACGATGTCATATCAGTAGACGGGCCCAATACACTGTTACTATGTCATATCAGTAGACGGGCCCAATACACTGTTACTATGTCATATCAGTAGACGGGCCCAATACACTGTTACTATGTCATATCAGTAGACGGGCCCAATACACTGTTACTATGTCATATCAGTAGACGGGCCCAATACACTGTTACTATGTCATATCAGTAGACGGGCCCAATACATGTGTATGTGTTGTGTTGTGTTGTGTTGTGTTGTGTAGGTTGGGCTACAGTGTATTGCTGTACGGTCTTGGCAGTAAGAAGGCATTACTAGAGGAGTTCCGAGTGTCCCTGCTCTGTCAGGAGATGCACCTGGTTATCAATGGATTCTTCCCTTCCATCACTCTCAAATCAGTCAGTATAATACACACACCTGTACACACACACCTGTACACACACACCTGTACACACACACCTGTACACACACACCTGTACACACACACACCTGTACACACACACACCTGTACACACACACACACACACACACCTGTACACACACACACCTGTACACACACACACACCTGTACACACACACACACACACACACACACACCTGTACACACACACACACACCTGTACACACACACACACACACACACCTGTACACACACACACACACACACCTGTACACACACACACACACACACCTGTACACACACACACACACACACACACCTGTACACACACACACACCTGTACACACACACACACACCTGTACACACACACACACACCTGTACACACACACACACACACACCTGTGCACACACACACACCTGTACACACACACACACACACACACACACACACCTGTACACACACACACACACACCTGTACACACACACACCTGTACACACACACACACACCTGTACACACACACACACACCTGTACACACACACACACACACACACACCTGTGTACACACACACACACACACACACACACCTGTGTACACACACACACACACACACACACACCTGTGTACACACACACACACACACACACACACCTGTGTACACACACACACACACACACCTGTGTACACACACACACACACACACACCTGTGTACACACACACACACACACACACCTGTGTACACACACACACACACACACACCTGTGTACACACACACACACACACCTGTGTACACACACACACACACACACCTGTGTACACACACACACACACACACACCTGTGTACACACACACACACACACACACCTGTGTACACACACACACACACACACACCTGTGTACACACACACACACACACCTGTGTACACACACACACACACACACACACACACACACACACACCTGTACACACACACACACACACACACACCTGTACACACACACACACACACACACACCTGTACACACACACACACACACACACACACCTGTACACACACACACACACACACACACACCTGTACACACACACACCTGTACACACACACACCTGTACACACACACACCTGTACACACACACACCTGTACACACACACAAACCTGTGTGTACACACACACACACACACACACACACACACACACCTGTACACACACACACACACACACACACACACACACACACCTGTACACAACCTTCCACCCCACTGATGGTGTTCTCCGCCTGTTCTGTAGATCCTGACTGCTGTGTCTGCAGAGCTTCTAGAACACCAAGGAACGTTCCGGAACCCTGCTGACCAACTACAGTACATCACCACAACCCTCACAGAACGTGTGTAGACCTTGATCCACAACGTACAGTACCAGTGTGTAGACCTTGATCCACAACGTACAGTACCAGTGTGTAGACCTTGATCCACAACGTACAGTACCAGTGTGTAGACCTTGATCCACAACGTACAGTACCAGTGTGTAGACCTTGATCCACAACGTACAGTACCAGTGTGTAGACCTTGATCCACAACGTACAGTACCAGTGTGTAGACCTTGATCCACAACGTACAGTACCAGTGTGTAGACCTTGATCCACAACGTACAGTACCAGTGTGTAGACCTTGATCCACAACGTACAGTACCAGTGTGTAGACCTTGATCCACAACGTACAGTACCAGTGTGTGGACCTTGATCCACAACGTACAGTACCAGTGTGTAGACCTTGATCCACAACGTACAGTACCAGTGTGTAGACCTTGATCCACAACGTACAGTACCAGTGTGTAGACCTTGATCCACAACGTACAGTACCAGTGTGTAGACCTTGATCCACAACGTACAGTACCAGTGTGTAGACCTTGATCCACAACGTACAGTACCAGTGTGTAGACCTTGATCCACAACGTACAGTACCAGTGTGTAGACCTTGATCCAGCGTGTTTGTGTCATCAGAGCCGGACCTCCATGTGTACCTGTTGATCCACAACATTGACGGTCCCATGCTCCGAGGAGAGAAGACACAGAATGCACTGGGCCAACTGGCCTCACTACCCAACCTGCACCTTGTTGCATCCATCGACCACATCAACGCACCACTTGGTACGGTACAGTGTGGGACCAGATGTATATGAAGGTGTATGTGTCTCCCTGCAGTGTGGGACCAGATGTATATGAAGGTGTATGTGTCTCCCTGCAGTGTGGGACCAGATGTATATGAAGGTGTATGTGTCTCCCTGCAGTGTGGGACCAGATGTATATGAAGGTGTATGTGTCTCCCTGCAGTGTGGGACCAGATGTATATGAAGGTGTATGTGTCTCCCTGCAGTGTGGGACCAGATGTATATGAAGGTGTATGTGTCTCCCTGCAGTGTGGGACCAGATGTATATGAAGGTGTATGTGTCTCCCTGCAGTGTGGGACCAGATGTATATGAAGGTGTATGTGTCTCCCTGCAGTGTGGGACCAGATGTATATGAAGGTGTATGTGTCTCCCTGCAGTGTGGGACCAGATGTATATGAAGGTGTATGTGTCTCCCTGCAGTGTGGGACCAGATGTATATGAAGGTGTATGTGTCTCCCTGCAGTGTGGGACCAGATGTATATGAAGGTGTATGTGTCTCCCTGCAGTGTGGGACCAGATGTATATGAAGGTGTATGTGTCTCCCTGCAGTGTGGGACCAGTGTAAGCTGAGTCAGTTTAACTGGTTGTGGTGGGAGTGTGTGTGTTTCCAACGCTATGTGGAGGAGACGTCCTATGAGAACTCTCTCCTGGTTCAACAGACTGGAGCTCTCGCCCTCTCCTCCCTCACACATGTCCTACGCAGCCTTACGGCTAACGCCAGGTACACACACTACAGCTAACGCCTTACGGCTAACACCAGGTACACACACTACAGCTAACGCCTTACGGCTAACACCAGGTACACACACTACAGCTAACGCCTTACGGCTAACACCAGGTACACACACTACAGCTAACGCCTTACGGCTAACACCAGGTACACACACTACAGCTAACGCCTTACGGCTAACACCAGGTACACACACTACAGCTAACGCCTTACAGCTAACACCAGGTACACACACTACAGCTAACGCCTTACAGCTAACACCAGGTACACACACTACAGCTAACGCCTTACAGCTAACACCAGGTACACACACTACAGCTAACGCCAGGTACACACACTACAGCTAACGCCTTACAGCTAACGCCAGGTACACACACTACAGCTAACGCCTTACAGCTAACGCCAGGTACACACACTACAGCTAACGCCTTACAGCTAACACCAGGTACACACTACAGCTAACGCCTTACAGCTAACACCAGGTACACACACTACAGCTAACACCAGGTACACACACTACAGCTAACGCCTTACAGCTAACACCAGGTACACACACTACAGCTAACGCCTTACAGCTAACACCGGGTACACACACTACAGCTAACGCCTTACAGCTAACACCAGGTACACACACTACAGCTAACGCCTTACAGCTAACACCAGGTACACACACTACAGCTAACGCCTTACAGCTAACACCAGGTACACAACTACAGCTAACGCCTTACAGCTAACACCAGGTACACACACTACAGCTAACGCCTTACAGCTAACACCAGGTACACACTACAGCTAACGCCTTACAGCTAACACCAGGTACACACTACAGCTAACGCCTTACAGCTAACACCAGGTACACACACTACAGCTAACGCCTTACAACTAACACCAGGTACACACACTACAGCTAACACCAAGTCCACACACTACAGCTAACGCCTTACAGCTAACACCAGGTACACACTACAGCTAACGCCTTACAGCTAACACCAGGTACACACACTACAGCTAACGCCTTACAGCTAACACCAGGTACAGACTACAGCTAACGCCTTACAGCTAACACCAGGTACACACACTACAGCTAACACCAGGTACACACACTACAGCTAACGCCTTACAGCTAACACCAGGTACACACACTACAGCTAACGCCTTACAGCTAACACCAGGTACACACACTACAGCTAACGCCTTACAGCTAACACCAGGTACACACACTACAGCTAACGCCTTACAGCTAACACCAGGTACACACACTACAGCTAACGCCTTACAGCTAACACCAGGTACACACACTACAGCTAACGCCTTACAGCTAACACCAGGTACACACACTACAGCTAACGCCTTACAGCTAACACCAGGTACACACACTACAGCTAACGCCTTACAGCTAACACCAGGTACACACACTACAGCTAACGCCTTACAGCTAACACCAGGTACACACACTACAGCTAACGCCTTACAGCTAACACCAGGTACACACTACAGCTAACGCCTTACAGCTAACACCAGGTACACACACTACAGCTAACGCCTTACAACTAACACCAGGTACACACACTACAGCTAACACCAAGTCCACACACTACAGCTAACGCCTTACAGCTAACACCAGGTACACACTACAGCTAACGCCTTACAGCTAACACCAGGTACACACACTACAGCTAACGCCTTACAGCTAACACCAGGTACACACTACAGCTAACGCCTTACAGCTAACACCAGGTACACACACTACAGCTAACGCCTTACAGCTAACACCAGGTACACACACTACAGCTAACGCCTTACAACTAACACCAGGTACACACACTACAGCTAACACCAAGTCCACACACTACAGCTAACGCCTTACAGCTAACACCAGGTACACACTACAGCTAACGCCTTACAGCTAACACCAGGTACACACTACAGCTAACGCCTTACAGCTAACACCAGGTACACACACTACAGCTAACGCCTTACAGCTAACACCAGGTACACACTACAGCTAACGCCTTACAGCTAACACCAGGTACACACACTACAGCTAACACCAGATACACACACTACAGCTAACGCCTTACAGCTAACACCAGGTACACACACTACAGCTAACGCCTTACAGCTAACACCAGGTACACACACTACAGCTAACGCCTTACAGCTAACACCAGGTACACACACTACAGCTAACGCCTTACAGCTAACACCAGGTACACACTACAGCTAACGCCTTACAGCTAACACCAGGTACACACACTACAGCTAACGCCTTACACATACATGTCTTACATATACATCGGCTGATGTAAAAAGGGCTTTATAAATAAATGTTATTGATTTGTTATCAGCATATGTTATTGTTATTGTATAATGGGGTTGTGTGATTGGTCTACAGGGGCATCTTTAAACTGCTGGTGGAGTTCCAACTAGAGAACAAAGACAACCCTTCATACACAGGTACACACATAACACACAACCTTAACCCCCTCTGACAACCCTTCATACACAGGTACACACATCACACACACACAACCTTAACCCCCTCTGACAACCCTTCATACACAGGTACACACATCACACACACACAACCTTAACCCCCTCTGACAACCCTTCATACACAGGTACACACATCACACACACACAACCTTAACCCCCTCTGACAACTCTTTAACAGTGATTTGTTTTAACGTTTGTGTAGGCTTGTCGTTCCAGGACTTCTACCTGCGTTGTCGGGAAGCCTTCCTGGTGAACTCTGACCTCACCCTGCGGACCCAGCTCACAGAATTCAGAGACCACAAACTCATCCGCACACGCAAGGTACACACACAGACACAGACACACTATACACACACACACACGGCTACAAACTGAAACTGACTCCTTTTCCCATGATTCCTCAGGGTGCTGATGGGGTGGAGTACCTGCTAGTTGCTGTGGAGACCAGCACGCTTACTGACTTCCTGGAGAAAGAGGAAGTAGAGTGAGGAGAGGGGAGGAACAGCCATCATGTTCCATCTTTGTCACTTCCATTGAAACAAAGAGAACTGGGTCTCATTGGGTCAGAGAACTGGGCCGTATTCATAAAGGGTCTCATTGGGTCAGAGAACTGGGCCGTATTCATAAAGGGTCTCATTGGGTCAGAGAACTGGGCCGTATTCATAAAGGGTCTCATTGGTTTTAGATCATAATGATTGAGATTACAGTGATCAGCACTCTGAGATACTTTAAGAATACGGGCCCTGATCACATTGGTGTTAGCTAGTTACCAGAGGGACCCGTGTGGGTTATGAAACACTGCCTGTAACTAGCTTTGTCTGCTCTCTTTAGCCCAAAGTAAATTCCCACAATGTTGCTTTGCCCTGGTCTTTTCAGTGCAGAGGATGTACAGTGTTTAGTCCTTGTCATTGTCCGCCTCTTTGAAAAGCTGTAGCACTGTTGTTTACTGAACCTACAAACCATCTCAACTTCACATTCAGTAAAAACTATTTTTGCATTTTCAGTATCTTTATTTACACAAAGCAGTTAGCAAAAACTCCCTCTGATTAAGAAAAGGCAGACCGAATACGTGCTGTAGAGAAGATAGACCGAATACGTGCTGTAGAGAAGATGGACCGAATACGTGCTGTAGAGAAGATAAACCAACGTGCTGTAGAGAAGATAGACCAACGTGCTGTAGAGAAGATAGACCAACGTGCTGTAGAGAAGATAGACCAACGTGCTGTAGAGAAGATAGGCCAACGTGCTGTAGAGAAGATAGGCCAACGTGCTGTAGAGAAGATAGACCAACGTGCTGTAGAGAAGATAGACCAACGTGCTGGTTTTACGGCTTCGTCCCATGACCTAATTTCTATGAGACTGACCAGAGTTTCTCAACCCAGAGGTGCAGTATCGTGAGACTGACCCAACAGGTTTTGGGTTTGAGAAGTCGATGAGATTAGTGAAAGATTCTTCCTTAGTAATTGTTTGACATCTAGATTGGAGTCGATGTCTTCAATAGTTGAATGTTGAACTCCAACCTCATGAAAGTGACAAACTGACACGTTTTCATTTTCGTCAAAGTCGACTTTATATTGAAGGAGTACCTTTTGATTTGATTGCCTGTACATGCGCAGTTCGGCGCGTGATGACTGTCAGACAGGATGAGTTTAGCTGGCTAACTTCGTCATGACATCGCCTACAAGTGTGATCGTGGATTTCTATTGGAGAAACAGTTTTAGCAGAGAGGGTACTGTAAAAAGACACCATTACTATACTGAACAAAAGCGTTGGTCCCATGTTTCATGAGCTGAAATAAAATACCCCACAAAGGCACAAAAAGCAATTTCTCTCAAAAAATATTTAGGTTGGGAAAAACTAAACATGGCGGTGTTCGCCTTAGTAATCTCACTGGAATAAAGACCTCCTCCATTCCTGTCATTATTGAAAGAGGTTGTGAAATCTCTCTTCTTAAAATAGGGTTACTTAATGTTAGATCCCTCACTTCCAAGGCAGTTATAATCAATAAACTAATCACTGACCATAATCTTGATGTACTATCGGACCACCATCTTATTACGTTTGCAATCACAACAAATAAGGATCATCAAAGGCAGTGCTATAAATTCTCTGACAACCCGAAGATTCCTAGATGCCCTTCCAGACTCCCTCCACCTACCCAAGGACCTCGGAGTACCACCTAACCGAAGGATGTAAATGTAACCTTGCATAATACCCTAAATGCAGTCACACCTCTAAAAACAAAAACACATGGATCGAATCCCCGAGCTGACAAGGTAAAAATCTGTCGTTCTGCCCCTGAACAAGGCAGATAACCCACTGTTCCTAGGCCGTCATTGTAAATAAGAATTAGTTCTTAACTGACTTGCCTAGTTAAAATAAAGGGTCAGATGGTTTAGACCCTTTCTTCTTTAAGGTTGCTGCCCCTATCATCACCAAGCCTCTCTCTGACCTTTTTAACCCGTCTCTCCGTTCTGGGGAGGTTCCCATTGGTTGGAAGGCAGCCACGGTTAGTCCTTTATTTAAAGGGGAGATCAAGCTGATCCTAACTGTTAGAGGCCTATTTCTATTTTGCCCTGTTTATCAAAAGTGTTGGAAAAACTAGTCAATAATCAACTGACTGGCTTTCTTGATGTCTACAGTCGTGGCCAAAGGTTTTGAGTGACACAAGTATTCGTCTCCACAAAGTTTGCTGCCTCAGTGCTGATGATGTCAATTTGCATATACTCCAGAATGTCATGAAGAGTGATCAGATGAATTGCAATTAATTGCAAAGTCCCTCTTTGCCATGAAAATGAACTTAATCCCCCAAAAAACATTTCCACTGCATTTCAGCTCTGCCACAAAAGGACCAGCTGCCATCATGTAAGTGATTGTCTCGTTAACACAGGTGAGAGTGTTGACGAGGACAAGGCTGGAGATTACTCTGTCATGCTGATTGAGTCAGAATAACAGACTGGAAGCTTTAAAAGGAGGGTGGTGCTTGAAATCATTGTTCTTCCTCTGTCAACCATGGTTACCTGCAAGTAAACATGTGCTGTCATTGCTTTGCACAAAAAGGGCTTCACAGGCAAGGATATTGCTACCATGCTGTGTTGTCATGTTGTGTTGCTACCATGCTGTGTTGTCATGTGTTGTCATGTTGTGTTGCTACCATGTTGTGTTGCTACCATGTTGTGTTGCTACCATGCTGTGTTGCTACCATGCTGTGTTGTCATGTTGTGTTGCTACCATGTTGTGATGTTGTGTTGCCACCATGTGTTACTACCATGTGTTGCTACCATGTTGTGTTGTGGTGTTGCTACCATGTTGTGTTGTGGTGTTGCTACCATGTTGTGTTGTTACCATGCTGTGTTGTCATGATGTGTTGCTACCATGTTGTGTTGCTACCATGCTGTGTTGCCATGTTGTGGTGTTGTTGCTGTCATGATGTGTTGCTACCATGTTGTGTTGCTACCATGCTGTGTTGTCATGATGTGTTGCTACCATGCTGTGTTGTCATGATGTGTTGCTACCATGCTGTGTTGATGTGTTGCTACCATGCTGTGTTGTCATGTGTTGCTACCATGCTGTGTTGTCATGTGTTGCTACCGTGCTGTGTTGATGTGTTGCTACCGTCATGTGTTGTCATGTTGTGTTGCTACCATGCTGTGTTGTCATGTTGTGTTGCTACCATGTTGTGTTGCTGTCATGTTGTGTTGCTACCATGTTGTGTTGTCATGTAGTGTTGCTACCATGTAGTGTTGCTACCATGTAGTGTTGCTACCATGTTGTGTTGCTACCATGCTGTGTTGTCATGTTGTGTTTCTACCATGCTGTGTTGTTGTGTTGCTACCATGCTGTGTTGTCATGTTGTGTTGCTACCATGCTGTGTTGTCATGTTGTGATGCTACCATGCTGTGTTGTGATGCTACCATGCTGTGTTGTCATGTTGTGTTGCTACCATGCTGTGTTGTCATGTTGTGATGCTACCATGCTGTGTTGTCATGTTGTGATGCTACCATGTTGTGTTGTCAGGTTGTGTTGCTGTCAGGTTGTGTTGTCAGGTTGTGTTGCTACCATGCTTTGTTGTCATGTTGTGATGCTACCATGCTGTGTTGTCATGTTGTGTTGCTACCATGTTGTGTTGCTACCATGTTGTGTTGCTACCATGTTGTGTTGCTACCATGCTGTGTTGTCATGTTGTGTTGCTACCATGCTGTGTTGTGATGCTACCATGTTGTGATGCTACCATATTGTGTTGCTACCATATTGTGTTGCTACCATGCTGTGTTGTCACCATGCTGTGTTGTGTTGCTACCATGTTGTGTTGTCATGCTGTGTTGTGTTGTCACCATGTTGTGTTGCTACCATGCTGTGTTGTTGGGATGCTACCATGCTGTTGTCATGTTGTGATGCTACCATGCTGTGTTGTCATGTTGTGATGCTACCATGCTGTGTTGTCATGTTGTGTTGCTACCATGCTGTGTTGTCATGTTGTGATGCTACCATGCTGTGTTGTCATGTTGTGTTGCTACCGTGTTGTGTTGTGTTGCTACCATGCTGTGTTGTCATGTTGTGTTGCTACCATGCTGTGTTGTCATGTTGTGTTGCTACCGTGTTGTGTTGCTACCATGCTGTGTTGTCATGTTGTGTTGCTACCATGCTGTGTTGTCATGTTGTGTTGCTACCATGCTGTGTTGTCATGTTGTGTTGCTACCATGCTGTGTTGTCATGTTGTGTTGCTACCGTGTTGTCATGTTGTGTTGCTACCATGCTGTGTTGTCTTAGGTCTCTCTTTATGTAGTGTTTCTGTCTTATCGTGATGTGTGTTTTGTCCTATATTTATATTTAATGTATTTATATATTTTTTAGCAACTGCTGAAACTTGCAGTCAACTTACAAAACTTCATGACCTTTGATCACATTATTTTTGTAAAGTTAATACAGTGGACATGTAGGAGCAAGTATACCATTTTTACCCCAGAAATGAACAGAAGTGATCCGATGGAACATTGGGAGAAGAATAGCAGATTCTCTAAATCTAAACGCAAAACCAAACGAGATTCGAGACAATTTCTTAAGTGAATGAAAATTCTCATCAAAAACAACGTTATATGGACGGAGTGCACGAGCACATTTCGGCGCAACGCGACACATAGACCAGATGACGTATTTCTGCGCATGAGTTTAGATGACATCGCCTACGTGATGGGAGATTTCTATTGGAGAAGCAGTTTTAGCACGTCATCATAACTACGTCTTTGGTACAGCGCTACTTTCCACTAGTTCCTCCTCCACTGCTCTTCAATGGTGATATACTGCCACCTGGCGGACATGCAGACTGAATACCAAATGAATGAATCTACTAACTAAAACCACAGATGAATATTAGGGGAAAACCTACACGGAGTTGACAAAACATTAAGAACACCTTCCTAACATTGTTACTACCCCTTTGACCCTCAGAACAGCCTCAGTTCATCAGGGCTTGGACTCTACAAGGTGTTGAAAGTGCTCCACAAGGATGCTGGTCCATGTTGACTCCAATGCTTCCCACAGTTGTCATGTTGGCTGGCACCTACTACCGTACCCCTTGTTCAATGCACAGGAGGTTGATGGCACCTTAATTTGGGAGGATGGGCTTGTAATGACTGGAGCGGAATCGGGAATGGTATCAAACACATTGTTTCCATGGTTTCCAGGTGTTTGATGCCATTCCATTGACTCCGTTCCAGACATTGAGCCGTCCTCCCCTCACCAGCCTCCTGTGGTTAAAAGGCATTCAATCTTTTGTCTTGCCCATTCCCCCTCTGAAAGGCACACATACAGGATCCATGTCTCAAGGCTTAAACATCCTTCTTTAACCTGTCTCCTCCCCTTCATCTACACTGACTGAAGTGGATTTAACAGGTGACATCAATAAGGGATCATAGCTTTCACCTGGATTCACCTGGTCAGTCTCATGGAAAGAGCAGATGTTTGTACTCAGTGTACACCTTTAGTTATTCTAAGTATATTTGCTATTACTGTCTGGTCGACATCATATTACTAACAATGACCATCCAGTTTGGGAGAATAGAAAAACATTTTAAGGAACATGGTTAATTTATTAATGAGAAGCTGGTTTAGTGTCAGCTATCCAACACAGGCCCAGGCAGGACAGGCAACAAGGTGATTTGTAGATCAGTGATTCTGTGCAGCTCCTTGCTCAGGCTGATTCCCTCCAATGCACTCTGGTTGTCAGGACTACACACCCACACAGTACTACATTTCTCCTCTGATCACCAGCCGCGTGTGGGTGTCCACTTTCCCACCAGCCGGCCTCCAGAGTGGACGTAGTACACAGGATGCATCATGGCCGTCGCACACGCCTGGAAACACACACACCTATATCACTAAAAGTAATGTACAATGACAACTTGTGTTAAAGTTACTTACATGGTAGTGGATGAGTAATAACGTGGTAGGGGATGAGTACTAACGTGGTAGGGGATGAGTGAATAGGGGATGAGTACTAACGTGGTAGGGGATGAGTGAGTAGGGGATGAGTACTAACGTGGTAGGGGATGAGTGAGTAGGGGATGAGTACTAACGTGGTAGGGGATGAGTGAGTAGGGGATGAGTACTAACGTGGTAGGGGATGAGTGAGTAGGGGATGAGTACTAACGTGGTAGGGGATGAGTGAGTAGGGGATGAGTACTAACGTGGTAGGGGATGAGTGAGTAGGGGATGAGTACTAACGTGGTAGGGGATGAGTGAGTAGGGGATGCGTATTAGCCGGTGATGCTTCTCGGGTAAATAAGCTGATCAGGAAGGCTAGCTCTGTTCTGTGGATGAGCCTTGACACTCTAGAGGAGGTGGCGGAGAGACGGATCCTGGCCAAACTGCTGGCCATCATGGACAACGTCACCCACCCTCTGCATGCCATGGTTATGACGTAGAGGAGCACCTTCAGTCACAGACTGATCCCACCACGGTGTGCCAGAGAGCGCTACAGGAGGTCCTTCCTGCCGGCGGCTATTATACTACATAATGCCTCACCGGGGTGCCGTGCCGTCGGCAACATAGATCTGGAACTGTTGGGGTGCTAGGACCTAGTTTAACAATTATGCATCCATCCGTGAGTAACTCTGGTCCGTCAGCACTCATTCACTCAGGACCTATTTATTCATGCAGGTCTGTATATACATACTCATGTACAGTTGTTATATCATATCACATGCAATATTGCTAGTAATTCTTGGACTTAACTTACGTAGTCATTCACTCAGGAATGCATATTAGTATCCTGTCAGTTGTATCTTTTTTCATTGCTTTTAGTATATCGAATATGCAATACGTGCATTTATCTGTAATTAAACCCTGCGCACTAAGGACTGTATTTTAAGGGAATTACTATTATTACCCCAAATGATATCATACACACATTTAGCTATTAAAGTATCTCTTCCTGTCATTTACCTGTACAGTTTGTGTAAACATGCAAGTATTCACTTATCTGTAAATATAACTGTATACCTAACTGTACAGCTAATTTAACCATGCAAAATATTCACTTACCTGTTCATTTACCCAGTCTGTATATTAAGTAAACTATTATTACCCTGGCTCATATCATACGCATTTTTAGCTACTGAAGTATTTCTCTGCCATCGACCTGTATAGTATAGTTAACCATCCAACATCCACCAATGTATAGTGTACATATTCAGCCAACCACTCATACTATGCAATGTCCTTTTATAGCTTTTTTTTTGCACTCCAGATATCTTGTATTTCTATACTTTTTCATACTGCCGCTCTATGTATCATGTACCGTGTATCTGTCTTTTGTGTACTTTCGTTCAGGCATTTTGCACCTGTCCTGTGTTTTTGTTGTAGCTGCTTGACAAAGAAATTTCGCCCTCGGGGATCAATAAAGTATCTATCGTAGGGGATGAGTACTAACGTGGTAGGGGGTGAGTACTAATGTGGCAGGGGATGAGTACTAACGTGGTAGGGGATGACTGAATAGGGGATGAGTATTAATGCAGTAGGGGATGACTGAATAGGGGATGAGTATTAATGCAGTAGGGAATGACTGAATAGGGGATGAGTTAATGCAGTAGGGGATGACTGAATAGGGGATGAGTTAATGCAGTAGGGGATGACTGAATAGGGGATGAGTATTAATGCAGTAGGGAATGACTGAATAGGGGATGAGTATTAATGCAGTAGGGGATGACTGAATAGGGGATGAGTTAATGCAGTAGGGGATGACTGAATAGGGGATGAGTATTAATGCAGTAGGGGTTGAGTATTAATGCAGGGGATGACTGAATAGGGGATGAGTATGAATGAAGTAGGGGATGACTGAATAGGGGATGAGTATTAATGCAGTAGGGGATGACTAGGGGATGAGTATTAATGCAGTAGGGGATGACTAGGGGATGAGTATTAATGCAGTAGGGGATGACTGAATAGGGGATGAGTATTAATGCAGTAGGGGATGACTGAATAGGGGATGAGTTAATGCAGTAGGGAATGACTGAATAGGGGATGAGTTAATGCAGTAGGGGATGACAATAGGGGATGAGTATTAATGCAGTAGGGGATGACTGAATAGGGGATGAGTATTAATGCAGTAGGGAATGACTGAATAGGGGATGAGTATTAATGCAGTAGGGAATGACTGAATAGGGGATGAGTATTAATGCAGTAGGGAATGACTGAATAGGGGATGAGTTAATGCAGTAGGGAATGACTGAATAGGGGATGAGTATTAATGCAGTAGGGAATGACTGAATAGGGGATGAGTATTAATGCAGTAGGGAATGACTGAATAGGGGATGAGTATTAATGCAGTAGGGGATGACTGAATAGGGGATGAGTATTAATGCAGTAGGGAATGACTGAATAGGGGATGAATAGGGGATGAGTATTAATGCAGTAGGGGCTGACTGAATAGGGGATGAGTATTAATGCAGTAGGGGATGACTGAATAGGGGATGAGTATTAATGCAGTAGGGGATGACTAAATAGGGGATGAGTATTAATGCAGTAGGGGATGACTAAATAGGGGATGAGTATTAATGCATTAGGGGCTGAGTATTAATGCAGGGGATGACTAAATAGGGGATGAGTATGAATGCAGTAGGGGATGAGTATTAATGCAGTAGTAGATGACTAGGGGATGAGTTAATGCAGTAGGGGATGACTAGGGGATGAGTTAATGCAGTAGGGGATGACTGAATAGGGGATGAGTTAATGCAGTAGGGAATGACTGAATAGGGGATGAGTTAATGCAGTAAGGGATGACAATAGGGGATGAGTATTAATGCAGTAGGGGATGACTGAATAGGGGATGAGTATTAATGCAGTAGGGAATGACTGAATAGGGGATGAGTTAATGCAGTAGGGAATGACTGAATAGGGGATGAGTATTAATGCAGTAGGGAATGACTGAATAGGGGATGAGTTAATGCAGTAGGGGATGACTGAATAGGGGATGAGTATTAATGCAGTAGGGAATGACTGAATAGGGGATGAATAGGGGATGAGTATTAATGCAGTAGGGAATGACTGAATAGGGGATGAGTATTAATTCAGTAGGGAATGACTGAATAGGGGATGAGTATTAATGCAGTAGGGGATGACTGAATAGGGGATGAGTATTAATGCAGTAGGGAATGACTGAATAGGGGATGAGTATTAATGCAGTAGGGGCTGACTGAATAGGGGATGAGTATTAATGCAGTAGGGGCTGACTGAATAGGGGATGAGTATTAATGCAGTAGGGGATGACTAAATAGGGGATGAGTATTAATGCAGTAGGGGATGACTAAATAGGGGATGAGTATTAATGCATTAGGGGCTGAGTATTAATGCAGGGGATGACTGAATAGGGGATGAGTATGAATGCAGTAGGGGATGACTAGGGGATGAGTATTAATGCAGTAGTAGATGACTAGGGGATGAGTTAATGCAGTAGGGGATGACTAGGGGATGAGTTAATGCAGTAGGGGATGACTGAATAGGGGATGAGTATTAATGCAGTAGGGGATGACTAGGGGATGAGTATTAATGCAGTAGGGGATGACTGAATAGGGGATGACTGAATAGGGGATGAGTATTAATGCAGTAGGGGGTGACTGAATAGGGGATGAGTATTAATGCAGTAGGGGATGACTGAATAGGAGATTAGTATTAATGCAGTAGGGAATGACTGAATAGGGGATGAGTAAGGGATGAGTTCTCACATGGTAAGGTATAATAGTCAGTAGTGTTCCCAGGGGGTATCTGCTGTAGTCCAGCTGTCCTGAGAGAGGCTCCACTCTGCCATGTTCCTGGGTCATAGACAGCAACCTGCATGGAGGGGGGGACGGACAGACAGACAGACAGACAGACAGACAGACAGACAGACAGACAGACAGACAGACAGACAGACAGACAGACAGACAGACAGACAGACAGACAGGTCACACTAGAGTCACATCAGTAGCAGTGGCACTGAAGTATTATACTAGTATAATGTAGCAGTACTGAGAAGTATAGGAGTAGTAGTAGTACTGTAGTGGGTCAGGATGTCCCTCTATAACAGTACTAGTAATATCAGTTGTAGGATAGTATAGGTATATTCCATTGCATGTACTATCAAATTATAAGACAGTGAATAAAATCATTATATGCACTTAGGGGTACGTGTATTCTTTTTCTGTGAAACTATTATATGATCCTAGGGCATGTACGTGTATTATTTTTCTGTGAAACTGTTATGATCCTAGGGCATGTACGTGTATTATTTTTCTGTGAAACTATTATGATCCTAGGGCATGTACGTGTATTATTTTTCTGTGAAACTGTTATGATCCTAGGGCATGTACGTGTATTATTTTTCTAAGAAACTGTCGAAGCGACGTCACCAATAGAGTTGGCTGTTTGATCCTATTGAGTGTCCTTGAAATGTGTACTCATGTTGTTTGAACTGTTGAAACCATGTCATCAGTGTGGTTCGCTCCCTGGTTGGGACAGGGAAAAACAAATAGAACTGGGAGTGAATGAGTGCAACTGGGACAGAAAGATAATGGTGTGGTGGTGAATGGCCAATAGATATTGAACAAGTACCATAAAGGGGAGTGACTATGTATGTTGTGTAAGCATGAAGCTGTATAGAATGAAAGCTCAGTCAGGATGAGCAGTTATTCTGCAGACTAACTCAGCCTTGTTACTCTGTAATAAAGTCTATTTTGAATTCACAAGCTCCTGTGTCTGAGAAATATCTTTAAGTATTTCCACGACAATAGTAGTAGGATAGTAGTAGTACTGTAGTATTACCTGAGGTTAGGATGTCCCTCTATGACAGCGTATCCGGTGGGCAGTTTCCCAGCTCCATCCAGACTGAAAGTGATATGTGATAATAATACAAATAATAACAATAACAAAAATAATGATAATAATAATAATAACAAAAACAATTATAATAACAACAATAGTAGTAGTAATAATAATAATAATAGTAATATTAATAATAGTAATAATAATTATAATAACAATAATAATAATAATGATAACAAAAATAGATAATACTGATAATAATAATGATAATAATAATGATGATGATAATAATAATACTGATAATAAAAATAGATAATAATAATAATGATAATACTGATAATAATAAAAATAATAATGATAATGATGATAATAAAAATGATAATGATGATAATAAAATAATAACGATAATGATAATAATGATGATAATGATGATAATAATGATAATAATACTGATAATAATGATAATAAAAATAGATAATTATAATACTGATAATAATAATAAAAATAAAAATAGATAATGATAATAAAAATAGTAATAATGATAATACTGATAATAATAATAGTAATAATGATGATAATAATGATAATGATAATAATGATAATAAAATAATGATAATGATGATAATAATACTGATAATAATAATGATAATAAAAATAATACTGATAATAATAATAGTAATAATGATAATAAAAATAGATAATAATACTGATAATAATAATAGTAATAATGATAATAATACTGATAATAATAAAAATAATGATAATACTGATAATAATAGTAATAATAATAGTAATAATGATGATAATACTGATAATAATGATGATAATAATAATAACAGTACTATGACAGTAGTATTATAGTAATAGCGACAGTATTTAGTACAGCTGTAGTACCTGAGAGCTGACCAGCCACAGTCGATGAGCAGCTGGTTTCTGTGAGGAGAGTGACCTATGACCCTAGTCAGAACTTTGACAGCCACGTCTTCCAGACCGCACGAACCAATCACAGACTGCTGCACGTCTACAGGAAGCACAGCAGCCAATCAAAAAACAACACTGCTTTCTACTACTATAGATCTATTGAGGTCACACACACAGACAGACAGACAGACAGACACAGACAGACAGACACACACACACACACACACACACACACAGACACAGACACAGACACACACACAGACAGACACAGACACACACACACAGACACACACACGGACACACACATAGACACAGACAGACACGGACACCCACAGACACGGACCTACACAGACACAGACACACACCCACACAGACACACACAGACACACACCCACACACAGACACACACCCACACACAGACACAAGATGGCGTAACAGTGCAGACGTGTATTTCGTTTTGTCCCGTCTCGTCTCGTGTAAATAGTTTGTAATTTGTCTTTCCATACATTTTTATTTGTTCCCGATTTACCCCTCCTGCAAGCCACCTACCCAACGTGAAACGGGCCAAATATCGGGTCAAATATCCGTGTTTTTCCACTATTTAACCGAACCGCAGTCAAAAGTTAGCCTGCTAGCTAGCTTGCTAACCTTCCATCGCTAACCACTGCTAGCGGTCTTCACCTCCGCTCTGGCTGATAAGCCAGCTTTCAGTTCGGACAATATTGGCCAGTCTGCTCAGCGCGCTACCAACCCAGCGCTTATCGGACTGCGTTCCCTTCCACTTTCCGGATTTCCACTGAAAGTACCGGACCACCACACCGGATCATCACAGCTAGCTAGCTGCATTCGACTGACCGACGTCTATAGCTAAGCTCCATTGTGTACATGCTTCCAATGCTAGCGTGAGCTAGGCTCATCTCCCGGACAGCCGACGTGTGCTAGCTACTCTCCCGGGCTCCAGTACCATATCAACCTACCTGGACCTTCTACTGTCGACACGGAGCCCCACCGAGCCACCGTGACTGGTCTGCCGACGTAATTGTCCGACGTGGTCTAAACAGGGTTCCCCTCTGCGACGCCGCCGAAGATTCATCTGCTAGCCCCGGCCTGCTAGCCCGGTCTGCTAACACTCTGAACGCCGTGCCATTGAACTGATTTCCCCGGCTCACCACTTTACTTTTTCATCGGATCCTACGCTTGTTCAGCTCCACAGCTGATGCCTGCAGGACTGTTTGGTTTTATGGTATTTATTTCTGTTTAACTATCAGGCCTCAGGTCCTGTGTGTAGTACATCACTTCTTTCTAACTGACCCTCTTTGTCCATTCATCGCCATTACCCGTCGTTGTCTTAGCCCTCTTAATTAACTGTCATTTTATTTATTTTATGTTCTGCCCCTTTCTTATTTCAATATGCCTTGTCTGTTGTTGTTTAGGTTAGCTATTATTGTTTTATTTCATTGTAGAGCCCCCAGTCCTGCTCAACTGGCCTCTGATAGCTTTTTTGTCCCTCCCCCCACACATGCGGAGACTTCACCTGGCTTAACTGGTGTCTCCAGAGATGCAACCTCTCTCTTCATTACCCAACGCCTAGGTTTACCCCCACTGAACTCACATCCTACTATACCCTTGTCTATACATTATGCCCTCAATCTATTCCACCACGCCCAGAAATCTGCTCCTTTTATTCTATGTACCCAACGCACTAGACGTCCAGTTCTTAAAGTCCTTAGTCGAATACTAATTCTATTACTCCTCTGTTCCTCTGGTGATGTTGAGGTAAACCCAGGTCCTGTAACCCCCAGTACTACACCTATTCCCCAGGCGCTCTCATTTGTTGATTTCTGTAACCGTAAAAGCCTTGGTTTCATACATGTTAACATTAGAAGCCTCCTCCCTAAGTTTGATTTATTCACAGCATTAGCACACTCCGCCAACCCGGATGTCCTAGCTGTGTCTGAATCCTGGCTTAGGAAGGCCACCAAAAATTCGGAAATTTCCATCCCCAACTACAACATTTCCCGTCAAGATAGAACTGCCAAAGGAGGTGGAGTTGCAATCTACTGCAGAGATAACCTGCAGAGTTCTGTCATACTGTCCAGGTCTGTGCCCAAACAGTTTGAGCTTCTACTTTTAAAAATCCACCTATCCAGAAATAAGTCTCTCACTGTTGCCGCCTGTTTTTATTTTTTTTATTTTTTTTTATTTCACCTTTATTTAACCAGGTAGGTCAGTTGAGAACAAGTTCTCATTTGCAACTGCGACCTGGCCAAGACAAAGCAAAGCAGTGCGACAAAAACAACACAGAGTTACACAGTAAACAAACATGGTCAAAAACACAATGGAAAGTCTATATACAGAGTGCAAAATGTAGTGCAAAATGCAGTAAGGTTAAGAGGTAGGACAATAAATAGACCATAGTGGTGAGACAAATTACAGATTATCATCATTAACACAGGAATGAAGGATGTGCAAATTATGATGTGCAAATAGAGATACTGGAGTGCAAGATTTGTGAAAAATAACAAAAATAAATATGGGGATGAGGTAGTAGTGTGGGCTATTTACAGAAGGGCTATATACAGGTGCAGTGATCGATAAGCAGCTTTGACAGCTGACGCTTAAAGTTAGTGAGGGAGATAGGAACCTCTAGCTTCAGTGATTTTTGCAATTCGTTCCAGTCATTGGCAGCAGCGAACTGGAAGGAATGGCGGCCAAAGGAGGTGTTGGCTTTGGGGGTGACCAGTGAGATATACCTGCTGGAGCGCATGCTACGGGTGGGTGTTGCTATAGTGACCAGTGAGCTGAGATAGGGCGGGGATTTACCTAGTAATGACTTATAGATGACCTGGAGCCAGTGGATTTGGCGACGAATATATAATGAAGGCCAGCCAACGAGAGCATACAGGTCGCAGTGGTGGGTAGTGTATGGGGCTTTGGTAACAAAACGGATGGCACTGTGATAGACTACATCCAATTTGCTAAGTAGAGTGTTGGAGGCTAGTTTGTAAATGACATCGCCGAAATCAAGGATCGGTAGGATAGTCAGTTTTACAAGGGCATGTTTGGCAGCATGAGTGAAGGAGGCTTTGTTGCGAAATAGGAAGCCAATTCTGGATTTAATTTTGGATTGGAGATGGTTGATGTGAGTCTGGAAGTTGAGTTTACTGTCTAACCAGATGCCTAGGTATTTGTAGGTGTCCACGTATTCTAATTCGGACCCGTCGAGAGTAGTGATGATAGTCCGGTGGGCGGGTGCTGGCAGCGTTCGATAGAAAAGCATGCACTTAGTTTTACTAGCGTTTAAGAGCAGTTGGAGGCCACGGAAGGAGTGTTGTATGGCGTTGAAGCTTGTTTGAAGGTTAGTAAACACAGTGTCCAAAGAGGGGCCAGATGTATACAGAACGGTGTCATCTGCGTAGAGATGGATCAGAGAGTCACCAGCAGCAAGAGCGACATCGTTGATGTATATAGAGAAAAGGGTTGGCCCAAGAATTGAACCCTGTGGCACCCCCATAGAGACTGCCAGAGGATCGGACAATAGGCCCTCCGATTTGACACACTGAACCCTGTCTGCAAAGTAGTTAGAGAACCAGGCAAGGCAGTCACTTGAGAAACCAAGGCTGTTGAGTCTGCCAATAAGAATGCGGTGATTGACAGAGTCGAAAGCCTTGGCCAGGTCGATGAAGACGGCTGCACAGTACTGTCTTTTATCGATGGCGGTTATGATATCGTTCAGTACCTTGAGCGTAGCTGAGGTGCACCCATGACCAGCTCTGAAACCAGATTGCATAGCAGAGAAGGTACGGTGGGATTCGAAGTGGTCAGTTATCTGTTTGTTAACTTGGCTTTCGAAAACTTTAGAAAGGCAGGGCAGGATGGATATTGGTCTATAACAGTTTGGGTCTAGAGTGTCTCCTCCTTTGAAGAGGGGGATGACCGCGGCAGCTTTCCAATCTCTAGGGATCTCAGACGATACGAAAGAGAGGTTGAACAGGCTAGTGATAGGTGTTGCAACAATTTTGGCTGATAATTTCAGAAAGAGAGGGTCCATATTATCTAGCCCAGCAGACTTGTAGGGGTCCAGACTTAGCAGCTCTTTCAGAACATCAGCCGTCTGGATTTGGGTGAAGGAGAAGCGGGGGGGGCTTGGGCAAGTAGCTGCCGAGGGTGCAGAGCTGTTGGCCGGGGTAGGGGTTGCCAGGTGGAAAGCATGGCCAGCTGTAGCAAAATGCTTATTGAAATTTTCGATAATCGTGGATTTATCGGTAGTAACAGTGTCTCCGAGCCTCAATGCAGTGGGCAACTGGGAGGAGGTGCTCTTATTCTCCATGGACTTTACAGTGTCCCAGAACTTTTTGGAGTTAGTACTACAGGAAGCAAATTTCTGTTTGAAAAAGCTGGCCTTTGCTTTTCTAACTGACTGTGTGTACTTGTTCCTGACTTCCCTGTTACAGACCCCCCTCAGCCCCCAGCTGTGCCCTGGACTCCATATGTGAATTGATTGCCCCCCATCTATCTTCAGAGTTTGTACTGTTAGGTGACTTAAACTGGGATATGCTTAACACCCCGGCTGTTCTTCAATCTAAGATAGATGCCCTCAATCTCACACAAATTATCAAGGAACCCACCAGGTACAACCCAAAATCCGTAAACATGGGTACCATTATTGATATCATCCTGACTAACTTGCCCTCCAAATACACCTCCTCTGTTTTCAACCAGGATCTCAGCGATCACTGCCTCATCGCCTGTGTTCGCAATGGGTCAGCGGCCAAACGACCACCCCTTATCACTGTCAAACGCTCCCTAAAACACTTTTGCGAGCAGGCCTTTCTATTCGATCTGGCCCAGGTATCCTGGAAGGATATTGACCTCATCCCGTCAGTAGAGGACGCCTGGTTGTTCTTTAAAAGTGCTTTCCTCACCATCCTAAATAAGCATGCCCCTTTCAAAAAACGTAGAACTAAGAATAGATATAGCCCTTGGTTCACCCCAGACTTGACTGCACTAGACCAACACAAAAACATCCTGTGGCGCACTGCATTAGCATCAAATAGCCCCCGCGATATGCAGCTATTCAGGGAAGTCAGGAACAAGTACACCCAGTCAGTTAGAAAAGCAAAGGCCAGCTTTTTCAAACAGAAATTTGCTTCCTGTAGTACTAACTCCAAAAAGTTCTGGGACACTGTAAAGTCCATGGAGAATAAGAGCACCTCCTCCCAGTTGCCCACTGCACTGAGGCTCGGAAACACTGTTACCACTGATAAATCCACGATTATTGAAAATTTCAATAAGCATTTTGCTATGGCTGGCCATGCTTTCCATCTGGCTACCCCTACCCCGGTCAACAGCTCTGTACCCCCGGCAGCTACTTGCCCAAGCCCCCCCCGCTTCTCCTTCACCCAAATCCTGACAGCTGATGTTCTGAAAGAGCTGCTAAGTCTGGACCCCTACAAATCTGCTGGGCTAGATAATCTGGACCCTCTCTTTCTGAAATTATCAGCCAAAATTGTTGCAACACCTATCACTAGCTTGTTCAACCTCTCTTTCATATCGTCTGAGATCCCTAGAGATTGGAAAGCTGCCGCGGTCATCCCCCTCTTCAAAGGAGGAGACACTCTAGACCCAAACTGTTATAGACCAATATCCATCCTGCCCTGCCTTTCTAAAGTTTTCGAAAGCCAAGTTAACAAACAGATAACTGACCACTTCGAATCCCACCGTACCTTCTCTGCTATGCAATCTGGTTTCCGAGCTGGTCATGGGTGCACCTCAGCTACGCTCAAGGTACTGAACGATATCATAACCGCCATCGATAAAAGACAGTACTGTGCAGCCGTTTTCATCGACCTGGCCAAGGCCTTCGACTCTGTCAATCACCGCATTCTTATTGGCAGACTCAACAGCCTTGGTTTCTCAAGTGACTGCCTTGCTTGGTTCTCTAACTACTTTGCAGACAGAGTTCAGTGTGTCAAATCGGAGGGCCTATTGTCCGATCCTCTGGCAGTCTCTATGGGGGTGCCACAGGGTTCAATTCTTGGGCCAACCCTTTTCTCTATATACATCAACGATGTCGCTCTCGCTGCTGGTGACTCTCTGATCCATCTCTACGCAGATGACACCATTCTGTATACATCTGGCCCCTCTTTGGATACTGTGTTTACTAACCTTCAATCAAGCTTCAATGCCATACAACACTCCTTCCGTGGCCTACAACTGCTCTTAAACGCTAGTAAAACTAAGTGCATGCTTTTCTATCGAACAATGCCAGCACCCGCCCACCGGACTATCATCACTACTCTCGACGGATCCGAATTAGAATACGTGGACACCTACAAATACCTAGGCATCTGGTTAGACTATAAACTCAACTTCCAGACTCACATCAACCATCTCCAATCCAAAATTAAATCCAGAATTGGCTTCCTATTTCGCAACAGAGCCTCCTTCACTCATGCTGCCAAACATGCCCTTGTAAAACTGACTATCCTACCGATCCTTGATTTCGGCGATGTCATTTACAAACTAGCCTCCAACACTCTACTTAGCAAATTGGATGTAGTCTATCATAGTGCCATCCGTTTTGTCACCAAAGCCCCTTACACTACCCACCACTGCGACCTGTATGCTCTCGTTGGCTGGCCTTCACTATATATTCGTCGCCAAACCCACTGGCTCCAGGTCATCTATAAGTCTTTATTAGGTAAATCCCCGCCCTATCTCAGCTCACTGGTCACCATAGCAACACCCACCCGTAGCATGCGCTCCAGCAGGTATATCTCACTGGTCACCCCCAAAGCCAACACCTCCTTTGGCCGCCATTCCTTCCAGTTCGCTGCTGCCAATGACTGGAACGAATTGCAAAAATCATTGAAGCTGGAGGTTCCTATCTCCCTCAATAACTTTAAGCATCAGCTGTCAAAGCTGCTTATCGATCACTGCACCTGTATATAGCCCTTCTGTAAATAGCCCACTCTACTACCTCATCCCCATATTTATTTTCGTTTATTTTTCACTAATCTTGCACTCCAGTATCTCTATTTGCACATCATAATTTGCACATCCTTCATTTCCTGTGTTAATGATGATAATTCTGTAATTTATTTCTACTCTATAGTCTATTTATTGTCCTACCTCCCAACCTTACTGCATTTTTGCACTACATTTTGCACTCTGTTTATAGATTTTCTATTGTGTTTTTGACTGTTTGTTTAATGTGTAACTCTGTGTTGTTGTGTTTTTTTTTTTTTTTGTCGCACTGCTTTGCTTTGTCTTGGCCAGGTCGCAGTTGCAAATGAGAACTTGTTCTCAACTGACCTACCTGGTTAAATAAAGGTGAAATAAAAAAAATAAAAAAATAAAAATAAAACACACACCCACACACAGACACACAAACACACATACCCATACAGACACACACATACATACCCACACAGACATACACACGGACACACAGACCCACACAGACACGGACCCACACACATGGACCCACACACACGGACCCACACAAACAAACACACGGACAGACACACACACAGCCACACCACGGACACAAACCCACGGACACACCTACGAACACACCCAGCCACACCCACAGACACATACCCACACAGACCCACGGACACCCACAGACACCCACAAACAGACCCACAGACACACAGAGACACACAGACAGACACACCCACCCACAGACACCCACAAACAGACCCACAGACACACAGAGACACACAGACAGACACACCCACACACATACCCACACAGACACACACATACACAGGGACACGGACACACACACGGAGACCCAGACACACAGACCCACACGGACACCCACACAAGACACCCACACACGGATCCACACACATGGACCCACACACGGATCCACACACATGGACCCACACGGACAGACACACACACTAACACACACTGACAGACACACAAACACAGACGCACATACGGACAGACACAGATACGGACAAACACATAACCACACAGACACACCCACGGACACCCACACACGGACACACACAGACACACAACCACACACAGACAAACCCCCACGGATACACACCCACGGACACACACGGAGACACACACACTGACCGAAGAAGACATAGTTCCCAGGATGCACCTCGCTGAGCTTGGCCATGTCACTGATTGGCTGGCTGCAGGAGGGGGTGGAGCCTATACTGGACTTACAGCTGATACCCACAGCCTTTAGTCTGGAGAGAGAGAGAGAGAGACGTGTGTTTTTGTGTGTGTGCGTGTGTCTTTGAGTGTGTGTGTCTGTGTGTGGGTGTGTTCTTACTTCTCCATGAACTGCAGTACGAAGGTGGTTGTTTCCTGGGCAACAGCGTGTATTTGCTCCGCCCCTCTGCAGCCATAGGTGTTCCCACAGTGGGCGTACAACCCTATCAGCTCCACCCCCTCTGACTCAGAGATGGCCTGGGCCAATTGCAGTGCCTCTGGCTCCGAGTGCAGAACACCTGCTACATAACAGAACCAGGTGTATTCAGTTCCCTTCAACGTTTGCTACGTTGTGTTACAGTTTGTACTGAATGACATGTTGTGTTACAGTTTGTACTGAATGACATGTTGGGTTACAGTTTGTACTGAATGACATGTTGGGTTACAGTTTGTACTGAATGACATGTTGGGTTACAGTTTGTACTGAATGACATGTTGGGTTACAGTTTGTACTGAATGACATGTTGGGTTACAGTTTGTACTGAATGACATGTTAATCACCATAATCACAAAGTGTTTCAACTGGTCGTTCAGTAAGGTACCGTTTTCGTTTAAGTCAATGTTGCACACCGTTTTGTCGTACTGAACATAACCCAGAGCCACGTTCACGAAGCCAAACGTTGTTGAACGTTGCGAATAGAAATTCCATGAATGGAGCTGAAGTGAATTCTTATTCAACATGTCAGAGTGGCATGTTTGTTCTACATAGCATATTCTTATCTGAACGTTCCAAAACATTGTGTCCTACTGAACGCACACCTGGGTCAAATACTTCAGCTGCACTTGATTTTCACCCAATGGAATAGTAAACACCAAGCCCAAAATCAAATCAATATAGCATATTTCACTCAAGATATTTGACATACCGTTGACCCGGGTCTGAAGGAACAGAACAGTGAATCATTCTCATTGTAAAACATTCTAGAACCCCCTCTCACCTCTTCCGTTGTCACAGTCCAGTTTGAGCCAGACGTGCCACACTCTTCCATCTGTCAGTGGGCTCTTCCTCAGCTGCTCCAGAGCATCTCTGTGGTCCAACAACACCTGGAACAGAGACAGACGCTCTGCCAGCACCACACATCGCTCAACCTTACACACACACACAGACACACACAGACACACACAGACACACACAGACACACACACACAGACACACACACAGACACACACACACACACACAGACAGACACACACACACAGTTTAAGGGTCTGGTGTGGGATACATATCAGAAAGGCACAGAGGCAAGTGGTAACTAAAGTGAATGACCTGGATTTCTGCATAAAATTGGTCATAAAATCTGATCTGATCTTCATCTAAGTCACAACAACAGACAAACACAGTCTGCTTCAACTAATAACACAAACAATTATATGTTTTCATGTCTTTATTGAACACACTGTGTAAACATTCACAGTGCAGGGTGGGAAAAGTATGTGAACCCTTGGATTTAATAACTGGTTGATCCTCCTTTGGCAGCAATAACCTCAACCAAACGTTTTCTGTAGTTGCGGATCAGACCTGCACAACGGTCAGGAGGAATTTTGGACGATTCCTCTTTTCAAAACTGTTTCAGTTCATCAATATTCTTGGGATGTCTGGTGTGAACCGCTCTCTTGAGGTCATGCCACAGCATCTCAATCAGGTTGAGGTCAGGACTCTGACTGGGCCGCTCCAGAACGGGTATTTTCTTCTGTTGAAGCCACTGTGTTGTTGACTTACTTCTGTGTTTCTGGTCGTTGTCCTGTTGCATCACCCAAATTCTGTTGAGCTTCAATTGGCGGACAGATAGCCTTACATTCTCCTGAAAAATCTCTTAAACTTGGGAATTCATTTTTACATCGATGATGGCAAGTTGTCCAGGCCCTGAGAGAGCAAAGCAGCCCCAAACCATGACGCTCCCTCCACCATACTTTACAGTTGGGATGAGGTTTTGATGTTGGTGTGCTGTGCCTTTTTTTCTCCACACATAGTGTTGTGTTCCTTCCAAACAACTTAACTTTCTGTCACAGAATATTTTGCCAGTAGTGCTGTGGAACATCCAGGTGCTCTTTTGCAAACTTCAGATGTTTTTTTGGACAGCAGTGTCTTCTTCCGTGGTGTCCTCCCATGAACACCATTCATGTTTAGTGTTTTACGTATCGTAGACTCGTCAACAGAGATGTTAGCATGTTCCAGAGATTTCTGTAAGGCTTTAGCTGACTCTAGGGTTCTTCTTAACCTCAGTGAGCATTCTGCGCTGTGTTCTTACAGTCATCGTTGCAGGACATCCACTCCTAGGGAGAGTAGCAACAGTACTGAACTTTCTCCATTTATAGACATGTAAATCTTACCGTGGACTGATGAACATCAAGGCTTTTAGAGATACTTTTGTAACTCTTTCCAGCTTTATGCAAGCCAACAATTCTTAATCTTAGGTCTTCTGAGATCTCTTTTGTTCGAGGCATGGTTCACATCAGGCAATGATCCTGTGAATATCTCCAACATCTCCAATCTCGTCTCATTGGTTGGACTCCAGGTTAGCTGACTCCTGACTACAGTTAGCATTAGCCCAGTGGTTCACATACTTTTTCCAACCTACACTGTGAATGTTTAAATTATGTATTCAATATAGACAAGAAAAATACAATAATTTGTGTGTTATTGGTTTAAGCAGACTGTGTTTGTCTACTGTTGTGACTTATATGAAGATCAGATCAAATGATATGACCAATTTATGCAGAAACCCAGGTCATTCCAAAGGTTCACATACTTTTTCTTGCCCTGTAGCTGTACAGCTGTGAGGCAACGAGGCTGTGAGGCAGTGAGGCAGCGAGGCAGTGGTGTAACGGAACACTACTTTTAATGCATTTATCAGCAAAAGGTTAGGGTGTAGTGTGGAGGGGTTAGGGTGTAGTGTGGAGGGGTTAGGGTGTAGTGTGGAGGGGTTAGGGTGTAGTGTGGAGGGGTTAGGGTGTAGTGTGGAGGTGTTAGGGTGTAGTGTGGAGGGGTTAGGGTGTAGTGTGGAGGGGTTAGGGTGTAGTGTGGAGGGGTTAGGGTGTAGTGTGCATTTACCCTCCACTATGGAAGTTAGGGTGTAGTGTGGAGGGGTTAGGGTGTGTATGGGAATTAGGGTGCAGGGGTTAGGGTGTAGGGTGTAGGGGTTAGGGTGTATTGTGGAGGGGTTAGGGTGTGTATGGGAATTAGGGTGTAGGGGTTAGGGTGTAATAATAATAATAATAATAATAATAATAATAATAATAATAATAATACATTTAATTTGTATAGCGCTTTTCACGAACTCAAAGTCGCTTTACAGGGGAGGTAAATAAACAAGACAAGACAGAGAAGAAAATATATATATATATATATATAAATAAATAATTGGGAGTGGCATGGGGCTAAGGATAGGCAGAGGTGAAGAGATGGGTCTTGAGGCGTGACTGGAAGATGGTGAGGGACTCAGAGGTGCGGATCTCATGGGGGAGGGAGTTCCAGAGCCTGGGAGCTGCCCTTGAAAAGGCTCTGTCCCCAAAACTGCGGAGCTTGGACTTGTGGATGCAAAGGAGACCGGCTGAGGCGGATCTGAGGGACCGTGAGGGTTGGTAGGGGGAGAGGAGGTCAGTGAGGTATGAGGGGGCCAGGTGATGGATGGCTTTGTAGGTAAGGACCAGGATTTTGTACGTGATCCGGTGGGAAATGGGGAGCCAGTGTAGTTGTTTTAGGACTGGAGTGATGTGGTGCCAGGATTTGGAGCGGGTGATGAGTCGGGCGGCTGCGTTCTGGACCAGTTGGAGTCTTTTTATGTAGGTCGAGCTGATACCAAGGAGTAGTGAGTTGCAGTAGTCCAGTCGTGAGGAGATGAAGGCGTGAATGAGTCTTTCAGCAGCAGGGGGTGTGAGTAAGGGTCTGATTTTGGCGACGTTGCGGAGGTGAAAGAAGGAGGTTTTAATGACATGACGGATGTGGGGCTCAAGGGAGAGGGTTGAATCAAAAATCACGCCGAGGTTGCGGGCCTGGGGAGATGGAGAGACAATGGTGCCGTCGATGGTGAGAGTGGGGTTATTGGTTTTGCTGAGTGTGGATTTCGAGCCTATGAGGATGAATTGTGTTTTATTGCTGTTGAGTTTGAGGAAGTTGTGTTGCATCCAGGTTTTAATAGCTGACAAACAGGAGTTGATGTGGGAGAGGGAAGGATTGTGGGGGGATTTGGTGCTGAGGTAGATCTGGGTGTCATCGGCGTAACAATGGAAGTTCAGGTTGAAGTGGCGGAGTATCTGACCAAGGGGGAGGATGTAGATGATGAAGAGGAGGGGGCCAAGTACGGAGCCTTGGGGAACGCCTTGGGTGACTGTGGCTGTGGCAGAGGTGTGGTTATGAAGAGAGATAAAGTGGGATCTGTTGGAAAGGTAGGAACGGAGCCAACTGAGTGCAGTACCTTCGATACCAAGGTCTTTGAGTCTGGTGAGCAGGATGTTATGGCTCACGGTATCGAAGGCTGCACTCAGGTCGAGAAGAATAAGGATGTTAAGGGAACCAGTGTCAACGGAGGTGAGGAGGTCGTTAAGGACTTTGAGGAGAGCGGTTTCTGTGCTGTGGAGGGGGCGAAAACCAGATTGGAGAGATTCAAATTGGTTATTGGCATGAAGATGGGTTTGTAATTGTGAGGCGACTAAACGTTCCAGGGTTTTAGGTTGGAAATTGGGCGGTAGTTGTTGAGGGAAGAGGGATCCAGACCAGGTTTTTTAAGGATTGGTGTGACAGCAGCAGTTTTGAAAGCAGAGGGGACAGTTCCAAGGGACAGAGAGGAGTTGAAGAGGTTAGTGAGGTAGGGGCAAAGGACGGGGAGGCAGGACTTCAGGAGTGGAGTGGGGAGGGAGTCAAGTGAGCAGGTAGTGGGTTTGGAAGAGCTGATGAGTTTAGAGATTTCAGGAGTGGTGACCGAGTCAAACTGGGAGAGGAGGCAGTGTGGAGGTGGGGGAGGGAGGTCAGGAGGGATGGGGGGAAGAGGGGCCGTGATAGGTGCTGGAGTAGATACTGGGAGGTCGGATGCAGGGGATAGAGATTGATAAATGATGTTGATTTTATCAGCGAAAAAGTGAAGGAACTAGTTGCAGAGATCGGGAGTAGAGGTAGGGAGGGTGTTGGTCCGAGGCTTGATAAGGTTGTTCATTGTGGAGAAGAGGGTTCTGGGGTTTTGACAGGGGTTGGTGAGGAGGATGGTGGAGAGGTAGGCAGATTTGGCAGCAATGAGGGCGTCTTTGTAGGCAATGATGTGGAGTTTATAGGCTTCAAGGTGGACTGTGAGAGATGATTTTTTTGTCAGACGTTCAAGTTGGCGGCCAGTTTGTTTCATTTTCCGGAGTGCAGGTGGTTACCAGGGTGACCAGGTGATAAAAGTGACGGTTTTTGTTTTGAGGGGGGCCAGAGTGTTAAGGGAGGTACACAAAGCAGAGTTGAGGTGGTTTATGAGATCATCAGGTGAGGTGAGGGTTGAGTCCAGGTGGAGAGTGGTTGAGTCCAGGTGAGGTGAGGGTTGAGTCCAGGTGGAGAGTGGTTGAGAGCAGGTGAGGTGAGGGTTGAGTCCAGGTGGAGAGTGGTTGAGAGCAGGTGAGGTGAGGGTTGAGTCCAGGTGGAGAGTGGTTGAGAGCAGGTGAGGTGAGGGTTGAGTCCAGGTGGAGAGTGGTTGAGAGCAGGTCAGAGAGATGGTGTGGATCAATAGGTTTAAGGTTGCGGAAGGTGATTTCTCTGAGGAGGCGGGGGCGTGGAGTTGGAGAAGGAAGGGTGAACCGTATCAGTTTGTGATCAGAGACGGGAAAGAGGCATGGATGGAGGTCGAGCACTGGTTGGTTAGTGGAGCAGACCAGGTCGAGGATGTGTCCTTTTTCATTGGTGGGGAATGTGACATGTTGGGTGAGAGTAAAGTTGTCCAGTAAAATGGTGAATTCTGATGACAGCTTGCAGGTGGGGGAGTCTATGTGGATGTTTAAGTCACCGAGTAGCAGCAGACGTGGAGAGAGAGATGAGGCTAGTGTGAGGAGTTCAGTAAAATCAGAGAGGAAGGAGGGATTTGGTTTAGGTGGCCGGTAAATGAGGATAACTGTCATGGAGGAAAGAGCTTTGAAGGCGAGGTGTTCAAATGATGATACTGGGGGAGGGTGAGTTCAGTGATCCGGAAGTTCTGATTGAAAATAACAGCGAGGCCACCTCCACGGCGGGAGGGGCGGGGTTTGCAGATGTAATTGTAGCCAGTGGGGGATGCTTGGTTGAGGGAGAAGAAGTCATTGGGTTGTTGCCAGGTTTCGGTGAGCAGAAAGAAATCCAGTTTATTGTCGAGGATTAGTTCATGGAGGGCAGGGGCTTTATTGTTAAGCGATCGGGTGTTGAGGAGGGCAAAGCTCCTTGTGGAGGGGTTAGGGTGTGTATGGGAGTTAGGGTGTAGGGGAGTTAGGGTGTAGGGGAGTTAGGGTGTAGGGGTTAGGGTGTAGTGTGTAGGGGTAAGGTTGTTTACCTTGTCAAAGGGCATAGAGTAGGCATACAGGATGTCGTCATATCCGTGGTCG